>VWZP01005149.1:240643-328102 GCA_013396995.1 Dicaeum eximium
ATTAAGATTTGAAAACAGCTTTAAGATCATCAAGTTCAACCATTAGCCCAGCACTCCCAAGTGCACCACTATAAACCATGTCCCAAAGCACCACGTCTTTCAAATACCTCCTGGGATGGTGACTCCACACTTCCCTGGACAGCTTGTATTTCCCCAAGTATCCAGTAGATGACAGAGATTCTTCTTGACCCTTTTTTCTGCTGCTAACATGTTTGAAAACATATTTTCTGTTGTCTTTTATGGCACTAGCCTAAGTTCTAGGCGGGCTTTGGCTTTTTTCACTTTGTCCCTGCACAACCTCATGATATTCATTTGTAGTCCTCTTGAGTTGCCTTCCTCTTCTCCCAAAGGTCACAAACTCTCCTTTTCTTCCCAAGATCCAACCAGATCTCTCCATTCAGCCATCCAATAATCACCATTCCCCATTGGCTCATCTTTCGACATATGGGGACAGCCTGCCCCTGCATCTTTAAGATTTCCATCTCAAAACACATCCAGCCTTCCTAGACTCCTCTGCCCTTTATGACTCACACCCAAGGACTCTGACTCTTTCAGGTGGGCTTCTAAAATGGATCAAAGTCTGTCCTCAGAAGTCCAAGTTCTCCTGGAACCAAAAACTGTCACTGCATGACTGCTGTGCCCAATGGCCTCCAACCACCACACCACCCACCAGTCCTTCTCTGCTCAATAACAGCTGGTCCGGGGGGACACCTTCCCTAGTTGGCTCTCTCTCACCAGATGTGTCAGGAAAGTCTTTTCCACAACTCCAGGAATATCCTGGACTGTTTCCTCTCTGCTGTGTTGTACTTCCAGCAGACATCTAGTGAGTTGAAATCCCTCACAAGAACAAGGGCTAGCGATTGTGAAACTTCTCCCAGCTTCTTATAGAATATTTTGCATGCCCCTTCATCCTGGTTGGGTGGCCTGTAACAGACTCCCACCAGAATAGCTGCCGTGTTGGCCTTCTCCCTGGTTCTTACCCATAAATGCTCAACCCTATGGTCACCACTGTTAAGCTCCAGACAATCAAGACACTTTCCAACATACAGGGCTACCCTACCACCTCTCACTCCTTGCCAATCCCTTCTCAAGAACTTGTAGCTGTCCACTGCAGCACACCAGTTGTTGGAGTCATCCCACATTTCTGTGATGGCAATGTCATAGTTTTCCTGCTAGGCCATGGTTTCCATTTCCTCCTGCTTGTTGCCCATGGTGTGTGCATTGGTGCAGATGCACTTCATGGGCTGCTGATCCCACTGCATTTTTCAGGGGAGAACTCCTACTTTCAACATGACCATTCTCAGGCACATCATCAACCCTTCCATCTTAGCTGCTGACCGGATCTCCATCCCCAGCTTCCATTGAGATGGCAGACAGAATGACCGTACTAGCACACCATCTCTCAAACATCGGTGTGATGTCCCCAGGCTTATCTTGTGACCTGGTTCTAATTCTTTCCCCCTTCAAATCAAGGTTAAAGGTCACTCAATGAGCCCTGATAAGGTGTGTGCAAAGATCCTATTTATCATACTCTACATATCATCAGTTAGTCTCATTTAACAAACCCCAAAGAAAAGTATTTATTAAAAATCCATTTTCTTTAGGAACCTGTACAAAGAAGTAGCTGTTACAGCTTCTAGTACAGCAACCTGACATTAAAAATAAATCATCAGTATATTAAAATACTGTATTAAAGGTGTACAGCTTTGAGGGTGAGATGTAGATGACATATCCACTTCTCAATTGTTACACAGTACTAGCTTCAAAGTCACAATACTAAGTTTACATGGATAGATGACAGAAACTTGTGGAGATGAGATACTACATAAGCAGTATTTTCTGGACTGAGCTTGTCTCAGAGACTCTAGGACACAGACATGACTATGCCATGGTCTGCTACAATGGCAATTCATGGAAACCCCTGCATTATCTTTCAAACTACACCTAAATCTGGATACCTATAAAAGTACAGGTGGAGCACCATAAAGCTTAAGGTGAAATTAGTACCAAGGCATTTGCCCAGTTCCTTGGGAAAGCTTCCCCAGCTATCCAGAGCTCTGTACATATGCTGATGGCAAAACATAATCAAGGTAGTCTGATGTCACACTGGGTATACACAAATGCAGTCCCTACAGTCAAAGAGCTTACTGATAAGCCATCTGAAGGTTCCTGCCCTCTCTAATTTAATGTCTGGGTTCCCTCCACAGTTAAAACAGCTGGAATGTCAAAACATGGACCTAAAGCTGACATTTTGTGTGTAATAATAAATATCCAGTTCTGGACACAAGATTTTTTTGGTACCAGATGTGAACTACATTTGTACCTCCATCCTTCATTCAGGTTGTCTGCTGTTCTAATTGAATAAAGTAATAAAACTATCACTGTGCTATGTAAAAAGCCTTAATGTGTCTGCCAGACCAAATTAAGAGACAAAAGGACCAGCAGTTTATCACATCATTTATTGCTGAGAAAAACAGTGCGTTCAAGCTATTACCACTATTATGCTACAAGTTATAACAGGAAATCAATAAGGGTAAGAAAGAGAAATGTCCACATTCATCCCCAAGGCACAGAAATCTCCTCTCCTTTATGCAAAAGGCAAGGAGAGAATTGAATGACTGCAGTGTTACTGAATGATGTCAAAAGGTATGGCTGTTACTCACGGGAAAGTGTTGCCACCGCAGCCATTTAGTGAACTTTGAATATTTTAAATTCAGTGAATTTCAAAGCAGACAAGCATCAAACTGTAGCAAACGGGGTGCAGAAGCACATCCTCTGCCCAGCAGAGCTCTCCCCATCCCTGACACTGACTGCAGCTGGCACCTCAAGATGCTGACAGCCAGGCCTAGTACCCATCTCCTGTGCAAGTGCCTGGAAAGAAGCTTCCCTCTCCTCCTGCTTTTCTCTCACCAAGCCCAGCTATGGCACAGGCTGCTCTTCCCTCCCCAGCTCATTGCTTCCTGACCTTCAGGACCTTTTGCTGAATGTTGCTACTTGCTATTATCATTGGTACACTTAGAAAGAAATATGTATGTCCTATAGAATAGTAGTAGACCAGCAAGTCACAGACCTCTGAATGAAAGGTCAGTTCACTCTCCTTGGGGGGAAAAAAACATTAAGAATTACTTTTATGCAACTATCTTGCATTCATTTTGGTTATAGTGTGGCTCTCCTGAGGACATGAAGGAGCAAGGTCACTCATGGTCATACCTACTAGAGTCCCTTCATTCCACTCTGCAACTTCTACTACCACTCACATTAACCCACTTTTGCTGCACAATTTTCTCCAGCCTGTGCTGTGCGAGAGTTAAGTCACCAGAGCTACTTCTGCTAAATTACCAGGAAAGTCCAATTTAACCTGAGATGTTAAAATTATGAGAGACAGACTCTCAGTAAGCATTCTACATTCCCACTGATTTTTCATTTATCCTCTATTCTGTGTCTTTTCACAACTTTTTTTTACCATATATTAGATGCATTAACTTCTCTCTAGCAACAAGACACAAACACAGCAATTGGCAGCTTATCATAGCTTTCAGCTTTTCCAGCCATTTTTGGTCCCAGTTGTGCAACATCTTTCATGTGCTACAACCTCTTCAGAGCAACACATGGCTTAGCCTATTCATGTACAAAGAGAAAAAAAGGAAGTTGAAAAAATAATGTAAACTAATACATTTCCCCTGGGGACTAGGGCAAATAAAATAAGGAAAATAAAGAAGACAGGTCATAGATCAAAGAAATACCCTAACCAAAATTTTTAATTGAATGGAAAGTCAGAAACAGGTAGCATGCTTTGAAATGCTAACAGTGGATGCAGACTTCTGTTGTGCAAAACCAGTCCCACAGCACAGTCAGAAGGTTAGGGGAAAAAAAGAAAAAAAAAAAAGGAAAGAAGAGGGGATTAGTATCACCTTGCCTTAACATCAGTCTGAAGTGTGGTAAGACTTCTCAAGATGAGCCCATCACTGTTCACTGCCTGCAGACAGAACCCAGATGAACAGCTTTATGTACACACTGCTTAAATCATTGAGTGAGATAAATTGAAAGGTGTCACCAACTCTGCCCCATTTCAGTGGGACATTCTTCAGTGAGGAAAAAAATCTATCTGTAAGGTGGCCTCAGGGAACATCTGTGCAAGTGTGTGACTCTGAACCCACTGCAAGTCTGTGTTCTGTTGCATCTCCCTGTAAACAAGATCATATCACTTTCTATTTTCATCCTCTCTGGCAAACTATTTCATCAGCATTTCTCCTGTAATCACTAACTGACAACACATATTAGCATTTTTTAGCACAAAATTTAACACTGTATACAGAGAGCTCTCTGCCAAAGTTTCGCTGTATTATTGGCATGTTAGGTAATGCTAGAAATATTCTCCAACCAGGAAGCCTGCCACTTCCACAATCTACTCTTTGTTCTGGTAAACTACTTGATATTCACTCTTTCCTGATTCTGCAAGACTCTCAAACTCTCTGGAATACTACCTTGGTCTTTGAAAGCTTCATGACAACAATTAACAGATTAATATAACTTCCAGTGAACTTCACAATGTCCTTTTTTTCATAATGACATCCTAAACCACAATCCCTTGCTTCTGTTAAGCAAGGGGTAACAGCTCAGACTAGTTATGTGTGGGGCTAACAAAGTATCATAAAGCTACACCAAATCTGAAGGATTACCACACTGGAGATAGTGGCTGCATTCAGATATTTCCCAAACAAAACTTAAACATCTCTCTTCATGATAGGAAAGAAAAAAAAAAAAAAGGTTTTACACATAAAACCATGCCCTCCAGACCCCATGTCTTAAATAACTGTGTATGTGTCACTGTCTCACTGCAATCCAGGTTTCTGGGGACTGATAAGCATAAATCATAAGAGTCCACACTTTTAAAGTTTTATATGAGACTTTCTTCAGCAGTAAGCAGGGCACAGGGCAGCAGATGTCAGAGGGAATGCAACATGCCCTAACAGGTAGGAGACAGGAGGTAGAGGTCCCCTTTTATCAGCTGGAAAATAGCTAATTCCAGAGTTCTCCCATATGAAAAGGAACAGACCCAACTTCGTGGGGGAAAAATTCTTCTCAAAACACCAACCTTCATGGAGGATCCAGGTTATAAAGCTAGGTATGTATTTTTGGCAAAGCAGCTGTGTTACGACCAAGACTCTCAGTGGTAGACCATAAGCTGCTCTGAGTCTGGAAATCATCCTGACACATACCTCACATAAGGATAGCACAGCTATTTGACTTCATGTCACATCTTATTTTAACGTTTAGTAATAAACTGTAAAGTTATCTCGAAAAATCTGAATTCCAGTCAGTCTCTTAAGTGACAAAACTGTATAAAACTGACATAAAGAACAAGTTGTTTTATGGCTTTAAAATGCTGGGAATAGTCTCTCACAATAGAGCAAATTCACAGACTGAAAATTTTCTTAGCCAGTACACATCTTCTATTCTCATTACCATTATCAGAAATATTTATATTTGAGGCACAGCAAGCTGCTACAGTTCAGACAAGCCTAGACAAATTCAGACTGAAAATGAGATTAAATTAACTCCAAACCAGTGGAATAACTTAACAATGGATTCTAGCAAATTTAAATGTTTTAAAGAAGTATTTTTAAGTAATGAAACAAAAATTTCCTCTAATCCTATTCAGAAATATGTCACTGCAATTAAGTAACCTTTTGGTGAAATACTGCACTCTATTTAATGAAGAATGCCAGAATCAATCTAGTGGTTTTTCTAAAGGTCTGTAACTTGCTTACCAGTTCTGCAAGAACTCTTCTTGTAGAGTAACTACCCTGGGATAAAACCCCCTGCTTTTATAGCAATCATGGGAGCCCACCACAGTGGCATTATTTGAAAGGCCACTGTCAGCATTACAGCTGTAATGCATCAGACCTCTCCTTTGTAGTACCCTACTTCTGCTGAAATCATTCAAGCTACAGCAGCGTGAAACAAGAAAAAGGTCTCCAAGACTCAAAAAACCCATAGCTTTTGTTTAGAAATGAGAGAGATGGTGAGATCAGTGTTTCAATTCAACATCCACATGGTGATCAGCAACCACAGTGGAAATAACAGTAATACACAGATGGCGTGGAAAGAGATTTCAATGTAAGAGAAAGATTCCTCTGTCTTTCCACCCTAAAAAAGTATTCAAGTTTCTTTTATTATACTGTTTATGTTAACCTCATTTATTCTTAAAACACATTATCCCCCTCAACAGAAAAAAAACCAAAACAACTAACAATATCAAATATATTAATATTAATAATATATTAATGTATCACATTTCACCTTGCAGTAGCATACAACTTTTGCTGAGAGCCCCTCTAGTTCTAGCTGCTGGCACATAGCAGCACTGTGATCTAAAAGAGATTTTCACCTTCAGGCCACTGGTTCATGTAACTTCTGCAATCAGCCCTTTGTTCAGGATGTACACACATGGACACAAAGGAGCTTAATGCTACTGAAGTCAATAGGATGGAAGTATGTGCTTGAGTGTTATCTTGACTCAGGGCCAAAAATAAGCCTATTGAAAACAAGAGGTTCAAAAAATGGGTGTTGAAAGTTGAGTCTCACTCTGATGGAGAATTCTTCTAAGTATTTAACACCTAGTAAATCATGAGTGTCAAAGGTTCTTGCTCACTTTCTTCCACTTAAGCCCACAGAAAATCCCAGAGATGCAAAGCTTTAGAGCTCCAACACTTAACCATCTCAATGAGTTGTGTATGCCTGGTATTTCAAGAGTATCAGCATTATCTCCACTTTCCACAAAGAACTGTGATAAACAGACAGAGCTAGCCCAGGTAGGAGACCAGCTTTCCAACTGTTTCCACAAAAACTCTTTAGTTATTTATACTTTTTTGTCAAACTATCTTACGATTTTTAAGTATGTGACACGTGCACCTGGTGAGCTATAATTTAATAATTACATTTTGATTGAGGCATGCACAATAGCATTCAATAGCCAAAGGGATCCTGTACAAGGCACACATTTCCACAGAGAATTTTAGAGCTGGTTACCCATGGAAGCACACTAAGTCACCATGCCTCCTTGTCAATACACACTACTGGATTTTAACCTTCAAGCCAATTGGAACCAATGTGAGGTAGGAAAAGAGGCTGAAAAGTACAGTATTTCTACAAGTTAAGAGAAAAGAGGATGCCAGCTAGAAAAAGGGACTCTGCTAATGACACTGGCTCAGGAAAAAGCTGCATAATCAGAGGACCCTTACCAGATATCAGGGAATTCACACTGGCTCTCATCATAAAGGCTGAAAACCCTAAAGAAACAAATCTTTATTGGCTCACTGCTCATAAAACTACTTCTTGTCATTCAGGAAAGCATTTTAATAGCTTAGCACTCAAAACCTAATTCATCTGTCACCCTCTAAGTGTACAGCCATTTTTAATACACTGTCCATGGCTTGAACATTCATGTGCCTTCTTGAGCCTTCATGTGCTAAAACTGGAGACTAGCATGCTAGTCCTGCATTCCAGAAGGGACTAGGAAACAAAATTACACAGAACATCTTCCTATCAGCAAGGGCAAGTTTATCAGTACACAACATGATCATTTTCTATAAATACACCACGGTGTTAATTTCAAAGAAAGAGAAACACCCAACATGGAGGGAAGAGTTCATCTGGGAGCAAACAGATGAAAACCTGGCACATACAAATCACGGCCAGAATGGCAGAAAGGCTGCTAAGCAGCTTTGTTACAGCCCCCAGGCAGCACCAGCAGTAGCAAAGAATATACTATTTTTAAGACGGAGTTCACTTGACCTGTACACAGAGACTTGGACTGAGGCAACCCTTTCAACTGCAGTGTCAGCAAAAAAAGGGACAAAGGTGAAGTACTGACACAAATGAAGTGTGTGAATTTTAGCAAAGGATTTCACAGAAAGTGTGAAGAGCAGGAAATTACCTTAGGAATATCACTTAGCAGAAAGACAGATGCAGCTTTGTTAATGGGCAAAACCTCATACTCCAGAAAAATTGGTTTAATACAGCATAATAAAAAAGGCATGAGAAGAGAAAGACAACTTATGGGTAGAGTGAGGTGGTACTTACCCCTACTGAAGGATACAAAGTGGAATGAGCTGCACATTGAAGGACAGAAATAGTTCAGTCAAAGAACGTGAGAGGGCAATCAAGATGAGGAAACTCCATGCATAAGGCAAAACGAGTCTCTGAAAGTGGACTATTGTTTAGGGTAGAGAGACCACAGGTTTGCAAAACGTGAAGGACACCAAGTAATCTACTCTCAGGATTCAACACATTTAAATTTGTTGCTATATTTGAGCCACAACTCTCAGCATTTTTAAGATCAAGCCAGAAATGAGGAGGAAAAAGCCACCTAACAATTGTGATCTTCATGAAGATGTCAAGTGAAAAGATGGAGAGCTGCAGGAAGCAAAAGGAGTACCTTAGCTTTTCTTTTAATGCATGTTGAAAGCCTTCAATTTGCAGACTAAAATTTAGATATGAAATGCTATTATTCTCCTCAGTTCCTTTATTCTGAACCAGCCTTTCCCCCAATGGACAGCTATTCAGTCCAAGAGAGGACTGATGCTGAAATCCTTTGGTTCTGATCACTTCCAAGTGAATTTTTTCAGTGTGTCAACAGATAATAACCAGATGAGAGGAACACCAGCCACAGCTTGTCCAAACCATTATCTCCAACATATTACACACATCTGCTTTGTTTTTCTGTTTAATCTAAGTGCAATAATAGGAGCCAAGAAGGAACTCTGATGAAACCGGTCAAATCAGTCATTCATTCTGAAAACTCTATACTGATAGCGCTTGTGCCAAGTTCCTCAAAGGATAAGCAATTCTGTAATATTAGGTAACAAAGGGAAACATCTTTTGGTTCATGGATTTTTCTTTTTTTTTAATTCTATTTGGACTCTTAGCCCTATAAATATTTGGTTAATTTAATGACAGTTTCTATTCAATTTCATTCAGGGTCCACTACTGAACACTGGAAACAAAGATAGTAATGTCATTATCTTCCAGAGCATATGGTCAAGTCCAGAAGTGTCTTAGAATTGCTCAAAATATATTAAACTATTTGTCTCACATTAGATGCAATCAAATACTCTTTAGAAATATTCTGAATCAAGTGTTCTACCACAGGAACTTTCACAAGTGAATTTATTGAGTAAATAAATCTTTATGAGACCTCTACAGAATTACAGTTTTTGGGTTCCACCATATTCCCAAAGAGGGTCAAAGAAAGAAGCCAATATTAGCTTTTCTGTATTGTGCCATTTATATATCCTCTCACTTCTGCATTTCTACTTACTAGCTCTTTTTTTTTTTAAATATATATCTATATATGTACTTTTTTTGTTTTTGGTGCACTTCATTTAACCAAATTAAAGCAGTAAGACAAAAAATACCAACACTCAAAGTCCCCACTGAATGTTTCCGTATATCAGCTTTTCAAGCTTAACTTAGAGAAGACAACTAGTTAATAGTTACACCATTTTAAACTACAAATTATTTGTGGAGACAAACATCGAAGCTGCAAATAGTTTTTTTAACACCAGTAGTTGAAAGAAAATAATGTAAAGGGCTAAGAACTGGCTGGGTCTTTTCTTGAAAAGAAAGAAACGGGGCATGCTGAGTTATGAAGTTTTAGTTGTGTTTTAAGTTCAGTATGTCTGAACCAGAAAATGTATTTGGATGGTCAGAGAATACTCAGTTTTTAGCTGCAATTATTTTGGCTTCAGAGACATTGCACAATGCTAAACAAACCTTATAGACTCATGGTGTTCCCAACACAATATAAATCTCAATCTAGTATTCAAAATGTGATTTACCTCTCTACTACTTCTCCCATGCAAACAGCCATTTATAATATTATGCCTATGTTCTACTTTTAGATAGGAATTACACATTAACTACCTTTACTGGCAAGTTTAGATATACAACCTTATGCTCATTCTTAATGGAACAGAATCTCTCCAGGCTCTTGCTTTCATTAGTTTCTTTGGACTATTACCATTTTAAAGACACACTGATTTTCTCTTCTTGAAAATCAAGAGACGTTCCCTACCTTCTATGACTCTGACTTTGTTTCTTTATGTGTTTAAATTCTAGTATCTGAAATACTCATAGCTCTCTGAGAAATAAAAATATGACTGGATGGGGATTTCTGAAAGCTCCCAATACTCTATTCCCACTGAAGTCACTGCTAGTTTATTCTACACTCCTGTGAGATGGGAGCTTAGGCAGCATTGAAGCCTGATTTCATGTTGTAATGTTTCCATAAATGGACTTCTAGGTATACACAGAATCTGTTTTTAATCCATAAGCACTCAATAACATCACCCATGTGGATTTGCTCTATGCCTATATTCCCACTTGTGAGTTTCCCTAATAACTGTTGAACCTTTTGGCTAAATTGAAGATAAAGCCTCAAAGGTATTTCAGCTCTGTAAACTTTCTGAAGACTAGCAGGAAACAGAGAGAAGAGAGACTGTATTAATATCTCCCAGGGAGCTGGGAAGAGCCTCATCCTCACTGTTCAGCAGTCAATCCAGAGGGAGAACATTATGGTATGCCTTAACATGGAAAAGTTTAGAATGCAGCTCACATTCACAGAATCACAGAATCACAGAATAAACTGAGTTGGAAGGGACCTATCAAGCTCAAGGAATCCAACTCCCAGCCCTGTACAGGACCATCCCCAAGAGTCACAGCATGTGCCTGAGAGTATTGTCCAAGCACTTCCTGAACTCTGTAAGGCAGCCTACCAATGAGGCAAAAAGCCTTAAGTTCGCAATACTTGAAATGTACAAAGAATCAGACTTGATTCGAATGAAACAGATTATGTTTGAGCCTTCACACAGTAAGAGTTAGACATTTTATATCTGCATTCAGATATTTTAAGGAAGAAAATGCTAAAACAAATTCCAAACATATTTGCGATGGTTTATTTTTTCTTTGCTTTCGTATCTTGTGATCAACAAGGGAAAACAGTATCTTACAACATGTGAGCAGCAGAGAGGTACCAAGTATCTCCCACCACACAGTCTGAGGTGCAGGAACACATGTAGGAGTCAATGACTACATGCACTCCAGCTGCTCCAGGGAGGAGATCTGCAGACACCGATCTTTCAGTCGGCAATATGCCTGAGTGGATTTGGGAAAGATGAGTGAAGAGAGGGAAAGGGAAAAGGTTGAGCAGTAAGACAAACACAACTGAAAAGATTCAGAAGGTAGAGAGGTACTGGGCTCAAAAAATGTGAATTCATATTTGCACTTACATGTTGGTGTAACCAGCTGACACCCAAAGTATATTCCTACAAACGCTACCACAACAAGATTTATGATGTTCTTTGCAGTATTCAATCAATCCCTTTTCCCTCCAGCACTTGCAACTCTGCAGCAACCCCTGGCTCAATTTTTGTGACTATGTACCTTCAACCAGGTGTTGCCAAGAGCTGCTTCCTTACAAGCAGTGATTTTAGACTCTGCCAGAAACCTCTGATAAATTCATTCTCCGTGAGTCAGACACTAATGCCATTATAGGGTCTAAACCAGCTGGCAGGGGTGAGACGTATTAATCTCAGTTGACCTCTGTATATATAAAAAATTGCTAACATAAGATCTTGTGAAGTATATGCTGGCCTAAGTCTATTGAATAACTGCCTGAGGTCCTGGGAAAATTTAAAAAAAAAAAAAAAAAAAAAAAGACAAATCTAATCCTAAATCTTCTCTTACTCCAACAGTTGTGCCTACCCTCCACACTTTATCCCAGAAGCAATGGTAGTGAGCATTTATTCTTGAAGCCCACATTTCACAGAGCAATGGACTATTACAACTTGCTAGCCAGAAATAACTACTATAATGCCATTGCTCATCACTCTAAAGAAATCTTTAATGTTATCCTAAAGATGAAGCATTTTGAAGAGATCAAGAAGATCCAAACCATGTTTCTCAGACAGTAATAAAAACTGAAATATTTTTAGGCACTTTTGTGAGCTTGCTGTGCTAGTGACCTACTTGCCCTAGACTTCTCACAGTGCAAAAAGAAGACACATGCAGAAGGTAATTCATCCCACCTGAAGGCGGACATCTAAAACAAATGGGATGAGCAGCTCTCTGCAGGTCTCTTCCTCTCCCCCTCAATTATATGGGAAGCTTTAGCAAGACGTCCCATTTTTCAAACCACTGAAGTTTTTTTAAATGAACTTTTTTTTTCTCTACCAGTTGCATTTCAGCCTCATTTAAAAGGTAAGGCAGAGTGAATCTAAATGTGAATGTGTATGAATCCCTTAAGCACCAAATGCACAAACCAACACACAGATACAGATGGTTGTACATACATATACACACATACTTTCCAAAGGCCTGCAGCCAGGACCTGAGATGAAGTGACTGACTTCATGACATACTTTTTGAACTATCATGGAGCTGGGCAGATGGACTGAATCACATCTGAGATTCAGCTCAGTTCTAAACGTACTGGTAGGAAACCTAGCTTTATATCTTAATTTTGTTCTCAGTTTTCGTTTTTACTTTTTGAGATTGCTTGTTTTAAAAGAATATTTAAAGGCACCACCATCAAGAACACAGTATCTGAAATTAAATATAATCTAAGATCAAGCAGTTCTGCTCCCTAAGAAGACGAGCTATGTTTAATAATATTTAAAGCTATTCTGTATCATCCTACATATATTGTGCAGCCTGAATTGTATGATTTTTAAGATGTCAGAGAACATATTCTTAATAAAGTTGTTTTGACTATGGTTTGCATTAAGCTCCATTTAGACAGAAATCAGAATTTAATTAAAATGTGTAAATCCCAGCATTTTAAATAGTTCTTAGTTAAGAAAAATCACCTAATTGTGTTAAAAATATCAGAAAAATAAGTACCATAACATGTTTGACTTAGTAAACTAAGAAAATTTGCCTATTAATCAACTCCCACTGCTCCTATTCACCCAATAGCAGCCATATTTCTGAAATGATCCATAGGCCTTAAAATAAAATGAAAATTTAAATCTTTTTGAAAGCATCTCTGCAGGTGTGTTCCTATTTTTATTTCAGATGTTTTTCTCTGAACTTTTCTCTGCTGACTTCACACATTAGTTTTTTACTTATGGACTGAAAGAGAAAACCAGTTGCTCTGTTTGTGGTGCTCTGTTTGGTTTGGGGGCTTTCATAAACCCAAACTGACTTCTCAATTTTGAGTGAACTGAACAAAATGAAAAATTAATATTCACTCTACAACTATCAGGTAAATTGAAAACAGGAATAATGAAAGCAAAATTTCTGTACACTAATAATTGAAGACTGCAGATTTTGAAAAAAAAATGCCAACACTGTTATTCAACCTACTGTAAATGTGGTCTGTACTCATATTTAATGAACTGCATCTCACTGTTCTATGGTTGCAAAACTTGAACTGACCTGAAGAGGTAAAAACAGCTTTTCAATTCCATACATAATTAAGAAAACAGCAATATTTAAGTAGAATTTAAGACTTCAATGAAAGCATTTTGCAGTTATCCAGTAATGCGTCTTACATTTTGCAAAATATTATATTTTGCTTACATCTTCAAATAAGCTGTCATGATTTCAAATGGGTTTCTTTTTCAAGCTAAATAGCATGCATTTTTTATTAAGAATGTTTTTATTACACAATGGAGCCCTAGGGTAAAAAAAAATATATATATAATCACAAAGAAAAGTTTGCAGATTTTATGGAGATTTGTGCAGAATAGTCTCCGGTATAGCAGCACCACCAGCATTCAGTCTGCAATGCAACAGATGTAAACAATACAGAGAACAATGTAAACAATGCAGAAAAAGTAAACAGACCTTCAAAAAGCTACTAATTTCATCAAGACCATATGATACCAATTCTTCAAAACAACAAAGGATTAGAAAGATTTTCATTGAAATATAAACCAATTGTATATCTAAGAACAACACATTTAGGCTTGTAGTATTAAAGTTTTATGTCCAGATATCTCCAGAACTGTAGAAGCAAAAAAAGCATGACCTGCTTTTCAATGTCTATCAGAACAATGAAAAGTCCTGCATAGATTTTAAATAGAAAGTTGTAGGGCTTGTTAACAAAAATGTACCATTTGACACCTGAATTTAAAGTTAGGTCTCAGCTACTGAGAGATCAGCATCAGCTTCAGACCATGCATATTACCAGGATTGTGAAACGAAATTAATCTATAAAACTTTGCACTTACTCGAGAGAAATCCTAACAACATGTGACACATAAACTTTCTCACTGGCTGACAATGTCACTCGGTCCATCAGGAATTCTTTGCAAAACAGAGGCAAACAGAAAAGGATTATTCTGAAATTGTTCCGGCAGGAAGAGCCAAAGGAAAAAACGCAAATGTTACAGCACAGAGACTGCATATTATCTTTGTAATGCTCTATGGAAACAGATATTTGCACTAGAATCAAGCAAGACTGCATGCTGTTTCATTACCTTTCCACAGACAGACTAGCTGCTATGCTCATGGGCACAGGATCCACCTCTCTAAGACAAACAGGATGTGGGAGAAAGCAGCAGAATATGGTTGAGGTCTTTGAACCAGATCCTTGAGAACACTAGAAACCAGAGAACGCCAGAGCATCACAAAGACTTCCACTTAACATCCCCAGCACTGGCATGATGAATGCAAGCCTGCATCATGTTGCAGCAGAGGATTTCTTTATGAGGAGCTGTCTGAGGTATTCATTTTTGGTTTAGAAGTTACCAGAATAATCATAAGGACAGAGACGGTAATCACTAAAGGATAATAAAAGAGTAACTCATAATTTACATACTTAGAATTAGACAGAATTAGCTGCTGCCCCAGTATTGACAGAGTGATCCTGATGGATTTATGAGACACAATGCTAGATACTGTATTCCTCAGCCAAATGTTTCTCTGCATACAGGACCGCATTCATACAACAAATCTAGAGAGGCTCACATAAAGACATTCCCTCTCATGTTTTCTGTAATGTTCCTTTCTCCTCTGTCAACCACAAGGGAAAAAAGCCATGATAGTTTCATACACTATTCCTTCTCCTCTCTACTAAAAGTCAAATATGGATTGATGGAGTATGAATGTAAAGATACCAGTTAATACTGAAAAGACAGACCTAAAGCCACAGTGGCAACACCAGCTTCATTATAGTTTGACTACTTTCAGCAAAGATGTCTAAAAATTGACAAATTTGAGAAACTCATCAGTGTACTGGGGAAATTAGTGCTAATTAAGTTATCCGAGTACCTGAACTTTTGTAACACAAAAACTGTAAAATAGATTAGTATTTTATTTACCGTTCATTATTAAGAGGTGAGTTGCAGCTGAAATCCCACTACACTAATAAGGTCACAGTTATAGTAAATTACTTTTCTGCAAACCAAACACAATCACACAATGCTTAAAACTGCATTATTCCCAGTCGTGGGGACAAGACCAAGATAGGATCTACACCTACTGTTCATTTTCCACAGGAAGTAAAAATGGCATGCATTGACAAACAAATGCATAAAATATACATGTACCTCACATAAGGCACACCTGGACTGTCTCTCTCGCACAGCTCAGTGAGGAATACAGAGACTGAGCACATCATCTGTTTTTCATAGAATCACATAACCATAAATTGGTTAGAAGGGACTTCTGAAGGTCATCTAGTCCAATCACCCTACGAGGATCAGGGACATATTTTTCTTAGCAAGAGCTGCAGTACCTCAGGGAGGAACTGTGAAAAGTCAAATCTGGAATATATCAGATTGCTTCCTGACACAGGGCTAAGCTGTGGCTTCAGTTATACAGACTCAGGGGGAGGCAGGAGGGAGCCCCATCCAGTGCACACTGAAACAAGAGGATGCCCTTCACATTCACCAGAAAGACATGGAGCAGGCAGGGAGTAAGGAAGAGTCTTAGCACACTATCCAACTCCTTCCAGCCTCTCTGACTTACCAGTTATTTACAATGAAGCCCTCTTCTATTGCACTATGTTGGTACACCCAAGGGGAAGATTATTTGGGAAAGTGAGCCAGGGCTGCAGCTCCTTCATCTTCCCTATGACACTCAGTATATGGCTGGCAATGCACCTGGCTGAACATGCATGATTTCACCCTTTACTCCTGCTGTGTCTGGCCCTACAATACATCTAACGAACCCAAAACACAAAAACTGCCACCACAACAACAAAAAAACCTTCAAGATTTTTTAGTTCATCTATTTTCTTTACTTTGAACCTTTAATAAGGCTGCGTAGTCATTTCAACTTTGTACCTAATGTGATTTTGAATTTGTTTAAAAAGTATGTTTCAGGTTAAACACACAACCCTCAATTCAACTTTGTACCTAATATGATTTTTAATTTCCTTGTTTAAAAATTATGTTTCAGGTTAAACCCACATTCAGTGATCTGACAGTGCCTTTTTTTTTTTTCAAATGTCCTGGCAAAAACCAAAATGAAAATGTTTGATGCTTTCTTTCTTTCTGGCTGCTTTCCTTTGCTTTATTTTGAAAGCATATATTTAGTGAAAAGTTTGTGAGAGCAGTGCTTTGTTTTGAATACAGTAAATGTGGGGATTTGACAGGTTCTAGAAATTTTCAGGTTCAAGTATTGCCAGTCTATCCTCAATTTTCTTTTTCTCAGCCTCAGATGTCACCACCAGTCAGTCAAAATTTACTGGCTTTTTAACAAAAATGCTGTGCATAAGTGCAGAAAAGTTGGACACTCCATGTGAAATTATTCAGCAATCATTATGGGTAAGAACTCCTTGTTAGTGTCCATCATAAGCAAGCACAGTGTATCTTGCATGTCTTACGTAGCTCTCTGACAGAGGTTCAGCCAAGCCCCCAGTGGGAGCTCCCTGGGTTTCTTGGAGTCAGCTCTTTCACCAGGCCCACTCCTGCTCTGTGAAAAGCTCTGCTAGCTGCTGCTGCACACACAAGAACCTCTGTCAAAACCCATTTAGAGAACTGCCTGGTTTCACGTGCTGGCATCGGGTCCTCTATTTTATCTGGCAATTTTAAGCAATTTTTAACTGGAAAGAACATCAAGTCAGCAAGATAATGATAATACTGTGGAGTTCACAGTGGATTGTCTCTTAAGAATAGGCTTTGCTTTAGCCACAGTAAATGTAAAATAAAATTAAAAATATCTACAATACTGGTTTATAATAAGTAACTGAAGGATATGCTTCTCTCCCACCTTCGGAAACAGAAGGGAAGCAGAAGTTGCATTAGGTGACTAGGCTGAGTATCTCCCTAGAAAGAAAGAAGGCAGCTCATGGTTTTGTTCTGGTTTGTCCAAATACCCTTGAAGGTACCTTCAAATACCTTTTTGAAATTGATGTGCTAGCAATTCATTATCAAAACTGCAATGACATGTACTTAAATTTACAATCATTCCACTGTAAAAGCATATATAGAAATACATTCTGTCTCACTGCTGATAAGAAAAAACAGGTGACACTTTTTTCCCTTGCCTAAGGTAAGCTTTAAAAGCAATTTGCTTGACAAGGTTTTACTTTAGGTCCTGCAAGGGTTGGTGATGGCACAAAAGATAGCAGGAGAAGCAGGAAATGGCACAGTCATTGGAGAAAAATCCTGAGACAAGATCCCTGTACAAAAATAAAAGGGAGCTCCTGTGAGCCTTGAAAAATACCCTGCACATATTGATAAAAAAGCCTTTAAACTCATTCTTCAAAAAAATAAACTGAACTGACATATCAAGTCATTGCGATTTCTTCTTCGTGACCTTCCTCTATATCCTTATTCACTAGATGAAACCAAACCCAGGGAACAAAAGTGCAAAGTAACAAAACCAGAATAATAGCTTTCCCTGTTTTGTTCCAGGGTTTCTATGGAGAAGAGACTGCTAATTTAACTCCCATGCCACTGAAGTCATATTCAGGCAAACATGTGAAAACCAAGACACTTGATTTTTATACAGGACATCACACTGTCATTTTGTGTAATTCTTTGTTCCCCAAAACTGGCTATTCATGTGCCCTGTTATTTTACCTCATGTATGGCACATAGCTACCAGTCTGCAAAAACAGTGGCAGCTCTGAACAGGGAAGTAGACAGGAGGTAGGACAGCACAGACAGCAAGGCCACAGCATTTTAAGGATGGCCTGTCCTGGTAAGGATCTCCAGTCTTTCCCCATATGCAGCACGGGCTGCAGGTGGCACTTCTGCCTCTCCGAGCTGCCAGGGCTCAACCCTTACATTGAAACTAAACTTATTTACATATAGTAATATTGCCTGCACGAAAATATTGTCAAATGCATGAATACTGCCCAGGAAAGGCTTACTGTGTGTGCTGTGACCAGTTAGGAGACTGGGGAAAGAGCAGGCTGAACAGCCATACCGATCCACTTCAACACAGGTACAGGATCAGTCCCCAGATGCATGCTAGAGTACAGCATGAGGCTCCTCTGTGGTGCAAACAGGTTTATTTCTGGAGTGATGTTTGTTTTTATGTTGTCACATGGCCAAGAGAATTACTCATTTCTTGAAGTCTCTTGGGAGGCAGGCTGTATGTATGGAGATCGGGCTTTGCCATGCAGGTCCAGGAACACACTTAGGACACCTTAACATTACTCAAGGATTCTGCAAAGATGGGGTTGTCACTGCAGCCATTCTCAGAGGTACCACTCAAGACACCCTGAGTGTAATGTAAACAGGGTGTGCACTGTCAGAGAACTGACTCCAGAAGTTGGAACGTTTGCACACGCTAATTATGTAACAGCAGACCACACACATACTAGGAGCAGCCAGATCACTACAAGATACAATGCAAGAATTTTATATTTTTCTTTAAAGTAGAGTTTAATTTTCCAGGATCTTGTAAATGACAGGAACTGGTGAGAAACGCATATCATGTCAATAAGCTCTCCTGGGTGACAAGTATTAATTCCAAACAAAAAAAAAAAAAACCCTAAGCCTATTCAGGTACAGAACAGTTTTCTTCCATTAGGAGGATAAAAAAACAAATAATACCTTTCCCCTTCTTACAATTTCAAAGATATCTTACTAGAGTAGCAGTGATACATGCATTCCTGGGGGTTTGGGACCCCCAGGTCACACCATATGGACAGTGATGAAGCAAACTAGCATCCCTCTGTGCGGACTGCCAAACATTCAGAAACCTAACAAAGCAATGTGAATGTAATGCTAATTGCTAATGGAGCAAGGGAACAGGCTTACAACCTGATCCACAAAGGCAAACAGTGCCATAACTTTGGGGTTTTCTATCAATTTCAAAGCAGCAAATTCTCTGTAGGCTTCTGCAAGGAGGTCTTAAACCCTTTTACTGACATCTGGATGTGTGAATAAAATCACTCCTATCAGTGATTACCCCTGCTGTGGTACCACAATTAAGAAGCTGTGTTGGTCCATCTACACAAAGAATCCCAGGGCACTTTCACCACCTACTTGCTGTTCTCATTTAGCATTACTGCCACTGGTTTGCTAAGGCGGAGGATTTATCTCTCAAGAAAATTGGCTGAAAAATTAAGGGCAGAACAGTACATAAAAAGGGTTTCTAGATCCCACAGTATTTCTGGTGATCAACATTCTGTGCATCTATTTTTATTCCTTCTCTCTTACCAATCTGGGTCTCTGTTTAATCCTCAATCCACCTTCTTTATGAGTCACATCAGATTAGAAATACATTCAACTATGAGAAAAATCTTTTGCAACTGATCCAAAAAGAAACAATAACAGAAAGCCCTGCATATTACATTTGGAGCCTTTTTAAAAAACAAACAGAAACAATGCAAGACAGTGAAAAATACTGACAGGTTTCCTTATGATCTTGTTTAGAAATGTACTGCAGCTGAAGTCACTTGTAGGATATCCTGTGGGTGACACATAAGGCAGTCAGTATAGAAGAAAAAGAAACTGGACATTTGAATACATGGCTTTTTTCTGTATTTTTGCTACACAATCTATAGCTACATCAGTTACCCCTCCATCTCTATCAGTGCAAAGGATTTGTTTGGTTTGTCTCACTAACTGAACATCCTAACTGAGTACTGTACACAAGCCCCTCACTACAAGAAAGAAAAGGAGGTGCTGAAGCACATCCAAAGAGAAACAAAGCTCAGGAAGGGTCTGGAGCACAAGGCTGACAAGGAGTGGCCAAGGGAATTGGAATGTTTAGCCTGGAGAAGAGAAAGTTTAGGGGGGCCTCATCACTCTCTACAACTCTCTGAAAGGAGGGTGTAGCCAGGTGGGGCTTGATCTCCCAAGTAACAAGCAATAGGACAGGAGCAAGTGTCATTAAGCAACACCAAGTGAGATTTTGATTGTATATTAGGAAAGATTTCTTCACCGTATGGTTGTCAAACACTGGACCAGGCTACCCAGGGAAGCGTTTGAGTCACTACACCTAGAGGTATTTAAAGATGTATAGATGTGACACTAAGGGATGTGGTTCCGTGGTGGTCTTGGAGGCGCTACATGGACTCAATCTTAGGGCCTTTTTCAAACTAAACATTTGTACGAGTCTTTGACTGTATTACAAACTCATCACTGAATTCCTAAACATTTTATTTTATCCTGTATTAATTCATGTGAACTGTGGGCCAGGACTTGCCACAAGAAGTGCTGATGGAAGTTTTGTCATTTATTTTAGTGCAACAAAAGTCAAGATGACTATTTTTCAAGTTTTTCATGGACCTAGTGCTTAATAAATAGTTTTACAGAGTCTTAACATGATCAAGTCCCAAACCACGGCAGGGCTAAAATACATTGGCAGGAAGTTTGAACAGAAGGTAAAAGTGCATCCTCCTGCACCATCTCCAAATACACAGAGCTCTACTGAACAAAGCAGAAACATGGGATGTTGGCCTCCACAGCGTGGGATACAGACCAAAAAGGAAACATGAAACTGAAGATTACTCAAGCACAATAGGAAGCTCGAGATCATGTAGGATTTATTCACTACCTAAAATATTAGAGCCAAACCCAAACTCCCAAAAGAAAGTACCTCCAGTTTCACACTGTAAACAGGACACTTCCTTAGCTTTGTAAACAGGAGACTGATTTGAAACAAACTGCCAAACAACTCTATGCAATCCAGTATTTCAGCCAAGAGAATCTCACCAGGAGCAGTGATATAAGTGCTCTCTTTTATCCAAAATGTGGTATAATGTAATCAACCTCATAAATACAATAGCAAACATTTTGGAAGCAATTATTGAATACAGCTTGAATCAACTGACTAAAAGATTACTACCAAATTTCCCTGCATTAGTGGGCAATGTCTTACTACAGAGAATGCCAACACAGAGCCTTCATGGTGTTTCTTAGGACTCCTTTAGTACCCTGATGTCAAGTCTCTTCAGGTGCACAGAAGCCAGGGCAGCTCTTCTTTGGGGTTGGGATCATGCTAAGAAGTTTTGAGAGTTAACCCAAAGTTTCTCAGCTGGGTAAGCAAAACTGAGTGCAGCTACACAAGGAATGGAGGAGGATGACAAGGAAAAGGGACACAGCTGGGCCTACAGATGTACAGAACTGGACTTCATGCTCCTGCTACAGCTGCACATAGAGAAAGGGGGAGATTGGGAAAGAGGAAGAGCAGGATGAAGGAGATAGGAAAGGCAAGCACTACTACTTAGGACCAGTGTGTTCCACCCATCGCTGCTCCTCTCGGCAGCTGTAGTAGATGGCACTGCGGAATGGTTGAGGTTGGAAGTGACCTCAAGAAACTACAATTACTGCTCTGGAGACAACAAGAAGATGGTATTTTGAGGCCTTTGGGACTCTGGTGTCACATGCAGATGCCTACCCTGTGTTCAGTTCCAGTGCTGTAAGATATTTTAATATTTTTTTAAGAGATCAGTCTGTCATTTGTTGCAGATGTATTTTAATATAAGCCAGACTATCCATAGGAAAAGACTGGAGTATGAAACACATAAACTCCTTACGCATCTTTTGTACACATAGTATATTAGAGGTATGAAGTAAAAGCCATTCTCTGTCCTTCTAATTTACAGCTCCCCAAAGGAGTTCCTTGCTGTATAAATAATATACATTTTGTAGCTATGTTCATTTTATGTAATTTTTACACACAGTCTAAAGAAGGAGTGACAGAAATATACTGTAGTGAATTTGTGTATTACTTTGTTCAAGAAATTTCTGCCTTGATAATCCTTTTTACAGTATGTTCCTTGACAGGGAGCAGAATGAAGCCCCCACAATCCTAAAGGAAATGGTCAGTCACTTGCTATACCACCTAGACACTATAGGGACAGAGGGGATCTACCCACGGGTCCTGAGAGCTGGCAGAAGTGCTCACCATGCCACATTCCACCATTTACCAACAGTGCTAGCAAATCCAGAAGGTCCAGTTAACTGGAGGTCAGCAAATGCAACACCCATCTACAAGAATGGCCAGAAGGAAGACATAGGGAAAAACAGGCGTGTCAGCCTGACCTCAGTGCAGGGGAAAGTCATGGCACAGCTCGTGAACAGAGTGTCATCATGCAGAACATGCAAGACCACCAGGGGATCAGGCCCAGTCAGCATGGCTGTAGGAAAGGCAGGTCCTGATTGACCAACCTGATCTCCTTCTGTGACCAGGTGACCCACTCAGTGGGTGAGGGAAAGGCTGTGGATGTTGTCTGCCCGGACTTTATGAAGTGGGCTTACCTTGGCTGGACACCAAGCGCCCATCAAGCCTCTCTATCACTCCCCTTCTCCATGGGACAAGGGAGAGAAAGTAAGATGGAAAACAACTTGTAGCTTGAGGTAAGGCACTTTACTAAAAAAAAAAAAAAAAAAAGGAAAAAATTTGGTGTGTATAAACAAAGAGAATAAAGTTTATTATCTACTTTCCATCAGAGGGTGATATCCAGCCACTTGCCAGGAGGCAAAGTTGCAGCATGCCTAGTGATTGTTCCAGAAGGCAAACATTGTAAAATAACAAATGCCCCCCTTTCCCCCTCCCTCCCTTAGCTTTTATATCTGAGCAGATATCATACAGTATGGAATACTCCTTTGGCTAATTTGGGCCTGGTTGTGTCCCCTCCCAGGACCTTTCCCACTCCCAGTCACTTCATAGGGGCAGAATGTTTGAGAGACAGCCCTGATGCTGTGCCAGCACTGCTCAGCAGTAGCCACAACACTGCTGTGTCATCAACACCTTTCTAACTAATGCAAACCACAGCACTGTGAGGGCTGATGTGGGGAAAATTAACTCCATCTCAGCCAGTCCCAAGACACTTTAGTAAAGCTCCTGACACCATATCCCAGTTATCCTGCAGAAACCAGATGCTCATGGCTTGGGAGGTGCACTATTCCCCAAGTCCAGAGAGTGGTGCGGAATGGAGTTACATCCAGGTGGTGGCTGCTCCCAAGTCAGTTCAACAGAGCTCAGTACTGGGGCCAGTCCTGTTCAGTGTCTTTATCAATGCCCTGGGTGAAAGGAGCAAGTGCACCCTCAGCAAGCCTGCAGATAAACCCAAGCTGGGCAGGAGTGTTGGTTTGCTGCAGGGTAGGAGGGCTCTGCAGAGGGATCTGGACAGGACGGATCGATGGCCCAAGGCCAATTGTATGAGTGCTGAGTAAACAGATGGGCTTGATGATCTTGGAGGTCTTTTCTGACCTAAACAATTCTACATTCCTAATTTTGCAAACATTTGGTACGCGTGGTTCATAAAAAAAAAGTTATTTTTACTCACTTCATTTACATATAAGCTATTTGAGCTTTCTTATTACACTGTCCTGTACAACTTGAACCCCTTGACTTTAACAGAATTATAAAGATGGTCAAAGTTAAACACATGATGAATATTACTGCACTAATGATCCCCTGTGAATTTTCTATCTATGCCTTTTTCTAGCTGGTTTATGAAACACAACATCTCTGTGGCACAACAGTGGAAAAGAACTACCAACGTTATTTTAGATTTTCAGCACTGTCCAGTTTCTAGAAATCAAAGCAATACAACTATCAAGTTTTCTCTTCCAGCCCTTTGGGAATTAGATGGCCTAAGTCAGTTTCATAGTAATACTTAAAAAAGCCCCAAACGAAAACCAGGAAGTTTCAAGAGACTGTCTGAAGAATTTATAGTGACTTCCTCTATGATGCACATCTCCCTGATAAAACATATTTCAAGTTCTTTTAGAGAATTCCTCTATACTGCCTGCTGCTGAGTCAGGGTTGGAATTCTCATGCAATATGCTTTGATATTTCAGTCCAAACTGTTAATTACACAGATAAGAGACATCATCAAAGTCAGATAATTGCAGACCAAAGTGCATTACTGCAGGGAAATTAGTAGGGCTTTTTTTTAAACTGATGAAGCCTGAAATAAGTATTTCTACACAAAATCTAGAAAACAGGGAAATAAAGCCTGTAAAAACCAATTTCTTTTGGCCATTTTACAGTTAACACAATTTTATGTTACCAGAGTCCTCTAAAAAGTGTTTAAAAGCCTATTAGAAATGAAATCAGTAAGTGCATTCCAAAAGTGATGGTCTATACCCCTAGTGACACCAGAGGCATTTCATAGAATCATGGAAACATAAAATCATAGAATCATGGAATGGTTTGGGTTGAAAGGAACCTTGAGGGTCATCTAGTTCCAATCCCCCTGCCATGAGCAGGGACACTTTGAACTAGATCAGCTTGATGAAACCGCTTGAAGAGAGCTCTCTGGGCAACCTGTGCCAGTGCCCCACCACATCCACAGTAAAGAATTTCTCCTAATACCATGAAATCATAGAATAACTTGGGTTGGAAGGGACCTTAAAGCATTTAATCTAAACCTACCCCCTTTAAAAAATCAACCAATCAAACAGCCAAAAAATAGAAAACACCACAATCTTCTCGCAAGAGCAGACCCTTAACATTTGTTTGATGAGACAATAGTGCCCAAGTCACTATATGCTTTTCCCTGTGATTTTTAGGCATCGGCCAATACAGGGGAGAAGAGGGGAAAGTTAATGGCATACATCCATTTGGAGTGGGCCTTAAAGAGTCAAAAGCTGTTGGCAGTTCCCCAGAATTATGAAGTACAGTTTTTTCTTTGTGTTTTGGTGGTGCACAAGCAAAGCAAAGTTTGAAAATTCCTTTTCTTTTTTTTTGGATTCATGATGAAAACCACAAGAGTGTGGAATCTTATCTTGAGTCATCTGATGTTTTGGTTTCCAATCCACATCAGAAGATACTGATTCCATGGCTTTTAGTTGTTTACATACTGAAATGACTTGACACTATTCTGTCTGTTCTGTTCTGTCTTTTCTTTAAACTTTGGAGTTTGAAGTTTAAAATATGTATGGTGATGCTTAGTCTGAAGATACAGACTAGGCATACTTTCCTAGACTACGCAGATGTTTGTTCAGTAACCGATAAAAAAAAACATGTGACGTTTCAGTTGGACATTATATAGTAAATAATATTATTTTGCACTTTATATCTTCTACTTTTCATCTCCAAGTGCATATAAACAACCAAAAAAGGAGAAACAAAATATCAGACTTCTTGTAATTAGGCAGTATTACCTGCATACTGCAAACTGGGAAACTGAGTCAAAATAGAACAATGGAAGCATCTGGAAGACCTCTGTGCTATTCTGATGAACTTCAAAGTACTTCATTTAATAGCATTAATAAACACTCTAAGTTAACACCAGTACTTGTGCTATAAATGTCGCTGGCACCTCCAGAACACTTTAAAAAATTGATTAGTGCTGCACTGGACTGCTGAGTCATCAATGACCGTCCTTCAACTAGGACAAGACGATGTCTTGTAAGCAAGTTATTTATATTGTTAATATCTTCAGCAGAAAGTACAGTCTGGTTAGCTGTGGTAGTCATTAAATAGCTATTTTTTGTATGTGCTGCCCTCATCCATAGATTTCTTATCAGATCAACTTCAGTCTTAAGTAAGAGCAATTACAAATAGGCCAGCTTCTTTTAGTCTGAAAGAAGAAAGGCAATATTGAATCATGCACACTGCAAAGGTTTGTTTTGGCTGGAATCAAGACCAAGCCTCCATATTAAACTCTGTGTATGCAGTACCACTAGTTTATCCTGCTTGGAAGCAACAGAAAACTGGAACTCAAAGGATTTTTTTTTTTTAATAAAATGTGCAGGTGGTCTAGGACTTCCCAAGATATTTTTTTTGAAGTTGATTGGGCCTTGTTTTCTCTTATCTCTTTTAATTTCATAACCTAATAATCATTATCATCAACCCAGAACATAATATTAAACTATTTTTTTATCTTTGCTGTGTGTTTTGAGAGAGACTGTTGTAACACATTTACCCCAATATATCGCGTGCTCTCAGATCCCATTCTGTATTGTCATATCTGCAAATATTTACAAAGCAAAAAATACTGTCTGACTCAGCAATGCAACTCACATGTCTTTCATGCTTTTCCATATCACTGCCTCAGACCAAAACAACACAAAAACACCACTGCGAATTATAAAAGACACAAATACTATTAGTAGCCTACAGCCAACTGTACAGCCAACTAAGCATTTGCTTCTGAGCCCGCCACATGCATGCAACATTTTGGAATACCACTCAAAACCTTTGGCTGCACAAATATAGACCCTCAGTCGAGGAACTCAAACAGTTTGAATCAAATCAGGGTGATCACCAGCTGATCTCCTTTAAACGTTTCAACCCCACACCCAGCTCCACTGGCCACACTGGAACACGTGGTCTTTTGCAGAGAAAAAGCAACAGGATTCCCAAGCACAGGGAGAGAGCAAGGCTGCAGCATGCTAGGGGTCTGCATGTGGTCCTCATCAAAGCCTGTGACTTTTTCAGTACCTCCAAGCCACCCACCCAAGAACTGCAGAAGTGTCTGACTTCAGCATGGGCACATTCATGGTAGGCTGCAAGGCTCACATGTCCCAGCAAAGATGAAAGGTAGGATGTAATTACATAAAGATTTGCCACTTTCCTACAGCCCCAGTATTAGTCCACCTGGTACCCACAAAGATCAACCACTACAAGTTACCTTGGATAATTTTAAGGTACAAAGCTTAATCAAGTTGTTATATTATCACAACGAGGAAGATAGCAATTAACTAATCATTTCAGAGGCTTGTTCTCTTCGTCACTCCAAGAAGGAATTTCACCACAGCAAGTCTTCTGAGGAGTAAAACACCCAATATACTGCCATTAATATGAAAACTTTATTTATATTAGGGATTACTGATTTCTTCGTTGACTTTACAGAGAAGATCAGAGTAATACACATTTTGATTTTCTAGTTATGTAAGTTTTCAATGAAAAAGCTTGTTTGAAGTTTGAGCTGGATGGAAGCTTGCTTAGCTTAGTTCAGAGATGGTCTCAGTTCTTCTATGAAGATGGCAGGCTAAGAAGTCATGAAGCTTGATAAAACACAGAATAATTTTAAAGAACGAAACAGAAATAACGTATGTACTTTTATTACAAACACATACTTTTTTTTCTTTAATGAGATTAAATTTGACTTCTCTATCAGAAAGAACTGCAATTCTGTCCTGCTTCCTGACTCAACATTTCCATTTTAAGAAATAAATCCTCCTCTAAGTCTTCTTTCAGTGACTAGGAAAAGCATAAAAAATACTATTAAGTTCAATACGGCTCCAAACTTTAAACAAAAACATCTTACTACATCAACTGTGCACCCATTACATGCATTGTATACATGCTGGAAAATAAACACTGGTAAATACAGTTTTGGCAATGGCTCAAGTGACTGGGTTTCTGAAAAGGGTTTATAAAATATATAACTGCTGTCAACTGGAAGATGCTAACTTGAAGACTGATGTTAACTCTGTTCATTTGCAAGGAGAACATCCTGCATTTCGCCGTGTAAGAAGGTACACGGCAACGTGCAAGAGCAAGTTCTCCCACGTGAGCCTGGAACATTCCAGGCTGCTCCCTAGCCAGAGGCCCATCACTCTTCCCAAACTGAAAGTGGGGCATTCTAGAGGTGAATTTCAGCAGCGCTGTTTTTATGCACTCTCCCCATTAATTCCCCTTGGGGCTAGGGCACAGGACCACGTTCACTTGAGGCACCTGAGTCCCAGAGTGCCGCGCTGCAGACCCTGGGCAGGAGCTCGGCCGTCCAGGACATCCTCTGCCGGCAGTCCCGGAGGGAACCTCACCGCAGTTCAGCCTTAAAACACCTTCCCTACACGGCGGGCGGTGTCCGAGAGCCCGCTGCCGCCCCGATGGGTGCGCACCGTCCCCGGCCATCGCAAGGGACGAGGCCAGTCCTGGTGGGACAGTGCCCAGCCGATCCAGGGGAACACCAAGCCCTGGGCTCAGACCTTCCGCTCGAGAAGTTCCCTACCCCAGCGAGCAGCACGCCAACAGCCCTTACAGGAGTCGAAGGCGGCGAGGCTGTGGCAGGGCTGGGACACGATCCCGCTCCCACCAAGGAGCCCTGGGGTGACGGTGGCGCCCCGGACACACCGCCCCTGAGAGCCCCCGCAGCGGCGCCGGTGCGGCCGGAGACGCCACGAAGCCGCGGCTCGCCCCACTTTGCCCCGCCGCCGGCACATCACAGGCACACGGGGACACGGGCCCAGGGGCACCGAGGGACGCCCGGGCAGCCGGGACCGAGCACTCCGCGTTGTCAGGGGCGAGGTGCCCCCCGCAGCCCAGAGGGGACGCTTGGGGGTACCGCCGACTCCCAGGAGACCTCCGGGAAGTTGCCACTGAGAAGTTTGGGACCGACAGGAGGTGCAGCCGGCGGGCAGCGTCGCCCCCTCAGCCCACATCTCCAGCTGCCACCTGGCCACACGCTCCGGCACGGCCGCCGGGACCGCACCCCAGAGACCGACCCCACGACCTGGCTGACCCCCCCGGGACGGGACCCCAACCGGACCGACCCCAGTCGTCCTCCGGGCACACGGTCCACACTCCTGGGACAGGGGAGAGGCGCGGTTAAGGGCTTCCCCCGCAGAAGCAGCTCTTGGGAATAAGTAAAGCAGCAGGACACTTACCATCTCGCCTGATGTTGGAAGCCCGCAGGGCTTTTATAGATCCGCTCTGGGCAGGGGCGGTGGTGCCCTGACGGCTGCAGAAGTTCGCGCAGACGACGGCGTAGAGCAGGAGGAGGATGAGCAGTTGCATCGGGACCAGCTGCGAGCGGGACCGTGGCTCTGCGAAGAAACGGGCTCTCCTCTCCCGCCGAGGGTGCTTCCCTCGCTCGTGTTCTCTTCCCCCTTGCCGGACTTTTTGATTGTTGCCGGTGTTTGGGGGAGTTGGTTGGTGTTTGGGGGAGTTGCACGCAGGAGAGGAAAAAAGGCACAATCCCCGCAAAAAAAAAAGCGCAGAGCCCCAGAGCAGCGAAGCAGCGGCCACCGCCGCCGCGTTACTCTCCGAGCTGCCTCAAAACTTCCTGCATGCTGAACTCTCGGCTGCCCTTCTGGGCCGGCCAAACTCGGCAGAGGTGCGGAGCGCCCGGGCCGGGACGGCCGCCCACTGCCCTGGTCCAGCACGGCCGTGCCCCGTAGCAGGCGGGGGCTGCCGCCGCCGCCGCCGGGCTGCACCGCGCCTCGCACCGCCCCGCCCGCCGCGGGAGCCGCCGCCGGGGTCTGCTGCGCCGGGAGCGCCCCGCTCTCCGCGCCGGGGCCGGGGAGGAAAGGGGGCCCGGGGCAAGGGGGCGGGAGCGGTGCCCGGGCCCTCCCCGAGCGACCCGCGCCGTCTGCACTCCGGGCAAAAAGCGGCAGGAGGGATGGTGCGAGGAGGGGCTGTCCCCCGTGCGGAGTGAGCGCCGGGCTCCCGGCGAGTGGGTGGGACGGGAGCCGTGTGCCGAGGGCTCTCTGCCAGCGCAGGGGCCACGCACCCGCGGGTCCTGTCACCCTCGGGCCCGCGGTGGCCACGTAAAAGTCATCGCTGAGCCAAACAACTCAAATCTCCGAGTTGAGCCAGGAAGGGTGAGGAGACTTAGTGGGACAATTGGTGAATAACTCGCAGTTGTCCCTGGGAGAAATATATGGGCTTCTCCTGTCGCCCCAAGCACTGTCCAAAGCCGTTCATAAAAAGTTAGTTCTTACTAATTTAGACCCTCATTAAATTGGGTCTGGTATTAAAAGATTGTATTACTGCCTGGAAGAGGTTAGGTCTAAACCAAAGGTATGTGAGGGTTGTAATCAGATTGCTAGTTTAATACTCTTTCCATTAGTTGCAATGAAAATAATCAAAAGGAAGATGCAGGAAAAAAAAAAAAAGCTCAGGTTTTAACAGTTCTCTAATAAATTTTTCCCTACTTAGTTATTTCTTACAGCATTTTATGCAGTCTTAGCCAGTCTAACAAACTGTTACATGCTGCCAGATCTTTAACAACATGAAACATACGTCACTAGCAGAAGAATGTCAATATGGTGCTGTATCAGGAGTCTTGGATGAATCCTGCTACACCATGAGTCCTGCCTCTGGCTGTGTGAAGCATTTTCTCCAAGAGCATGCTAGGATGACAATGGGACTGAAACATCTTGTATGTCTTAAGAAACCAGTAGGGTGCAATTCTGCTATGCATAATTCATGCTTCTTTATCCCTTTCATGTTCCCCAAAACTGACAGCGAACCTAATCCTGCTCCCATGTGGTAGATAATGGAAAGGCTCCAGCAGTGCTTCATTTGTGAGCAGATGTGCCTATATTTTAGGTGCCCATTTCAGGGGGACAACTGGGTGAAGAAAGGGAAGGTGGCCAATTCAATCATCCTAATAGAAATAGAAAGTCAAATAGAGGACATAGAATGAATGAGTATGGGGAAGCTTGGGAGATATTCTCTGTTCATCCAGTCTCTCCAATTACCTTAAAAGGAACTGCCAGAAAACACCAATAGAATCCCAGCTCCCCAGCTCTCTTCTGACCTTTACCACAACTCTTGGTGAAGTCTTGCCTTTCTTAGTGTTTTTCTTTTAGATACAGGATGCTAGAACCCGTAATTGGTTCGCTTTGGGGAAGTGGCCAGTTTAAGGTGGAAGAGGAAGAGAAAAAAGGACAGATTACCTTCCAGCCAAAAGTCAGATGAAAGGTGTTTTGACAGTATCTGAGCAGTTGCACAATTCAGTCAAGAAACGGCACTATTTCCAAGGCTGTTTCTCTTTCTGTATCCAAATTCATCTATATAAATTTGCTTATATAAAATTCATATGTCTTCCCAAGACCTGGGTCTGGAGACAGAGTCTCTCTGGCCCCATGCCTCCCTGGCTGCAAAGGTCCAGAGGCTTTTGCCTTAAACACTCCACAGCTGTTTGGCTGACAGGCTCCTTGGCTTGATAGAGACTATAAGTTTAAACTTCCTCAAGCTGACCAGGGCACAGAAGTGAGGTTTCCTCAGCACTTTTTGTTTTCTTTTTTCTTTTTTAAGAGTACATACTGTTTTGGTTCATAAAATGAAGTTCCTGCTTAGGTAGCAGAAATACCTGGTTGCTTAGAGAATTCTGAAGCCAAACAGCATGATGCCTCATAAACTAGATGATGATGGAGACAGACAGTGGCTTTGATACATACTAAGAGGAACCCTGTATAACTGCTGTCATATGCTCAGGGTACATTTCTGTTTCTCCCTGTACAAAGCATGGGATGGTGCCACTCTTTGTTCTTAAAGCAAAAAATATTTCCATAGCAGAGCAGACAAGTCTCTTTCTCAGGTCAGAAAACAGGGAATAACATTGTGGGGTCCAAAACAGAGGCCTAGCTCTATGAATTATCAAATGTTTCTTTTAACCCTATTATTAAAAAAAAAAAACCAAAAACAAAAACAAAAAAACCCAGATTTTCCAGTTTGATGTACAGGTGTACAGAAGGATTTTGGACAGAGAAGCAAAACTAACATGCATTGGTAGACTGTTAGATGAAAGGCCTGCCTTCCAATGACTGTTGCTTCATCTTCTTAGTTCACTTTAAAAACCACTAGACCCACTGAAAGCCAGAAAAGTATCTTTATAATAAGGTATCATAGAACTCCCATCAAAGAGAGAGAAGTTTGGATTATACTCAGGCAGTTTTATGAGCATATCACTGGGTCTTTACTTTCTGGCAAACATTCTAGCACACTGGATAATCTGCATTCTAAGTGCTTGGGATAATTTAAAGCATCAGGTGGCTTCTACAGGAAGATCTATAGTAAGTCACGGTTGCTGTACAAAAGGACACACTGATGTATAAGTGTGATAACCTAGCCAATTATAGGTTTGTAAGCTCAACTGGGATCCTAATAAAAAAGTGTTCACATGAAACTCAATTAATAGAAATTAAAAAGAAAGTAATTAGTTTACTTTCAATCAACTTGGAAAATCTTACCATGCTAACTTGGAAATCTGGTTGACAAGCAGAATAGCATCCAATTATGGCTTTCATAACATACCAATTGGTACTGTATGATTTGAATCATGTGAAATTAGAGCCATGCATAATAAGTGTTTTCAAAACTTCTTAAATGACAGGCTTAAAAATGTTTATGAAAGAGGGAAACATTATTAAATGGATTCTCTTTCAGAGAGTGCCACTTAGGCTAATTTTTTTACTTCTACATTGGTTTACATTTCCAGCAATGACCTGTAGAAAATGGAGCTCTTACTGATGACTATTGAAGATGAAAAAAACTTTGGGGGAGTAACAATAGGATTATTTATAGCATTGGTGATATATTGAGACAGATGTGTAGATACTGGATATAAGTATAAAGCTGAGCCCTGGGCCAGCTTATGCTTCAAAATAGCCACTGGCAGCACCACCCAGTGCCTGTAGCGTCCACCTCACCTCATGTTAGTCCTCTGGAAGTGCCTGGTGTTAGCCAGTCACAGAGGTTCTCATTGTTCATGGAGAGAACTGGATTCCTATCAGAGGACCCTCTAGCCCAGAGGTTTTAGACAGTCATACTGGGGTGGTTTGGAAGGTCCAGGTTCTCTCCACTGACTATGGAGAGAGTACAGGGAACAAATACATTCACAGTTATAAGACAGAGTATTTAATCCTAGAAAGCACTGATGCAGAAAAAAATTATGGGGGTGGATTATCAAGGAAGTCAATGGGCTGTAGTCATCTCTGTTATCATTTGTTGACTGGGAGGTGCTCCAGAGTCATGCAGTTTGTCTATGGAGCACTAATGCACTGTTTGTCCAGAACATTTGAACTATGTTGATTAAGTAGCAGAACCCAAGATCTCTGGGAGTTTTCTCTGGGATCCTTGAATATTTATTTGAAAAAGGGAATACCAGTTAGAGTAGGGGCATTATGCCTTCTTCTGTTAATATTAGACTGCTGCCTCAAGTTCCTATGAATAAAGTCTTAGAAAGGATCATAATAAAGTGAGAAACACTGAGAGGAAAACCACAGGGTTAGCTGGAGGTTGAGAAACATGCCACTCAGGGAAAAGCTTAAAAAATCACAAGCCGTTTAGCTTGTCAAGGAGAAAACCAGAGGGGTCACAGCTAGCTCCCGGAGGTAGGATATTGATTCTAGAAGGCTACTCTGTCTAGTGGACAATGACATATCAAGGTGAAAGCTGGAGATAGACAAATTAAGGTGAGAAGGAAAAGGCACATTTTTCTCTGTGAAAAGCTATGGAAGTATCAACGTTTATCCCATTGAAAATCTAAAAGGCAAGATTTGATGTTTTCCTAAAACCAGTCAAGTGGTTTTAAGCTGTGCTTAGGAACTCTTGGGGTCTGTTGATCACTTCTAGAAAGTCTGTAAAGGCAACAGAGGAAACATGTTCATATGTTCTATACTACAAGCCACAGATAAAATGTTAAGTGATTCTGCAGTTTCTTGGAAAACAACAACTAAAAAAAATATACCTCCAATGATTAATTCCAGGCACTGTGATTTCTGTTATATAGGAGGGCAGTTAAGGGAGGGCAATGACCTCATACCCCAGTTTATAATCTGTGAATAAGATATAAGAATGAGCATAGGTACATAGAGCAGGATAGAGAAACATCTCAAAATTGCTAAAATATGTATTACGTAAACAACTGTAACCATGATGGAAGACCAAAAGAATGTAAGGAAAATTAGACGAAAGCCATTATATGTCTGGAATTAAAAAACACAGGCAGAGCCATGTGTTATTAAGAAAATTGCCCCAGGCACCATGAAAAAAATCAAGACATTAAGAAAAAAAGTGTAGCACAAGGGTCTATGGCCAGATTTACTACCTGAGCCTACAGACAGTGATTCAACAACACACATAGAAAATCCCCAGTGAAACTGATCACTTTAGCTGATCAAACCTATCAAACACAAGCTCAAGCACTGCTGCCTGGTATCACTACAAATGTAGCATTGATTTGTGGAACCTCATGTTAAAACACTGAACTTTAGACCTGTGCCACAGACCTGCTAGTGGTGCTGCTGTTTGTCCTCCTCCAGCAACCAGCTGTGCAAGGTCACTTGTCTGGCCCATTCTGGAGAACAGCTGCAGGCAGCTTTGATTTATTCACTCTTCTGATTTTCATTCTTGTGCCTGCACCATTACAGGGTGCTATGCCCTTCTCCCTTTCAGTGTATACCTGCTTCTGGTCCCAACTCTTAAATTACTTTTGCTAGCTTTATGTAACTTTTGGATAGTTTTCCACTACAAATGTTGAGACAAATATTGCATCAACATGCACATAGGAAGGGAGAGAAAAACAATATCCCAAGCTGAACATGCTGATATAATAAATTTTGATAAACTGCTATATATCTCAGACTGTCTCCCTGGTACCAAGTGATAGTACCAATTGACATATAGTGTGCATGCAATATTCAGAGGCATGCTTTCAAAAACTGCATATAATCCACAATTAAGTAAGAAATGTTGCCCTCCTGAGGTTAAGTAGGATTTTTACCCCTCATTTATATCAGTGGAACCAGCGTTTAGACATAAATTCACGTTTAAAAATATTGGGCTATGCTTTCTCATAGGTTTTTCATAATAAGAAAGTAATAGCTCCAAAAAGACTGCATTTCTTCTGAAGCCCTGTTCCCAGGTTTGTAGATTTAAAGGTTAAGAGACCTTTCTGACATGATATAGTTGGACTTCTTGCATTAATAAGCTGAACTGTTTTTCTGTCTGACTTCCTGCCTTGTTTGCTTAAAAGTGTGGTATCTTTTAGAAAAAGAAAAGATAAAAACTTGATTTTAAAATAGTAGGAAATCAATTTTACAGTATCTTGAGACAGAGAATCACCCACCATCAATGTCAGGTAATTCAAGTGATTAATGACTGTTTTTAATTTCTTGTTTTTCCCATCTAGATCCTGCGCTGTGAATGAACAGTAATGGTTTATCAGGATCCTGTGCTTGCATGTAAATAATCTGAAACTATTGGTTCAGATTTAGTAAAACAGCCGTCCTCAAACCCTTGTATCTTCTACCTAACCACTTGTGTTATTTCTTTGATCAATTTCTTTGCACCTGTCAAAATGATGTCAGATTTTCTTTGTCTTCAAATACATTTGAGTTACAAAACTGACATCTGAAATTTTAGAGAAATTCTAGGAATGCTTCACTGCTGGTAGTATGAGATTGTTAGGATGTGAGGTTTCAGACTGCATGTTGCAGATACCACTTTACAAATAAAGCAACGAGTTTTAGTAAGACAAAGAACAGTATGGTGTAGGTTCTTTGTGTGTAATATTGCCCCAACATTCCTTCTGAACTGCTCTGTGTTCTCTCCTCTGGGGCAAGATGTATTTGCTTCGCTTGACTTCAGCATCTGTTTTTTCAGTATAGGAACATTTTTTAAATTCTGTAAATTATTATTTTGTAAACAACTTAAGAGATATCACCCAAGCATTGTTGTAAAGAATGAAATGCATCTTGATGCTCAAGCCTGAGAGCAGTAACTCATGTCTCAGCACCACAAAGATGGCACATGAACTTCTTGTCATCCACTGTGTTGCAGTTTGTGCTCAGTTCAGAATACATGTAAGAGATCAAATATCTTCCTTTGGTGATTGAGGATTTCCCCTCAGTTTCCCAAGGCTGAAGTTCTGAGCAGCCATCATACATATGATTCTATGTAAATTCCTCTACTCAGCCACCTAGACGATCAGAAGTTTATTGAAATATTTTAAGGATTTTATGAGGACTGAACCTTCTAGTTATGTAAAATCCTTTCTTGTTCTCCTGAGTTACAGCTTGCCTTTAGTCCTTTGTTAAGTTCAACAGAACACCACTCATATTTTTGACAGTACAGTGTTTCAAAACCGCCGAGCCATGATGCTGGGCTTTATTTTTGTCATTCCTTCATGGGTAATTTCATTCCTTTTTGAGGTCTGGGCACACATGTACAGTGGAGATACTTCCTAAATCTGATCATCCAGAAACCTCAGCCCTTATTTTTTCTGTTTTTCTTTCCCACTCAAGAATTTTCCAACACCACTTCATAAGTAGGGAAGATTCTGGCTTGCAGTGAGAAATGTGCTATGCAGAATGGAGAACCCTTTATCCATTGCTCCCTGCTATGGGCAAGGACATCTTTCACTAGATCAGGTTGCTCAAAGCCCCGTCCAACCTGACTTTCAACATTTACAATGGTGGGACAACCAGAACTTCTGTCAGTGACCTGTTCCAGTACCTCACCACCCTCACAATAGAAAAAAACGAAACAATTATTCCTTACATCCAATCTGAACCTCCCCTCTTTTGCTTTAGAACCATTGCCCCTTGTCCTGTCATTACCGGTCCTGGTAAAAAGTCTCCCTCATCTTTCCTATAAGCCCTGTTTGGATATTGAGGGAAGTCAATAAGGTCCTCCCTGAGACTTCTCCAGGCTGAATATTGCCAGCTCTGTCAGCTTTTGTCCACAGGAGAGGTATACCAGCCCTCAGACCATTTGCAGGGGCCATCTCTGGACCTGGTCTAACAGGTTGCTGTCTTTTTTGCACTGGGGCCTCCACATCTGGATGCAGCACTTCAGGTGGGGAGTCACAAAGGGGGAATTGAGGGGGGAAACACCTCCCCTGCCTTGCTGGCTACACTTCTTTTGATGCAGCTCAGAATATGGTTGGCTTTTTGGGCCATGAGCGCACATTGACAGGTCATGTCCATTTTTACATCCACTGATGAAAGTCCTTCTTCCCAGGGTTGCTCTCAATCCATTCATTCCTCCAGTCCATATTGATACTGGGCATTGCTCTGACCCACGTGCAAAGCCTTCCAGTCAGCCTTGTTGTTGTAAAAATTACTCTGCACTTACAGTTTGGGTTTTTTTTTTTCACAAAGATTAGTTTAGATCATAAGAAAAACAGAACCCATATACAATTGATTAAATATATATATACATATACAAGCAACCAGATTTTCAAATTTAATTGATTTATAAATATTGGAGAAAGCTCACGAAGCATACTTAAGATTTTCTTTTAAATATATGCAGTTTTTAAATCAGCTTGCTAAGAAAAAAATATTTTTAATCTACTTTGGATGGCAATGAGAGTCTTCAACTTATCTTAGGGGCACTGGTGAGAATGACTTATCTCTGGTTCCAGATTAGTGGGAATACATTCAGGCTGCCCAAATCTTTCTTGAGATCACATTGTCATACAGAGGAGTTGAGTTCACAGTTTTATGCACACCCACATTAACACAAACTAGTTAATCACCTGGCATTGGTTAAGCAGAATTTATGCTGATACTGTGCTAATGACCTTGCTCTATCATTAGATTAAATCAGTCTCCTGGGGTAGAGCCCAACAAGGCATACTAATTCAATGCATTCCTAGGAAGTAGCATGTACAGTAAAATATATTTTGTCATTTATTGAGCTCAATTTTAATTCAAGAAGTATTAAATTAAATACCAAGGCCTCTCCAGAGACCTCTGGAATGGCAGAACAAGATAAAAACCTGCAGTAGAAAAAGACAAGGAAAAGAAAGATTTGTGCACACCTGCAGCAATTGTAGACATTTTAAAGTACTGATGTACTCAATAAACAAATGTCAGAATAATCTGCTCTAAACATAGATAAAAAAAAGAAAAAACTTAGAAGGGTAAACAAAACTTTGAGGGCTAAATCTGATGTAGACATGGTATATTCCATTTACAGTCTGAGAGAAGAGCAGGTGCCACCAGAGGGTGCTTGATCTAATATGCCACTTTTATAATTAACTTAGGAAGCGTTGAGTTCCCCTTGCCCTTTTCCCACTTTCAATGGCATTCTTTTTGTCCAGTAAGACAAACATGGATTATTAGCACAGACTTAGATGTCTAACTTAAGAAAACCTAAGTTACCAATCAGGAGTTAGAATATTTCTGAAATAAAACACTTTATGAAACTTAATTCAGCCACCTTTTAGCATATGTAGGGCATATGACGTAATTACTACATGTGAAAACTGCTTTTTACAGAGGATTAAATATAACTTATAGAGATAAATCATGACTTTGCAGTACAAAGGGAGATAATCTGTAGAACCTTTACTTCATTTGTTGCAGTGTTTCAAGTTATGAAGTGAGTGCAGCAGGAGGTGGATGGAAAAGAAAACTGAATCCCTGAGGCAGCTGAGTGACATGGAAGGATTTCTTCACCCACCTGTGTGTTGTTATACAGATGACACAAACCAGATCTCTCACAACTGGTCTTCAGCACTATGTTTCTCATTTCTGGATGCCCAGCTGGACAGCACAGTCTCATTAGAGGACATTCAGAGCATGCATAACTATATTTTAATGTAACAGTTGTTGTTATCTGTTTCTTGGATATGTGTAGTGCTATATAATACCAAGCATTATTAATCTTACTGTCTAGAACTAACAGAAACTTAATCTTTCTGCACCCCAATCCCATTTGAGAAAAGGGATTATGTACTTCACTATACACTGTAGCACCCAAATTAAATGACTGGTATATGATCTGCCAAATAAAATCCTGCATCTAACCACAGATATGTCTGTAACATAGACAAAAATTGACAGCGTTTGAACAGGGTTAATGTGTCTATCTAAGAATAAGCTGAGTTGCAGAGTTGCACCCTGGGAGTACCTTTTCTTTTCTTTTCTTTTCTTTTCTTTTCTTTTCTTTTCTTTTCTTTTCTTTTCTTTTCTTTTCTTTTCTTTTCTTTTCTTTTCTTTTCTTTTCTTTTCTTTTCTTTTCTTTTCTTTTTTCTTTTCTCTTTTCTTTTCTTTTCTTTTCTTTTCTTTTCTTTTCTTTTCTTTTCTTTTCTTTTCTTTTCTTTTCTTTTCTTTTCTTTTCTTTTCTTTTCTTTTCTTTTCTTTTCTTTTCTTTTCTCTTTTTTTTTTTCAGTGAAACTAAGGGAAACACAAATTGTCTACTTCAGCTGTAGACATCAGAGCTTCAGATATCTGGAGGCAGTACAGGTGAATCCTGCCTTCTGTGCTGACCTCCATTTTGGGCACTGAATGAGGCAGACGCTATAAGAAAAAATAGTCTCTGATCATGTTATTTGTTAGTTGTCTGTAATAGCTATGCACAAGGGACCAAACTAAGTTTGCACAGAATGTTTTTTGAAAGTCTGGCATGGCAATCTTAATCGCAGTGTAATAGTTGTTCAGTGGGAATGAAGAGACATCAGCCTGAGGCAGACGCTTGGAATGTTCCATTTCAGTTCAAAGAGTTAAAGTTTGAAAAGAGAGTTGAACAGTAGGAAAGGATAACAAATTGATAATTGGTAATTTTACTGTCTCTCCCTCAGAAACTTCCATCATTTCTCAGTCCTATGGCATGCAAAAGAGCTTGTAAGCCCGTACATGTCTCAGCTCTAGTACCATGTTCGGCATTCCTCTGCAGTAAGTAAAGACATTTAATTTTCAGGAGTTTTCAGAGAAATTGCCTGATCCTCAGAGCCTTTCACAGGAAACTATCTAGGTGTTTGTTAACATTCACACTGTAGAAATAGGGAAAACATCGACTGCAATTATTTGTCCAGTGTCACATTGCACAAAATTACCTGGTAACACATGGAAGTATGAGTCAGTGTTTAACTCATTAAGCTAACATTCCTTGCAAAGTTTTCTCTCTCTTTCTTCCTGGCAAGGCTGCACTGTCCCATTGCACATGGGCAATGACTTTGCATGCTGATGTTATAGGCTTGTCTAAAAGGAGAAGGACCTTGACTAAGCCATGAAAACTGTGTGATATGATCACTTAAAACAGCTCAGGGCTGACAGTGTCTGGCAGGAGGTGATTGTACTGTTTGATTCACAGTTCCTTAGACACAGTTTATGTTAAGGTTACGAGGCATCTTTCCGTGTGTCTTCCTGGTGTAAGTCTTGTGGATATTTTACGAGCAACAAAAAGTCTTTCAATCTCACCAAACAGCATTAGATACCATTGTACTTCCTTCCTAAGTTTCTTTCATCTGCACTTTGCTTGCTTAGAAGCTGCCCTGGATGGGGAAAGTCAGTAAGATCAGGCATTAGGGGCTCTGCTGTAGGGTCGCTCTGGCTGTGTTGCAATGAAAACTTACTTTAAGCAGGGGTAGGCCATGTGAACTCCCTATTAGCCATTATGAACCCCCTGAACAGTGTATGAGAATTTGTGACCTTCCTAGGCAGAGCACAACCATCTAACATATTGTAAAAGGGTTTTAGGGGCATCAATTCTGAGCCTGCCTTGATTTAGTTCACCACAGGACACCAGAAAACTGATTTTGACCTTTAAATAAAGCTCAAACCCAAAACTGCCTACTAATTTTTTATTTTCTGATTTTCAGAAGAGTGCATCATCTGCAGCTACAGTAGATATTCAGGCTTTACAATTGTATCTCTATTGCCGTTGCAGATTTACTTGGGAAAGAAAAAGAGAAATGGACCCTGAACTTCTTAGTCATTCTGTTAACACTGACCAACTCAGCACATTATTAGATGTATTTGCATTACCACCATTCTCCACCCACAGTTTAAATAAGGACCATGGGAATACTTATTGAGTAACCAAGATTTTTTGGGGAACTGCTGTTTGTGTGGCTATACTGGCAGCTACCTTATATCAGAAGTCACTGGAGGTGGGAACGAATTGTGTTTATCGACCTGATATCTGAATTTACCCTATGCAGATCTGCATGACAAAAGGTCACATAGTGATGCTATACACAGACAGCTGTTTTAGACTGAGCACATCATGGTTCTGGTGCAGATCTGACACCAAGCAAAAACTTCAGCAAAAACATCTACAGATAATTACCGATGAAAGAAATATCCCTGCTTAAAACTTCAGGACTACAGAATCTGCAGATCTGGTCTTCAGTCAGGTGTCAAAGTAAACTGATCTGGAGCAAAATCAGCTGAGTCACTGAGATCTGAAAAGAACAATTTGTAAAAGGAAAAATGATCAGTCTTTTTCTTGGATTAAAAGATAAAAGAGCCTTACAGCAGATTTTACAAAAGCATTCAAACAATGTTTTCTGATCAAATCTCACAGTTTTAACAGAGAAGGAATTTGTTTAGGTAATTCAAATGGAAGCTATGTGCCTATTTTTTACTGTGTTCTTACAGCTGACACTTATACGTCTTCACACCTGCACAAACTCATGCAGAGTTATATATTTGCATGAGAAGGATCCTATTTTATGTCCCTCAGTGGATCTAGTCAGTAATGAAAAGGACCTCAGTTCTAGTAATGTAACTTCATGACAGTGAGGCTGGTAACCAGTCTATGATTTACAGTCTGACTATTTTTCAATCACATTTTCTTAGCATTTTCATAACAAAATAAGGATAATAACTCTCTACAGAAGCAATAATAATGCATTCTTCTAAATTCTGTTGCTGAACACACAGAAGAAAAACCAAATTAGGTGGAAGGGGCAGTTTTCTGTTTGTCTGAAAATGCCCTTCAAAGTCTATTATACTTTAAATAGTGTAAACAGAGATTTAGATGAAAAATTAGGAGGCTTCCTCTTATATTAAGCATTTGAGAGAAATGAAGAAAAAAAATGAATCTCAGGAAGATAAGCATACTTAGCTTGGAATTCAGTACATAATTGAAGAGGAAGGAGCCATAGTTTAAAGAAGTAAATCAGCAATGGTAGTTCATAGAAGTTAAACAGTAGGTGATTTTAATGCTTGACTTCCTGTCAGTATTTTTAGACAGTCTAAATGTGTTTCACTGCTGAGCTGTAGTCCAAGCAAGTAATTGTTAGTTGTAGCCCCAGTAGCCAATTATTAATATATGTTGAACTACCCTGCACAGCATTTATGTGTTACTTTACCTTTACCCTGAGTTTTAAAATACCCAAGGTGTTAATTTTTCCCTTTCTGAGGGAGTGATGGAAATGGCCTTGGGCTTATTTACAAGCAGTACTGATTCACGAGCAGTAGTTTATTTGAAGTTTTTTGTTAGTCTCCATGAAACATTATTAATTTTAAAAGTGGAAATGCATCATATTAGACATGCTTGGTTTGGTAAGAATATCTCACATTTTGAGTAAATTAAGCTTTTGGGAGCTTATATTAATTTGTATCTTTTCAGAAGTACTGAATATCAAGTGACAATCTACCTGGTAACAGGATGAGGTGTCTCAATATGTTCCATACCTACTGAACTACTGTCTTAGATAGAGTCTGTAATCAGTAAATTCAGACCCTATTTCATACAGAGGTGACAAACAGGTGTAGTGAAATTATTATCATGTGTGCCTTCCTTTGATTTATAATTAACATCGCCTTCATTTTCCTGCTATCTCCCAAAATTCACATTTTCGTCACTTTTTTGTAGCTGTTCTTGAACTTTGTTATGCACATCTTAGGCTTTCTGAAGGAAAGTATATTGGGCTATGCTGCACTAATCTTCCATAATTGATTTGGGATGTGCGCCAGTCTCTTCTATTATTCTGTGCTGATATCTTTATATGACTGGCATTTATCCAAATAGTGTCATCTTTTGCATTCTCTTTATCCTTTTGCTCTTTTTGTGCTGAGAGACCATATTTTTAGCCTTTGAGTGTTGCCCCTTCTTCTCTGTAATTGGCAGTGTAAAAGGTACAAAGGGCAAACTTTCCAAATATTGAGATCCCCATGCTTGGTCTTTCTAATATTTTCTCTACTCATTTTGATTAAGGCCATTGTTGCATGTAGTTACTAAAATGACATTTAAAGGTTTCATTCATTTTATTCTGATTTAGTGCTTTGGTGAACTTATTTTCATTGCCTTAGTTTTTTGGTTTTTGGTTTTTTTTTTCCTCAGGATTTTACTTTGTAATTTCCACACTATATTTGATTCATTAAAGAAAAGGATGTGATACATAATCAGAACGCTGTACTCTCATCATGTTCCCATATAGGTTTCTCATGAGGCAGCTCCTCTGTGACTGCTCTACCCCACCATGTGCCCTGGCATAGGGCACAGACTTTTTAGGAGTTCAGTTGATAGAGTCTCTTGGGAGGCAGACCCGAAGGGCAAAGTAGTGCAGGAAGGCTGGATATTCTTCAAGAAGATCTAAAAGCCACAGGGGAAGGCTGTCCTCATGCACCAAAAGACAAGCCAGAAGGGCTGGCTGAACAGAGAGCTTCATCTGGAAATCAGGAAGAAAAGGAGAGCTTATGAAACACTTTGGAAAAAGGGGCAGGCAACTCACAAAGACTGTGAGGATATCGAGAGGTTATGAAGGGGAAACTTAGAAGAGCAAAAGTCCAACTAGAGTTTAATCTCTCTACCATAAAAGACAACAAAGAGTGCTTTTTCAAATACATTGGCAAAAAAAGAAGAGGCAAGGAGAATCTGCTTCCTTTATTGGATGCAGGGGAGCACTTGGCAACAAAGGCTGAGAAAAAGGCTGAGGTACTTAATGCCTTCTTTGCCTCAGTCCATAATATGAAGATCGATTGTTTCCCAGATACCCAGTCCTCTGAGCTGGAAGACAGGGATGAGGAGCAGAGTGAAGTCCCTATAACTCAGGGGGAAATGGTCAGCAACTGCTACACTCCTGAGGCACACCTTAGTCCATGGAGGTGGATGGAGTTTTCATTGGGGTGTGGGTCAGTCTCTTCTCCCAGGTAAGGTGACAGGACAAGAGGGAGTGGCCTCAAATTGTGCCAGAGGAGGTTTAAACTGGATATTAGGAAAAAAAATCCACACCAAATGGGTTGCCAAGCACTGGAACAGGCTCTCCAGAAGCGGTGGTGGAGTCAGCATCCTTGGAGGTATTTAAAAGGTGTGTAGATGTGACATACAGGGACATGGTTTTGTGGAGCACTTGGAAGTGCTGGGCTAAATTTGATGACCTTAGAGATCTTTTCCAACTTAAACAATTCTATGATTTCTGTAAAACATGTTTTAAAATAGGTAACTTTATAATGAGCTTTAATGTAATGAAAAAATCATCTTGGTTTTGTACTGGGGATCATTGTGTTTTCATCTTCATTGTAAGGCTCATAATATATATGACTTCAAAGCTCATGATATATATGACTTATTTTTGATTAAAGGAAAATTAGGCAAAAGAAAGACCCTGTGTTGTTTATATTTGATTTTTTTACATGGTCCATCTCTTTCTTCATGTGTCATCTGTTGCAAAATGAGCTCTGCTCTAGATAATATAGAAGAAAACTAGTTCCTTGGCATCTTGCTGTGAATTTTAAGCAGCAATCTACAGAGGAAAAAAAAGTAAAATTCAGTTTAATTTTGCTACTCGGCAAGAGAAAATCACATATAACCGATACCCTAAATACTTTTTTTTTGGTTTTTAATCCAAATTTCAACCAAACCATTTCTCATTTCAGATCATTAAACCTTGGATAATAGAAAAATCTTATTCAGAACAGTGCATTATCATTCCCTTAGCCAAAAATGTGTGGCTAATTCAGTCAGTTGAACTAATACGATTAGTAGGCTCTATGTCAGGTTGACATTGCCTGTTTTCATATTTCTTGCCCACCTTTGCAGTGACATCACAGGACTAATATCGTGCATGCAAGAGAGAACAAAATTCTTAGAAGGTATGGATTTACCATTTACAAGGGAGAGTGGAATTTTGTGTCAGTCCTCATTCTAACTGAATGCAAGGCCAAGGTAGATACCATATCCCATTGTAATATTATAGATATTTGGCTTTCTGTCCTATGACTGAAGCAACTTGTACTTGCCAGCTAGTGTTCAAAATTTTTGAGAAGTCAGGAATTATTATCCTGTGTACACAGGTATTAGCCCTGAACCCAAAGGCTGTAGTGTTTAGCTGATTTAAATCATGGATTTGAATTTTCTGAGGAATTTGAAATTCAAGACATAGCACCACAGAAGATCAAATCTTTGTGCAGTCTATTCAAATGATTCACTAGGCTATTTTACCATCTTGTCCTATGATTAACTATAGCGAGTAGTAATTAGCAAGGGTGCTTTAAGCTCTTGATTTAATGTGCTTTTAAAATAGATACAAGGTAAATGGAACCCTGGACAATCTTTCTGGCTTTCTCTTCTCTAGCATTTCAAAGGCACCTAGAAACTTGGCTTCTTAGTACTACTAAGCAGATTTTAGACCCAAAGGGCATGAGATACATAAAAATTAGTCTGGCTGTAACAGAAAATGGAAAGGGCAGATTGGCAGCATTACATCAGCGAACATCATTTCTTCAGCATAAAGGAGGAAAAGAATGTGATAGCAGGTTGGACTATCTCTTAAAACTCTTAGACTTCATATGACATTAATAAGTTAATTTTTCTCTCATGCTAGCATTATTATGTACAGGAGAAGAATATAATGCTTTTGTGCATAATTTATTCTTTCTTCAAGCTAATCTCATACTCTGGGGAGAACTTTCAGAGTTTGACTCCAAATTTAAAGGACTTGAAGAGATATTGAAGTAAGTGTAGCTGCAGACACATGAACATGAGTAAAGCTGGCATTAAAAAAACATAAAGCAGACAGGCAAGCAAACTACCAGTATAATTGCTGCAACATGTACTGAAGCTAAGAATTCAAGAGGAAACAGAAAATATTTGTGAGTAAGCATGCAGCAGCCTTGTAGTACCTAAAGACAGCCTAGATGGAAGCTGGAGAGAGATTTTTAAAAGGACATGTAGTTACAGCACATAGGGGAATAGCTGTAAACTGAAAGAGGTCAAGGTAAGATTATGTATTAGAAGAAATCCTTTACTGTGAAGGTGGTGAGGCACTGGAACAAGTTGTCTGGAGAAGTTATGGATGCCCCGTGCCTGGAAGTATTCAAGGCCAGGTTAGATGTGGTACTGGGGACATGGTTTAGTGGGAGTTTGGCAGTGCTTGGTTAACAGTTGGACTGGCTGATCTTAGAGGTCTTTTCCAGGCTAAAGGAATCTGTGATTTTCTGATTCATGACTGGTAAGTCAAAGAAAAGCAGTGAAATCCACAATGAAGTTTAATGTATAATATCATCTCAAGCCAGCATAGAGAGACTTCTATTGCAAGCTCTGTAAGTCCCCCTGAGCATTAGTGTTATTTATTTCTCACAACATAGCTTTTACAGTATTTTCCATAAAGAAATGTGCTCTGGACTTTGCTTTCTATTCAAGATTTTAAAAGGTGAGGAATTTGTCTCTCTTTTAAGTCAAAAATGGTTGATTCAGTTCATTAATCAATTAATCTGTTATTATTATGCAAAACTGAAGCAAAAATTCTATGAAGATAGGGTAAGTGTCCAAAATATTGTGGAAAAGGACTGCAAAAGATCTGTTAGACTGAATTATTATATAAAATTAGTTCCTACAGTGAAATGGGATCAAAAACTAGAGGTTGGAACTGGTCTTTCAGAAAATACTTCTTATTAGAAGTAGCTCAGATTTAGTATCAGATTCATTGTATAATTTAAAGTAGAACAATATAAGAAAATAAAAATAAATTGCTGTTCATGAAGTAGAGGTTCCTTACTCTCTCCTTTGGTGCCGTTTAGCATGACTGATTTTTCTGGGAAATTACACTGCCACACTTGGTATAACAGTCACTGTCCCAGTCTCAGTCACTATATAAACATCTACATTTAAATACATGTATAGTGCATATACTGCAGGGGACTGATTCTAGAAAGTATTTGGGCACCCAGTTCCTACCCTCGTATCCTCCAGTATCTTTTCTAATCAAGTCACATTAGTCTAACAAACACTTCCAATACTAAGATAGGAATCTTCTTTGCAAATATTATTTATTAAATTCTAAGGGCCCTGTGAGTTTGACAGATTTGGGTAGCTATTTTAAAAACCAGTACATGCAAGTTCAAAGGTGCTAAACTGATGATGAGGCACCTCAGTGGAAGAGCTGTGTCAAGTACCTATCAGACTTAAATCCTAGTCCTCTGCATTCAACATTTCTTTATGGATATAAAGCCCCAAAAGTGTGCACTTCAATAAAATTTCTTGTACTCACTAATCACTAGTATATTTCTCTGTAGTATTCTCTTGTACCTGAGATTCAATACATAGATGGTTTCCTAGAAGTCAAAACAAATGAAATATAAATATGAGTTTCAGTATGAGTTCCTAAGGCATAAGTAAATGGGATTTTTCCGAAGTTAATCTTGCTGCCGAAGTTTAGTGACTTTTTAGATATTGAGGGTATTTTTCAGTATTTTGTGCAATGATTTGTTAATCCTTATTGCCAGAGAATATGGAGCTGTTCCATGCAGATTTCTTTGCTTTATGGATCACAGCAGGAAGACACTGACAAAGGTTAGACTTGGCAAAATTTACTTTGAAACACAATAAAATAAAATAGGAAAGATACAAAATTCTATTTTTTCACTCTATAAGAGATATTACTAAATTAGCTAAATTGCCAAGTACCTTTTCACTGAATGCTAAATGGCATTCTAAGCTGTATAAATTTTATAAGATGCATAAGACAATTTCACATATAAAGCATTTTTATTTAAACTTTCTGTGTGGGCAAAGAAAAGCTATATGTAGTTGTAGAAGAAGTCCATACATATTGCTCAGCTCTAGTAGCTTGCATTCCAGTGAGTGACATCTAAGTCACCTTAGCACTCTCACTGCATATCCACTCAAGGGAGGCAGAAATCCTGCAGCACTGGCAAGCCATAAAATTGTAAAAGACTCTATGTAAAGGCTTTTCCAGCTCTACTATTTCAACTAAAGAAAAGCTTTGCCATTACTTACAGACTTTTCCATGCCTGTCTTCTCAGGCAGCTATGATTACATTACTGCTGGGTGATTTTCTGTGGCCCTTTGTTACAGCATGCTTCAGATATAAGGAAAATAATGAGTCCCTGAGTCTGAAAAATGTCTTGAGCCTTATTTTAAACCTTGCAGCATCCATCTTCAAATTGAACCACTTTACAAGCCTAAGTGTAAGCACTCACTTAATTATTTTGTGGAATGGGAATGCTGATGAGCCACAGAAGTAGTAGAGAGGGAAGTCTTACTGAAAGCTTTTAATAGAGCTTTGCTCTGTGCCCCAGCTTCTCAGCATACCAAGGGTGTTAACCAACCAACTCCCCCACCCCACCAAAAGGACAAAAACAAAGAAACCACCCAGAAAACAATTGGTGGGGAAAAAAATTTAAAAATAATTACACAGTTGCTACTAAGAAAAATGATAAAAATATGTATAAATAAATATTTTCTATTTTTTAGATATATGCTCTGTGAAACATAAGTATCTTAAGGAATATGAAAGTATTGAAAATGTATTTCAAGTGCTATTTAAAAAAAAAAAAAAAAGGTTTAGTGACTAAAAATGGATTATTTTCCAAGAGCTAAGCCAATTCCAAATTCCTCCAAAAATCTACCAGGTGCTCTTTTAAATGTGACAAGTGTATCTCTCTGCTATTTTTCATTTTAGTCTTCCTATAGATTTTTTACAAAATTTGTTTTGTGATTAAAACTGAAAACTTTCTTTTTTTTTCTGGTTGATTGATACCACTGTCAAGATCCAAGTTTTGGGGCTGCCTGACTGCTATGAGAGAGAAAAATCCATCCCTGTTATCTTTTTTTTTATGATTTTCATCAGGTCGGTATTGTACCTCCTGTACAACATGGGGGTTCTAAGTGAAGAACCTGAGTATTTTTCATGTGGAACTGATATATGGAAATATTAATGATCAAATTATGGAAGTCTTGGACACCTTCCCAGGGCTGCATGAAATTCAAACATTCCAGTGCAGAAATGCAGGTACTAATCCCATCCCTCTAATGGTAAAGCATTAATGGTAAAGCAGATGCTTTGTGTTCTTGTAAGACCAGACACGTGTCAGTCTTTGATGGGTGCCGGAATTTTTGGCTCCTGACTCAGTAAGAAGCCCTTTCCAGAGAGCAAGAATTCCCACAGTCTGTACTTGTAAGAAGCCCAGCTCAGTATGGGAGCCTTTAACTCCTCTGAAGAGGAATCAGCGCAGCACAGAATCAGCACAGCATCAGAACAAAGGAGATCTCTGTTCACACAACAAGACTTGAGAATATTTTATCCACTGATGTAGCTATATTTAAAAAGGTACACTACACACTCAAAAAGATAAGACAAGACTTAGAAAACAAAGAGTGTGGAGTTTTAATTTCTCGACCAATTCTGAATTATCCTTTACAAGCAAAAGAACAAGATTTCTTAGGAAAGGAGATGTTACCAAGTAGAGGGCAAAAGAGAAGTTTTTTAAGTAGTGGAAAGCATCTTACAGAACAACTCCTTCGTTGATGCTACTGCAGAAAGGGAAGAGCAGAGTATGTTTGGAATTTTAACCATCATCTCTCTTCTCTTGAGCCACCACCTGAGTTCATGTGTTCAGGGATTATTCAGTCTGGGGAAGGCTTCAGGGGGAATTTCATTGTGGCCCTTCGATATGTATAGGGGGTCTTATAAGAAAAATGGAGACTTTTTTAACAGGGCCTGTACTGACAGAAAAAGGGGCAATGGTTTTAAAACAAAAGAAGGGTGGTTCAGAACTGATGTAAGGAAGATTTTTTTTTTACCATGAGGAACTGGTTTGCTGAGAGACTTGCTGAGAGGTTTGCTGAGACAGTTTGCTGAGAGACTTTGTGGATGCCTCACCAGTGGAGATGTTAAAAGTCAGGTTGTTTGAGGCTTTGAGCAGCATGGTCCAGTGAAACCTTTCCCTGCCTGTGGCAGGTATGTTGGACTAGGTGTTCATTAAATTTTTTTTCAACCCAAATCACTCTGTGACTCTATGTTGTGGAGTACTTTGTGCAATTCTATAGCTCTCAAGTCTGCAACTTGCCCCACTGACACAGTAATCATTGTAGCATCTCTTCTATATGCCTGTGAGTAGACAGAGATAGAGAAGCTAGAGAAGTTTGTTGAAGTGGTCTGAGGCTCTCCTTAGCATTCAGCTGACCTCATTCTCTTAACAGCTTGGCAGCACAGAAATGGCAGTGATGCAGAAGCTGTTCTGGATGTCACACCACATCTTTTTAATTAGTTGGAGTGTATGTAGTAAGATTTGGTTATCTAAAATGTATGCAAGATTAGAAATGTTCTAGAGAATTCATTGCAGCTTACTGGTACCACTAAGGGCTTGTAGAAGTCTCTTCCCTTCTGCAGTATCATCTGAGGGCCCAACAGGATACAGAAGGCATTTCAAATGGCACCAAATACCTATAGAAAATAAGCCCCATTGGCTTGCAGCCAAAAATGTGTGGATGGAAAAAAAGACACAAAGTTCACAGGTTCACTAAAACACCACTCCCACAGGACAGATTTTGGGGCGAAACACCCAGTAATTTTTAAGCAGTTTTAAATCACAGAGTTACTTTCTTTAATCAGATTTACTCTCATAATAAAAACAAAAACCCTCTAACAGTTCTCAGTTGTTACAATATCCATGTAAATTACTTTCTGACAAATCACATAGGAGTTTCATTCTAATCACTGTTGCACACTGAGCTTGAATGTTTTCTTTTTTTAGACACCAACATATTTTCATGAAATCACATTGTATTATGTATATTTTGGATTTAATTTTTATTATAAGTGCCATAACTTTTTGGGAATTACTGTTAGAGGATCTCAGTATTTAAAAGATAGTTTATTAGGATGTTTTGGGTACACAGTGCAGAAAAACCAATAGATGAATAGATAAATTCCCTTGTATTCTCTGAACTGCTTCTTTTTTATTAGTGCGATTTATATGTTTCATAGGAAGAATTCACTTTCTTATACTTCAAACCAAAATTACATTTGCTTAGAGGAGCAAGGCATGGGTTTAGCTGTCCTTAAGAATGTCTATTTAGGATTCACTGGAAAATGGACACGCATTTCAGGAGAGGAATTCACATCCAAAGAAGAAGGAAAAAGGCCTTTCTGTGAATGCAACACCACCCAGTACTGAATCATATCCTAGGTAGCTTGGCTTCTGCAGAGTGGGTGGAAAAAAAGACTATTTGAAACAATATTTGAATTTGACCATTGCCTCTAACAGTTGTCAGCCTTTCCTGAAGCATAATTAACAGTGTCATGAACTTTGTACCACTGGTTTTGTGATCCAGTGCAGAAAAGAAGCAGAGAAAATGTGTGGGTGGAAAAAAAGCCACAAAGTTCATAGGTGTCAGTTTAGAACTAGAAAATGGAAAAGTCAGACATCACAAAAAATTGTAAACTACAAGGAATGGTACAATTTTCCCAGGAAAGCAACATCATCTGAAATGCAGTGTGGAATTTGTTCAAGTGCACTTTCTGTTGGATTATTACAGACATTAAAAAATAATTTGAAGCTCATAAATGTCACCTGGGAATAACACATAATCAAACTATAACAAATGATTTTCTGAACAGCTGGGGTCTACCTGAGTGTCTGGGGTTTTTTTCCCCTAGTTTTTGATAACTGTGCTGGAGAATTGATTCCTATATGGGATCTTCTTCACCAGATGACCTTACTAAGCTTTAACAGTAAGAAAGAAAGGATTAGGCAATAAAAAGAAGTTTTCCACTGAAATAAGTAGAGCTGTGCTAAGTTACCTAGACTGGTTCTAGCTCTGGAAAGCCAATAATGCACAGAGGAAAAAAGGCTGTGATTTGGCAGTGCCTAGACCTGCAAGTAAAATGGAGTCACTGAAAAGCAGTGCTGTGATAAGTGTGACAGAGAAAGCCATTGGATGCCCTGAAGCATTAAGCACACAGCTTTAATCATGTGCAGGATTATTTTGTGGGATAAAAAAAAAAAAAGCCATCATGGTGACCTAGCACAGTAGATATTACATACCTTAAAACTCACAAGCAAAAGTAAGAACTGAGAAGTTGCTGCAGGTACTAATAAGAGAAATGAAAATGTGGTCAATTGTCTTTGTGTGAAAAAAACCCATTACCTTTGGTGCCACAAATAGTGACAAATTATTCATTATTCATGACCAGCATAAAACAGTAAGGAGAAAAATAATTGTTTAAGCTGGATACATAATATTTAGTAATCTATGACTGTGATTAAACCTAATCAATTCATTCCCAAAAGGCACTTTTCAGTGGAATTCTAAAGACAAGGAAAAAATTGTGCATACTTCCATTACATTAATACAAATATCAAAATCCCTTAGGATTAAAGTTTTCACATGAGAAGTACATCATATACCACAAGAGTTAATGGACTAATTATGAAATTATGAAACTTTACAAAAGCATTCAAAGCTGCAATGATTAAGTAGTTTGGTGGAAAAGTCTTTCAAATGAGATCATCTGGGAAAGATACTGCAGTGTTGGTTCTGGGACTGTTGGGTACAAACTAACCCATTAGGAAGAGGATTGTTTAGGTCTATGAAATAGTGAAAAATTAAGGAATAATGAAAGATTAAGGAATAATCAGTTATTGTTTAGATAAGTCATTACACTAAGACCAACAACTGTATCTTGCCTTCTGCTCAAAAGATGAAAATATTGGATCCTGAGTTGAGAGCAGAATAAAACCCTACTAATGATTGCTTTGTTACATCCAAGATATTTGTGACTTGGAGTGTACCAGAGAGTTAATACTGTGCATAAAATTATTCTTAGATATTTAAATTCTGGTATGAAGGATCATTCTAATATGGAACTATTTACCAAATAAGTGGTTGAAATGGATAGAAAGCTTCATGCAATTGTGGTAAGAAGACCTTGCAGTTTGGCCACAGAAATGTGGAAATAAGGGTCTGTGAACATCCTGACACTTTATAAAGCATGTTTATCCACTATAATTTTTATATATATATATATCTATATATATATATATAAATTCCATATATGTAATTATATATATATACACACACATATATATGTATGTATATATTCTGAACTCCTCTCCATAAACATTAGTTCAGAAACAGTTACTCCTGTGTCTGAAGCTGAGTCTATATCTTTGTTTATTTTTAAACCCCTAAGCATGACAAAGGCAATATCAAATACAAACCAGCTTTCATAACAGGAATGTAACTTGTTTCAGTGAGATCGTCGTTGTATGAAAATACTAACTCACAACCAAAATATATGAAGTAATACAGTCCATTTGACTCAACAGTCTGTTACTTCACTTCAAGCATCAATATTAGTTTTGTTTGGATTTTGTCTTGTTTGAGCTTCCAGTCACTGAGTTTCTCTTTTTTTCCCCAGGTTCTGCTTATTGTAATTTTCAGATTTTTTTTCCATAAATACTGAATTTCTTCTTTTAGTATAAGGTAGGATTGCTTAAAGTTCAAGTGATCTCTGATACCTTTCACTTTTCAGCATTTGTTTTTAAATTAAATTAATAATAACCAGACAGAGAGGGAAAATCACCTTCTTCTTTGTTACTGTCTTACTTAGAGAGACAAAGTTTATATTTGCCCAATTAGGTGCTGCAGCTTTGTTTTGGGATTGTACATGATTGTACTGATTGTACAATCAGTTCATGATTGATGTTTTTCCAAAGACATTTCATCTCCCTGATGATAAAGAAGATGTCCCTTTCTAATAATATATCCAAAATTTATCCAATAGTAACTCCATTTCAATATGATATATGCTCCTTGCTTCCGGATTTGTATTATTTGATTTAAAGCAATGGGATAGCAGAATAAAACCACCAAACCCAAGATAATTCTAAATGAAAACAGTTCAAAAAATAGAGAAGTCTACTTTCAAGCAAATATCTGAGATTATATGGCAATTAATCTCAGATATGAGCAAGTAATCTCACACACATATGGCTGTGTACGGTCTTTTGAATAGTGGTCAGAGTATCTTCATCATTCTAACAAATTATAACTACAGCACTTAAAAATCCTGTATGTAGTCATCATACTGCACAAACCTTCCTATGTTATCTGAGAATTACTATTTCCTTACCTCCTCTGATGTGTCTGAGTGGAAAACCTTTCTCTTGCCTGTATCACTGCAGCCTAGTGCACATCTCCATAGGGAACATCCGAATGACAATCTGTGGAATCCTCCAACCATTGGCATTTGGCAGTCACTTCTACAGAATTTCCAGGTGGATGCTTTTGTACCAAAGTCAAAGTGTTGAAGGTTCACAGTACCTTCCACTGAGAGCTCTTTTCTGTACAGCATACATTTGTTCTCCAGACAACATACTCATAAATGAGCTGGAGAGTGTGAGCTCTGAGGTCACAAAGTCTGCTGATGATCTGAATCTATTCAAAATAAAAAAGACAGGAGATCACTATGAAAACTACATGGGGAGCTTATGAGATTGAGTGACAGGGCAATAAAATGAAAGATGAAATTTGGTGCATATAAGTGTGAAGTGATGCATGTGAGGAGAAAGACACTCAGCTTCCTGTATAAAATGATGGAGTTTGAGGTGATCATTAATGCTATTAAAGTAAGACTTGAGGTTATGACAGGTAGATCAGTGGAAAAATGCACTCAGTACCTGACAGAACAACCAACCAACAGAAAGAAAAGAAACACAAACCAAAATCAACAGATCACATCCTGGAACTTACAAGAAAATTATTTGGGATAGAAGAGAAAACAAAACTATATCAATGTATAAATCTGTGATCCACCCGCATGCTGAATCCACAGAGTATTCAGAGCAAGAGCATTCCTGTCTACACCAAGCAATGTCCATTCTGTGCAGAAACCAGCCCTCCAAAGGAAACAAAATTACAGCCTGATGCAGGGTCAGCTTGACAATGAATCATGCTGACAACCATGATCTGAAACGATCACTGAGTAGAGTAATAAAGCCTTTGTTTCATTTGTCTAGCAAAAAGACAGAAAAGCACTTAGTAAAAAGTTTGTGGGAATGAGGAATATTTGTATTTGTCTAGCTTTTGTGTATATACATATATATCTATATATATGTATCTAAAGGAAGACAAGCTTTCAGAGGAACAAGCTTATCTGATCAGCAACTTGCCTATGGAAAGCAAGAATGTGATTTTCCTCCCTAGATAGGTGAGTTTGCTTTAAACTATACTCTTCTTCCCCAAGGATTTAGGAAACCTTCTTCATTTGGAAGAAAGAAATTTATAATCTTAAAAAATTTCATCAAATGAAGTGCTTCACTCAAATTTATTTCACAAAACATGGCTAAAGGACTACTCAACATACTTTATTCAAAGATTCTTAGATTATTGTATTCATCCAAGATGTGTAAAACACTTACCGCTTCAGTTAATTCCTCCATATGAGGGAATTGTAACAGTGTCTTACCTATGTAAATTAGAGATATTCCTGAATGGGGTAGTCAGTCAGATACTTTAGTGAAGCTGCTTCATGTTGTCTGAGATAGGCAGGTAAATTCTGGGCAGGACTTGGAATATCCATAGTGGTAACAAAGGCAAAATGTAAATAGAAGAGCCAGAGTTTTATTTTTTAACTGGAAGAATTATTACAATATGAACAGTTTCCCAGATCTTTGTCTTAGGTACAGCTCTAATATTTTCCTTAAATAATCTGGGATTTTTTTTTTTACTTTGTGTGAAATTTAGTTCAGAATGTGCCCTCAAGACATCCCACTTCTGCCAGTTCAAACTCCCTCAGTAAGATGAGCAGAAGAACTAGTCTGAGAATCTGAGAAAGCACAGGCGTTCTTCAAAATATTGTTTAGTAGTTTCAAGACTAAATTTATGTTGGCCATGGTAGTAGTGACATTTACATATTCTGAGAGGAAGCTAAACAGCATTATGCATAATTTTTGTACTAAAATATATAAATAGGTCTGCAGATGACATGTGCTCAAAGACAGCCAGAGTTTGCACTGATACACTGTACTTTGCATTACAGGGGTGCATCCATAAAATATGTGATGGAGTCCTAGATTTCACAGTTTGGACGGGAGGGGACTATCACAGATAACTTAGTCCAACCCCCTTACCACAGGAAGAGATGCCTTCAACGAGTTGAGGCTGCTCAAAGCCCCATCCAAGCCTGACTTTTAATGTTTGCAGTGATAGGGCATCCACAACTTCTCTCAGCAGCCTGTTCCAGTGTCTCACCACTGTCATCTTATGAAATTTCTTCCTTATCTCCAAAACAAACCTACCTTCTTTAAAACCAGCCCTTTGTCCTGTTGCTACAGGCCCTGTTAAAAAGTCTCTCTCCATCTTTCTTTAAGTCCCCTTTACATTTTGCAGGGCCACAATACAGTCATCCTGGAGCCTTCTCCCAACTGAACAACCCCATCTCTCTCAGCCTGCTTTTCAGGGCATTATTTCTATTAAAGCCAGGAGAGAAAAATCCAGAAGTATTCCAGGGAGGGGAACAGACTCATTGTTAAAGATGTAATTATTTTCGGATGCAATGAAATAACATCAAGATTTTCCTGTTTTTCCCTTTAACAAGTCCAAATCTTCCATCAGGAAAGAGCAAGAAACGGAATGAAAGAGAATATAAGTATGCCTAAAGAATTTAAATAGAGGAAGAACACAGTCTTTCTGATTGCCTATGTATTTCTGTCCTGCAGTGATGTGCCAGCTCACTAGGGAACAGGGAGGAATAATGAATAAGAAGAAATTATATACTAGGGAAGTAGAAATTATTAATTATTTCTGTTGCGAGAAGTTTTCATGGCCAGTCTTATATTGATCTACAAAGAAGGAAATGCATCTGAGGGACAAGGGTATGAAAAAAGAATGACCCTAATTTCCTGTGATAAGTGAGCAGCTAGCACACAGGTCAGGCACAAAGAGCTACAGTAAATGGGGTGACATTAGGCTGGCTGAGATGCCACAGGGCTCCATCCTCAGCCCAATTCTCTTCAACATCTTCATAAAAAACTTGAACACAGGGAATACTGAGGAATACTAAGTTTGTCAGTAACAATAGGGAGGAGCTGTTGACTGCCTCAAAGGAAGAAAGGCCCTGCAGAGAGACCTTGACAAATTAGAAAGATGGGCAATCACCAGCTGTATGAAGTTCAGCAAGGGAAAGTGCTGGATTCTGCACCTGGGACAGAGCAACCTGGATGTGTGTATAGACTGGGGAGTGAGAAGATGGAAAAAAGGACTGTGGAAAGGAACATGGGACAAGTTGAACACGAGCCAGCAGTGCCCTGGCAGCCAGGAGGACCAACCCTGTCCTGGGGGCATCAGGCACAGCATGGCCAGCTGGGCAAGGGAGGGGATTGTCCTGCTCTGCTCTGAGCTGGGGCGGCCTCACCTCCAGTGCTGGGAGCAGTTCTGGGTGCCGCCATATAGAAAAGATGTTGTAGGCACACAGCTTGTGGTAATTGGGAGTGGGGCTGTGGCTGAGCTCATCCCTGATGGGTACAGCTGTGTGAGACAGGTGAGTGGCACTGAAGGTGATGAGCCATGGAGTGCTGAGGGGCACTGACCCATCACAAAGGGGTAAAGAGGGCACACAGGTGGAATGCATGTGAGATTAAGAGTTTAAAATTTGTACTGAGGAACAATAAAGAACAGAGAGGAGTAGATGCACAAAGTCTTCTTCAGTAGTGGTTGTGGCTCCACCAGCCCTCTGCTATGTAAAGACATTAAAGTATTAGAGAGCATCCAACAGAGATCAACAAAGATGGTGAAGGGCCTTGAGGGGAAGCTGTGTGAGGAACAGCCGAGGTCACTTGGTCTGTTCAGCCTGGACAAGTCTGAGGGGAGACCTCATTGCAGTCTACAGCTTCCTCATGAGGGGAAGAAAAAGGGGATAGGTACTGGTCTCTTCACTCTCACAACCAATGACAGGACTTCAATAAATGGCATAAAGCTGAGTCAGAAGAGATATAAGTTAGATTTTGTGAAAAGGTTTTTTACCCAGATAGTGACTGAGCCCTGGAACAGGCTCCCTAGTGAAGTGGTTATAGCACCCAGCCTGTCCAAGTGTTTGGACAATGCTCTCAGGCACATGGTGTGCTTCTTCATATATTCTGTGCGGGGTCAGGTCCTCCATATTGAGAACTATTACCAAAATATATCTGCCAACATCCTCTCATCAGCTTGCCTGAAATAAGTTGCAAGTAACTGGTCACAAAGTGTTTGCAATTATGATGAAGAGGACTGTTATTCTACTGATGCTGTATATTCATTAAATGGCAAGATCTGAATTGAAAGTGCTGGGAAATGGCTTATTCCAGGTCAGAAAGCTATGACACCTATTGGGTTTCACATACTGCTTCTGTTTCCTACCACGTGGTATTTTTCCTGAAGGGAAGGAAAAACTGTGGGGAGTGAGAAGACAAGAAATTTTTTTGACCCATGTTGAACTGCAGCCAAATAGGTTGCAGTAGAAAAGTGGACTCCTGTGAAGTGAGGGTGATATAATTTCCCACACACCTTCTTTTAATGTCCTTTGTCTTTAGCTTCAAAGCTGTTTGGGATCAGACATCCTTTTGACAGAGGTTACACACAATGACTGCTAGGCTGATGTTCTTGTGCAAGGGGATGGATGCCAGCAGCAGAGAAGCAGAATCTGCAGGGACCTCTCTGGCAAGATTTGCAAAGCGGGGAACAGGTAAGACCTGCACCACACACACAGTAACATATTTTGTGCCATGCAGAGGGTAGAAGGGATACTGAATTGCTTGGTGCCTGAGGAATGAAAAACTATACATATTTGGGGGGAAAAAAACCCACTGTTTGTTGACATGTGTAGGACAATCTAAGAAACTTGGATTTGGATAATCTAAATGGTGGTGTTAGAAAAGAGATTATAGGAAAATAAAAGTTAAATTTTCTGGGACCAAAGCTACCAGGAAAAAAAAAACCACTAAGACTGTTTTTGGTTAAATCTTTGTGTGAAATTTGGCTTCAAAAACCTAGAATAGTTTCTCTTGCTCTTAAGGTAAGGGGAGAACAGTAGATTTAGCAAGTCTGAGAAGCAATCTATTGCTTATTTTTGTTGACCTTTGCATTCACCTTGCTGCTGAAAGAGTATTTTTTCAGTATTATGCAGAGAGGAAATCTGTTCATGATAAAGTCCCGACTTTTTCCCTTCCTGTTAAGATTTTATCCATAATAAAGGGTGTTGCTACATGGTACAAGTACCCATGGGAGATATAAATGTAGTACTGAAGTATTTTTTACTGTTTGGAACCCTGAGTCATGTTAGGGTAAAATAAGAAATAATAAATTAGAAGAAAAAAGGCTTTTGATGCTACTGTTTATATGTATTATTCAATAAATGTCCCATGCAGAATGCATAAATTGCCCTGGGGACACCCAGAACTTCCCTCTCTTGTGTGAGTGTTTAAAATATTAGCGTACAGAACTGAGGCTTTGGGAAGCTTAACAGTTTGTGCAGTTAGAGGATTTGCTACGCAGCCACCAGTCTGTGATGCTGAAGAGGCATCCTTTGTCCTTAGGACTGATTGTGTTAGACTCTTGTTACAATCAGTGGAGAGAAACAGGAACATTTAATGTTGCTATTCATCTTAATCCGAGGGGTCACCTGCTGTAGAAGTACTGATCACTCTCCATGGACTCAATCCTGTACATTTCTGTAGAGACACACATCTCTGTAGATGTCAGTAGTATGTTCCTGTGGTCAAAGGAGACAAATACCAAGCCCCAGGGATTTTGGTGGTACACAGATGTTACAAAAACAAAGTCACTATGAGATGGGTGATAAATAATGTGCTAGGAGACCTGCAAATCCAGGCCTCAAGATTTTGAGGCTGGACATCCCAAATTTGCAAACACTTTTAACTTTCTGTTCCTAAAGAGCTTCTCTATCCCTCTGAATAAAATGAGTGCTGATTTACCTTCGAAGGTGGTTATAAAGTCTCTAAATCTGTATAATTTTGACAATCATCACAGGTAGACCAGAGAAGAAATAATGTGCACTTAGCTTTGGATCAGGACAAAAGTACCTCTCAGGAGGCATTCTTCCTCTCAGGAAAGGAGATGGAATCTTGAGATTTCAATGCGGATCAATTTGGCAAGCTTTGGTCCATATCCCTGCACTTTGTCATCCCATGCCTTTTGATGGTTTTTCCCTTCAGGAAAGATTTCTTCTCTTGTCTTTTCTGTCTTCTTCTTTGATTTTTTTCCCCCTAATTTTGCAACTTCAGTGAGGTTAGTTTTTGGAAACTGTGGTCCTTTTCACTGCTTCTCATTTGATCCTAATGCATTTGATTTTAGTCAGTCCATTTCCAAATTTTTGGGGTTCTTTGTAATTGCATTTTATTTGGTCATATCTTCTTTCCTAAGTGTTTGTAACACTTTCTTTTCTGTCTTCAGGATTTTATTTCCTGAGAACTAACCTTTCTGAATTTGCAAAATCAGGGGAAAATACCAACGAATAAGACAGAAAAGACAGGAGAAGAATTGAATTAAAAGACCTGCCCCAAAAAATAACATTTTTTCCTGAAGGGAAAACCATCAAAAAGCATGGGATGACATAAAGTTCAGGGATATGGTCCAAAGCTTGGGAAATTAATCCTCATTTAAATCTGAAATTTTCATTTCCTTTCCTGAAATGAAATTCTTCCTTTCAGCAAAGGAAATGTAATCTTGAAAACAGAAAAGAAAGTGTTACAAACAGTCTGGACAGGAGTAATGTTTAACTATAATGCAAGTGAAAAAATCCCGAAAATTTAGAAAGGGAGTGACTACAATCATGTGGATCGGGATGTAATGAATTGCACTGAAGTTGACCAAAACTTGTCATAGTTATTCCTGTTTTAGTCCATTAGAATTAAGAATGTAAGTGAAACTGAGTAGATGTAATTAAGAAGAAAAAATTCAAGATACTGAACTGGAGCCAAAACAAGTGTATCGAATAGCATTACCTGAAGTGTAGGGAAAGGGACCAAAGCTTGCCCAGTACATCCTCGTTGAAATCCCAAAATTTCATTCCTTTTCCTCTTAGGAAATTGTTCATTTTTAATAATTTGTGGATAATGTCTTTTTCTACGAGTTTTTGTTAAAACACATGTGTTATGTATTTTATGCTAATTAATCCAATAAACCTGATAAGGTTAACTATTGTCAGCAGCTTAAATTCATATATTGTCTAAATATGTACATTAAGAAAAAAAAAGACAAGAAACCACCATGAAGTGTATTCCTTTAGTTAACAGTAGTAAATCAAATGGGGAATGTTGTACTTTTAAATATGGCACATATTGAAGCAAACACTTGGAAATAAATGGCACAATAGACTAGTGCAGAATAAAATAAATGGCCAGAAGGAGGAATACTGGAGGTTATGTTTAGGAGAGAGAAATATATCATAATGGTGAAGGAGCCTGAACACTGAAATAGATTGTTTGGGAGTACAGTGAAAGCTGCATAACTAAGATTTTGAAGATTAGGGTAAATAAACATAAGTCAGGAGTTATTTAGGTGGAAATAATTGTGTCCAGGGACAGGATGTAGTACATGACTTCCCTTTGTGAATTTTCTCATTATGCATCTCTTCACTGATGACCTTTGAGGAGTCCAGGAATCGTGTGAGTATGGAGAATGACTGCTCCTAATGACAGTCTCAACAGTATAGTTGCAGTTTGTTTTTATTATGCCTTTCTTTGGAACATTTCTACAGAAGACTTTGACAGAATTTCTGTTTTTTATAAGCAGTTTGAAAAGGGAACACGGTAATTTTTACAAGAGTGTAATTAAATTCTTGCAAAAAAATTGAGAGCTTATGCTTTTTTATATACGTTTATAAAAACTAGTGTTGTTCTCTTTATGTAATAATTTCAGGGATGGCTTTCATCAAGGACTTCAAAAGCCTTTGGGTGAGATCTGAAACTTGTTTATTACAGCAGAATTTTTCATATTACTTCTTAGTGGGCTCCATGTCAAGCTTTTTGTGTGCTGTTTGTGTAGTGACTGCTATTTTCTTACTATGAATGAACACACAGTATGACAAATATTCCTTCTGCCTTAGTTAAAGGAAGTTTTTTCCATGTCCACGATCAGCTGCATGTGTCCAGCACCATGTTCCTGGGCTGTGTTGAGGAAAGCTGTGGTATTCCTCTTGAATCAAATCTGCCTGCCTCAGTGACTGCAAGAGACTTTGACTATTTTTGCCTGCTAAGAGATCATGATACATCATATGAAAAGACAAGCTGTGTTATCGAAATACTGCTAGCCACACAGAAAAGCATCAAACCCCCTTACCTTGTTTCTTTAATGCATCTCAGACTGAATTTAATGGTGCTGCTGTTTTTTCTCAGACTTTTTTCAGACTACTCTAACTCTGCCTGACATAGACAACCCCCTTAAAAAACACCAAAAAAATTTTAAAATTGTCTGCAATTGAGCCCTGTAGCATTTGTAAACATGTCAAGACTAGAAGTCTGAATACATGTAAGTGCTGTTTAAGATTGCTACACAAATGAGCATTTTTCCTGCTTCCATATGCCTTTAGGTGGGTCTTTCCCCCACTTCCCTCCCCTTACCAAATGTAGTTACTTGCTGAATTTTTTAGACTAGAAACATCTGTTCTCAATGCATTTTAAGAAAATAGTTACTGTAATTCTTACTTCTATACTTTTTTTTTTAATAGTAAGATGCAGTACCTGGAGTGTCCAGACTTAAAACCAGTATAACTTAAAGGTGTTTTAGGAGGAATATTAGAGAACTATTAGAATTATTATTGAAGATGGTATAAACATAACTAATTTGAAAGTAGATGGGTTCAGACTGTATAGAATTTTCAAAGATTCTCTGCAGTGCAATAGAGTTGCTGTAATTTCTTCAGATACCTTGTTGGTATCTTTTCCATGAAAAGCAGGAAAATTTGACAAAATACCTACTTCCAAGTAGCGGTGTTGCCCAAAGCCACATTTATCTTGTACTGTTTCTGATAGTGAGCAATCATGCCATGAAACTTATATGGTTGTTCTTCAGCAAAATCCAGGGGTCTACAGGAAGGAGCCCCAGGGTGAACACAGCCTGTTGGTTGCTGAAGGCACAGCTGTGACACTGGGGGTCACAGCTTGAGGGGTTCACAGCTCCTTTCCTTGGAGAGGCATCATAGTTTGTGTGGCCAGAGTTCTGAATGTCTGCCTGCATCCCCATGGCTTGTTCTACAGCTTTGTTTAAAGGTTTTTTCTGACAAAAAATAAGAGGAGTGACTACGATGGGGAATGGTGGATTCCTCATATTTTTGGATATTGAAAGTCTGTATACTTTATTTCAGGTAAATAATGTGAAGCGGAATTATAGTAGGAGCTAGAAAAGGTTGGAATAGGGGATCATATATCTTGTTCTGGCTTTACTTATTTCACATGTAACAACTGCTCATTTATTGCATGCCTCTCAAGTCTGCTTGCCACATGCTTCTGATAAACAGCTAATGACTTTTTGTAAACTGGAGTATTTTCTGCCAATATAGCAAATACAGATCCAGCCTCTTCTGCAGTAGTTCCAGTAAGTGAGGTGGGTTAGTAAATCAAGGTGTATGGGCTTGAAATAGCTGTGAGTCTTCTTTAGTGCATTTGCTGGAATCATGGAAAAACTACTATTCTAAACCATATCAAATGTTATATAAGGATCAGGATTTTTTTTTTCTTCATGGGGAGAAAGAGCGTTTTGATGCTTATACTTCAATAAAAGCTACTCTTGTTGTTCCATTGTAGTCTTGATAGGTAAATTTTGTTAGCTGCAGTCTGAACATGGTGTGCACAGATTTACACTTGACTAGTGGAACTGTTATGCCATCTACATGCCAACTGTTTATGGAGTTGAACTATAAACTGCTACCAGCTCACTGCACTTGTCTGTATCCTAGATATTCTAGACAGATTACATTTAGGTTGTCTTCCCACACTGCCCCCCCACCCCCCATCTCTATACTTACTTGACTTTTGAAATTTTTTTAGCTTACTTTTCCTAAAATTTTGAAGTCTTGGAGAGTAAAAATAAAATTTGAACATTTACATAATAAGGAACAAATAGTTTAATAATTGATCATTGTTTCAGTCATACTGAAGTTCACAGTCTTTCAACAGAAATGCCAGTTAGGGTGAAGTTAAATAATCATTTGATTCTTATCAATAAATACTGAGGAAGCTGTAACTCAATAACTAGTAGAGTATGTGTCCAACAAAATGGGCAAAATTTTGGTTTGACAAAATTGGCTACAGTATTAAACCACAGCCAATTATCTCTCCTTGTAGGCTTCTCCTTAGATTTATAATTTCTTAGATATCCAGTTGCAAGTGATTTTTAAAATAATTTTTTAACTGAAGTCTACAATATGATGTAGGGTATTTTTAAAACAGGTATTTTCTGAATGGTTTAGTCAGCTCCAGTTACTGATAAGAAATGGCTGAAACTCCTGCTTGGTTTGTGGAAAATATTTCTGAAGAAACAGAAACAGAAGGTGTTTCTGCCTACAAATAGGCATATAATCTCTTATAAAATAAAGATATTAAAAAATATCCTTGTCACCTACTCAGTGTTAAGGGTTTATTTTATTTTATTGGTGCTTTTTAAAAATTCTTTTCATTGTTTTGGGAAACTCTCAAAGGTTCACTAAAGCTGTTTAACAGCAAAATAATGCAGCCAGAGTAACTACTGGACAGGGCCTAGTCTGGACATTAATGTGTATTCATTCCATAGCCCTTTGCCAGGGCATTTGCAGAAACAATGATGTGGTTTTACTTGGAAGCAGAAGCAAGAGCAGGGTGCTGTTGCTGTGTCCTGCACATGGACCAAAAGGGGCTTCTGAAGCCCTGCTTTGTACTCTCAGGTGACACTGAGCACGACAAGGAAAGACTTGGTCTTCACAGGTTTGCTTACAAATGAGAAAGTGCAATCCACCCTTTTTAAACCCACTTTAATTGTATGGCATTATTAGAGACACCTCTTGATTCTTTTTTCCTCTGAGTTAAGTCTACTCATCCTTCTTCATGAGGTTCTGCGACTTTTGATCTATTTGGTGTTCTTGTGTTTTGCCTCTCCTTGCTTTTAGAAACCAAGAGACAGCAGAACAGAGGTTTCTTTCTACCACAGTCTTTACTGTCATATCCATATGGGAAGTGCCTAGAGTGGCTTTTGAACTGGTGCTTTTTCCTCTCTATTCTGCAACATAAAGAGATTTGATTTTCTTCTGCATAAATCAGGCTATGTCTCTTGGGGATGGTTTATTATCCCATCCCATTTTGGGGGTCTTTGATCAGTTTTGCTTGGTTGTGTGCTCAGGGGGTGGCAGCTGTCCCTGTCCCACTCCCCATCCTCCCTGGCTCTGGGGCTGTCACGATGAATGGAAGCTGAGCCAAGGTTTCTGAGGAGAACTGAGGGCGAGGCAAGAGTCAATCTCCTCTGTTCCAGTGGGTGGTTTGACTGGACACACATGGCTGGTATCTCTGACCAGGGATCCTGCTTTTCTGTGGGTTTTGTCTGCCTGCCTTTTTTTTTTTTTTTTTTTTTTTTTTTTTTTTTTTTTTTTTTTTTTTTTTTNTTTTTTTTTTTTTTGTTTTTGTTTTTGGTTTTTTTTTCCTTTTTTTTCCTTTTTTTCTTTTTTTGGCACTGTGACTGAGCTTGCCAGCTGGGCTTCTTTTGCTGTCGGGGAGCCCAGAGCCAGTGGCTTGGATGGCTGGCACTGAGTTTGTGGTTCTGTTTGTTATTAATGCTGGGGTTGTTGTTGTTTGTTTGCCTTGTTATACATACTAGTAAAGAATTGTTATTCCTTTTCCCATATCTTTGCCTGAAAGACCCTTAATTTCAAAATTATAATAATTTGGAGGGAAGGGGGTCATATTTTTCCATTCCAAGGGGGGGCTCCTGCCTTCTTTAGCAGACACCTGTCTTTCAAACCAAGACACTGTGCCATAAAAGTTTTGAGAAGTTAAAGCTCCATATTTTTTTCCAATGAATACCTGCAATGAGTTGAACTCGGGTTTTTTGGGAACTGAGTGTGCTTACCATCCAGCCAAAACCATTTCTATTTTAAACACTCCTAACTGACATTCAGAATAGATTATTGGAAATGATCTAATAAAAAACTTTGAGTAGTGACTGGACCACTGAAAAAACTCCATGATATGCTAATAATAATTTGTGAAAATTTGTGAGGATATAGTAAAAAATAAAGCAATCTCCATAGCAGCCACACTCAGTTTTCCTATTTGGTATGTGTTTTGTTACATCGCTTCAGTGAAACAGCCAAGCTAGAATAGCAGTAGCAGGAAATGTACAGATGCTTCTGTTCAGCATAGTTCTGCAGAGCTCACCAAATTGTGCATCAGCTACAGGCAGCAGGAGATCACTCGATTATTTTTCTGTGTTTTTCCAAATATCTCAGAAAGAGGCTGCTAATGTTTTGCAAGTTCCTTAGAAAATTCATCTCTGAGGTCTAGGTAGCTCCACTGGTGCCACAAAGGAGATGCTGTATTACTGGGTCCCAGCAGTGCAGAGAGCAGTCAGCATCCCATCAATTCCTGTTGCTGTCACTTGCTGCAGAGAAGTGGCACTGACAGGTTACGGTAGAGAGCAGAGAGCTGTTGGTAAGCCTATTTGATTTTCAATTTTCTTATACTACGTGCAGTGTAGCTGGGTACCCTGCACTCTCTTCTATATTGTGAATAATTTCAGTGAGTTTCATAGATGAATTAGAACTTAAAGATCCATCTCAAGGGAGAGATGTAACTGAACAAGGAATGATTGCATTTGAGAAAGGAGGTTTTTAGTGCATATGACTGTGAGATGCTGTGACCTGGAGGCTATTTTTTCACTAGCTGTTGATAAATATGTCTGCTGAGGGCCACCAAGGGCACAAACAAATATTAACACAAAGAGAGGCCAGGAAACCAAACCACCCTTCTTTTTCCTGCTGAAAACAGGGGCGCATTCCACCTTTATGTCTGCAGAGGATTTGGTTTCTGAATTGCATACTGCTATAATTGCTGAGAACATATGCATTTTGCTTGCTGCACTGTATGAGCCCTCTGAGCTTCATGTTTGCACTTGAGATGATTTTCTTCCCAGTGGCTACAACTCAGGTTACAGAGTCAGCTTCACCACCTATGTCCACCATGCCTCACTTGGTGACCTGGCATTTGGTGAACCCCCATTTTTGGGGGCCTCTTGGTGACCTCCACTGTGCCAAGGGGGGCTTTTCTCTGTCCATGCTTATTGTCTTGGAGATGCACAGCAGATGCCTCTTACGAGGTGCTGTTATGATGGGTCACTGCTATTAATGTTTGCTTCTCTGCCCCATCTTTGACCTTACACTACGGTGCATTTTTAAGACTATAATCATGTCAGAAGGCTGATGTCATTGCAGGACAAAACAGTGGGAAAAAATGGGGTCAGAGTGAAAGCTTTTATTCCAGTATAAATATCTGAAATAACACAGGCACTCCTAAGTCTTGACAATGCATTTCTCTTTCCATATGTTTCCTTTTCTTTTTAATAAAACATGCTCCGTTCCCAAATTCATGCTTTTGTGATTGAAATGTTAGAATTGGATGAGCTACAGGTTAACCTCCTGAAACATTAGTGATCCTCTAACACAGATTTTAATGGCTCATTAGTGTAAAAGGAAAGGTTGCTGGATTGGTGGAACATAAACATTATTCATACTCAAAAATAATATCTTGCTCTGAGTTCACTTGCTAACTCCCTCTTGGCAAAAAGGGCAAAGTGCAGCCATTAAAAGGTAGAAACCAAGAAAACACAGACAAGTGCTTCTGACCTGAGTTGATATGCAGGCAAATTTATCATTGAAGGAGGTTAGATTGTTTTACAGGTCTGAGTGGGTGCAACTCTCTGGGATTAAGTAGAACTACTTGTGTTTGCAGCAGCAGAGAATGTAACATCAAATGTTTAATAGTTTGATACACAGGTCAGAGAAAACAAGTCTACATCACTTAATTTTATTGAACCTTTGAACCATCCACATGTTTTCTGATGTCTCCAGCTCACATTGTGACAACAAAGGAAAACACCTGAAATATAAACAATGAGAGCTAGTCTAAAAATGAAACATTGGAGACAGGTTTGAATTTGAGCTGTTTGCTTTGTCTGTTTCTTCTGTGGGCACCCCTGTGTACATCTGACTCAAGTCCCTCTGGCAGAGGTATGGGTGTAGCTTTTTTGAGCTAATCATCACTGGCTATACACCAGGAGCTGCTGTAAAAGAGATTGGCATTGCTCTCTGCTGAGAGCTGCCTGAGTTAACCTGGTTACTTCTCTGATATCACTGTTCGACTCCAAAGACACCCTTGTAATATTTCCTCTGGTACTTATATGTTTGACACCTCCTTTGACATTTTAAGGCCACTGGGAGAAAAAAGATGCCCTGCATGAGCTGAGCTGTAAATGCCTCTGAAGTGGGAGTAGGGTCATGATATCACCATGCTAACAAGATGTACTTAAGAATGTTCATGTCTTGCAGCTACTCAGTAGCATTACTTTAATTTAAGTTGTAATTCATTCAGGAGTAATTAATTTTTTGGCTTACCAATATGCTTCAGTTTAGGAGTTACTAATTCAGGTTTTACCTGCATTTGGACCAGTGATCTTGATTAAATAGTTCTTCCCCGATTTCTAGTGCAGTGATTCATTCAGGAAGAGTTTTGCCAATATCAGAAAGTATCTTAAAATACCATAATTCATTTTTAGTACAGTCAATAATGGCAGAGCACGGTGAAGGATCAACAATTCTTTTTCTCTACCCCTCCCAGTGAATCTACAAATATGTACATGCCCTCTTTAACAGCTGAGACAGTATGCCTTTGTCATGTGAATATTTACACTGGAAAGGTTTTTAGTTGAAAAATTAGTTCCAATTGACAGTACTGCCTCTTTATGTACTCACATTATCTGTTGTCTTTTTTTTTTCCTTTCTGCTGGTCTTCCACTACAAATTTCAAGTATTTGCAGTTCTGGTTCATGTTTCTTCCTCAAGGTATATTATAGATGCAGACAATAAGCTACAGTGGGTTAAGAATGTTTCTTTAATCCCTAATGACTGATATAATTGATTATATCTGAAGCAGTCTCAAAACAAATACATTTAACTCATGCAAAAATCTTCCTCACATATTTTTTTTTCAATCTTGTTCATTGAAAGGATCAGTAATAGTAGAGATTGCAGGTAAATAACTGGTTCTTTAAAAAAAAAAGAATGCATGATGGGGAAGAATGCTTTTTTGAGAAGTTGCATTAGGATACAGGATGATACATGGAGAGCCAGGGAAAGGAAGAGACAATGCATTTATCTGACCAGATTCTGTGGTTTCTTACACCTAAGTTGGCTGTTGAACCTCATTTTATATCAGTGGAGTGAAACATGAGTTTGAGCTTTAGCTTGTAGACAGCTAAAATAGATCAGATGAACCAAACCTTAAAAGAACCTTAAAAAATTTTCTGTGTATTTACAGGGAGATCCTTCAGTGACCAGCTTCAGAGCAGACATTTACTGAGGTGTCCCATCACAAGAGTCTTGATGTTACCTGGCTTAGTTTTAGAGCAGTGGCTGTGATAAAGGGAAGGTGCTCTGTTCCAAATTCACCCAAGTGGATGTGGCTCTAGCACGGGTCTCTCATGCACTGAGCTGATGCCATAAAATCTGATTTATGGCTGTGTGGGAAGGCAATTCTGTGTCCCATGGTGGCATTGGAACCTCAGTGACACTTCTTGATCAGGTAGCTCAGGTAGCTGGCTGAAATTAAGTGGATATATCTCAGTCCAGCATGGTCAGTGTGTCTGTTTGGCTACTCCTGTTTCATGAGCAAAGAAGCCTTGGTTCTGGGGAGGAACAGGAAAAAAAATGCTTGATGTAGTCATGTGAGCAACTCATGGTAAAACTGCAAAGCATCAGGAGAGGACGGACAAGGTCTTACTTTTTGAAAATGAGGGATGAGTTTTCAAATACTTGAGGGGATGCCCAGAAGTAAGAACGTTATTCTTTGTAATATTCCTGTAATTTCAAACAGTTATTCTTTTAATATAATTGCATAGTGTTTTTTTCTAATCATCGCCATTATTAATTTAATATGCACACTGTATCTGTGTCTGTTCCTTAAAAAAATATCCTGCTCTTGGGAGAGCTAAATTATCTGTTGACTCTCCTTTTCTCTTTTTTTTTTTTACTATAATCCCCTGTGCTATCAATCCCTGCATGTTTGGGGTTTTTTTGACAACTGAATCTATTTGTGTCTCTTAAAGTCTACTGAGTTTTGTCTGGAGACCTGACAAATAAAGAAATAAAGCTGGTCTCCAATGGAATTTTCACATATAATAAAATAATGATGGTATTGTGTCTAAATTTATTTTCCGAAAGTTTGTGTTCCCTCCAAAAGCTGTGTAGAAAAAGACAGCTTCTGGCAGATGGGTGAAGTTAAATTTTTCTCTAAGAAGTTCAGAATCAGATAAGGAAATGTAGTTCTTAACAGAATGGTGGAGACACTGCTGCAGTTGATTGCTAAGATGTTAGCCTGGGAGATCAAGCTGACTGCACTGTGTAATTAATACATTGCGATGAATGCACTGGATGATATCCCTTAATAGGAGGAACTTGTGCTAACCATCATTATCAATACTGCTTTTTCAATTTCAGATTGTGGTTAACTGATTTGACATTAAATTCCCCTTTACTTTTGTCCTGCACTGCAGAGATTAATTGTTTTGTGGCCAGAGATCAACAGAATATTGATCCACAAGTCAAATCTGTCTACCCACCTTTTACACGCTTTTTGCTTACTACATGGCGGAGTAAATTAAACTGATCTGCTACTGTAAGCTGCTATTTCAATATAAATCTCTCCTTTTATCTTAAGCTCTTTATCACAGTTTTAACAGTGAATTCTGCTCACTCAGTTACTCCTGTCTGTTCAGATTCACCAGTCTTAGGATCCTTTATGCCAGACGGTATCTGCTTCAGTAGGATTGGAATAATTTAGCAGCTTTGAAAATGCTACTGTCATTTATTCTAGGAGTCACCTGTCTTAGAAGAACCCAGGAAAGGCCAAAGTAGTTTGCATTTATTGGCAAACAATTGCTTGCGTTAGTACTGACTTTTAATTTAACTGCAAAGACGAGAAAGTAAACATAATTTTGGAAAATTCAGTCAATAGAGATTGTTGAGGAGTGTTTTTCCTTATTTAGAATAGAGTAAACCAAATGCTAATACTGGAATTCCAAATTAATCAAGAAAAGGCTAATGCTCTAAAAGTCTGGAATATCCTCAAAATGCTTTGGAGACAAAGCTGGTCATTGTATGCACATATTTACCTAATTGAAATAGACTGTTTCATGAATAGAGGACCAAGGTGCCTTAAAAAAATGGCAAAACCCCCCCTATCCAACATTATCCATCTCGGGAAAAATACAAGATCGGTCTTTAAGTGAGAATAGTGACAATTCAAGAAAAATCAAACATAAATCCAGAAAGATGAAGTCTGTGTGTCTTATTTTTTGCCAAGGAGGTTTGTGCACCAGGCCTGCCCCTACTTGTGAATAAATCCAAAACACACTTTTACCAATTACAAATGTTACTAGAAAGAATCAACAATTCTGTGCATATTCCTTTTCAATTACTGCATAAAAGGCTTGGAAATAAAAATTATTATTTTGTTGAGAATTCTGAAGTCTTTGTACATAAATTATGGGAAAGTCCAAATTTAGTCATTAGATAAATACCACCACCCATCCAGAAAGATGCAGGCAAAATGAAGAGTTTCTGCTGTAGACTCTATACAGCGCAGAGTGGAAGGGAATGAAACACCAGTGCCCACTTGTTTTAGTAAACATGTACCTGACTTGCCCTTCCAGAAAAATGAGTTGCAGCCCTACCTGTTCATATAATAAAATCAGTGGTATGAAGGGGACCTGGTTTTTTAGAAGTGTATCAATTAAAGGTATCATAAAATTTAGACGTTTCTAAACTCTGAAGCATGATGTCTAGTTTAAGAGTTTGTCCTATCATGATATATCAACATGGCCTGTAATACAGCAGATAACCCTCACTATTTATTCAGCATTTGCTAAACATTGATTCTGTATATACAAGTGTGATGGAGGGATAGTGGTGTTGCTTATCAGTGCTCAATCTTAGCAAGACTTTGCAGATGTTACACCAATTAATTTGTATTAGAATTGTAAAAAAATGGTTTTGCTGCTGATTTTGACTGCAGATGTTTTTTTATTAATAAAGCCTTTTAAAAACATTTAGCAGCACAGATTAGAGATGAAAATCCTGGGTTTACAGGGGTTTCTGGGTTCCATAATTCTGCATTAAGTGTTTTGCATATATACTTTCAGCCACATTGGTCAAAATATTCCTCCAGTACTGAAGTATTCTGGCATTGTTATAAGAAAACAGCTGGTAAGCAAAAAAGATTTGACCAATGTTTGAATACAGTAACATTTTGAAATTTGTTAACGGTTTTAGAAATCATGAACAATTATTATTTTGATGTTCTTTCTAGCAGTGTCTGTGCCTTTATGAGTAGGAGCAAGGAGTATTTACTCTGCCTCATTTAGATCACAAGCATCAGTAGCTGTCTCTTCCTTCACTCTGAATCAAAGTTTTCTTGCAGGAAGAAGAGAAAGACTTTATTCTCCTGTAAAAACAAGAAAACTTTTTAAGCTCTTTAGTGCACTTGTATAATGGACAAAGGTTTTAAATTTTTCGGTATTGTCAAAATACAATTGTGGTTTTTGTAAATTATTGGGGGCGGAGGTGTTAATCATCATAAGCTTTAATATTCTCTTTGGATTTTGAGATACTGGACTTTGGGACTTACATGAAAATCCTGGCTTGTACCAAAGGAATTTTTTGGTTGGGGTTTTTTGTTGTTGATTTTTTTTGTTTGTTTGTTTGTTTTGATTTGTTTGTTTTGTTTTGTTTTTTCCTGTTTTTTAAAGTGTGATCCCTAGCAGCTCCATGTTGCTCAAAAAGAAATTAAAAGCACTCTCTTCACTTTTATTTCATGCTGTTTGGTCACAAGAGAGGAAGAACAGAAAGCAGAGCCTGGCTTGATTATTTAAGAACAAATGCTAACTTTCAACATGTTCAGTCATACAAAATAACTCTTTCACTCACTCTGACTTCTCAATGTGGCATCTCTCTGGTGGACAACACAGGTATCTTCTAGAGGAGGTAAAAACAGCACCATAGGAAAAGTCTAGTCTTGGGGTCTGAGAGTCTCACCTGCATCAGGGAAGCTCACAGGGAAAGGACATGGTTAGTGAAATCACTGAATCCCAGAAAGGCTGTCTCACACTTCCTGGAGGGTGAGGAAAGAGGGCACTGGCCAGAGCAGACCGATCTATGCTGACTGTGAATAGTAATGCTTTAGGACTGTCTCTTTTCTCAAAAGTCAGTTTACACGTGTAAGATGGTTGCAGTAGTGTTGTACTTCCCCAGCATGAACAAGTGCTTCTTCCAGTAACTTTGTTTTCCTACAAAACTGTAGGCAGCAGGAAGGGACACTATGTCATCTCAGTGACATTTCTAGAATCATTAACATTTCAACTTGAAATTCTCAGTACCTGAAGAGGGGCTCAATTGCTGAAATAAAAGTGTCCACAACACTGATTAGAAGCTGAAAGGATTAGCTTGATGTCTCTGATGTTAATGCTTGCTGAAATGAAAAGGAAAAAAAATGTTCAAAGGCCCAGACGTAAAGTACCTGACTTCCTCAGACCTATCAAAGGGTTAGCATCAATAACCAAGTAATGGCTGCCTTATAGTTTGAATTTTCTGATGCAGTGTTTTCAAAAGGCTAATAAACAGCCACACTGCTGAGACAAAATTTTAGGTTGGAATGACTATAAAAATAAAATAGTAACGATAAAGCAATTTGTCTCGGTCTAAGAGAGGAAGTTAAACCTGTAACTGTGCCAGTCTTCAAGAGCAAGCTAGAAAAAAATAAGTTGCATGTCTTCATGTGCAAAGCTAAGCATGCTAAAAAACTAAGGATTGCATAGGAATGAAACTTTTAAAAATGCTTTTGTTAAATCTCTGCTTCTCATGGAAAATGCCCCTTTTTGCTCTACAAGAGGGTGTTAAACACTATCAAAGTCTAGATTGTTGAAAACAGGCATTTTAAAGATGCTGACTGCAATGTCCTTTTGAGTGTAATGTCAAACTTCACGTAGGCTACATTTTAGGCTTTAGTCATGCAAGTGATTGCTCAAATATTTAATTTTTATGTATGCATCAGCCTTCCTGGAACTGGAAATAGAATTCAGAAAATTTAAACTGTTTAAAAAGAGAAGAGTTTGGGCCTATGAAAATGTGATAACTTACTCACTTGAGCCATAGAATCATTGTTAAAATTAACTTCATTTCTGTACCTGTTTCAAGTTTCTGTAGTATTGACAAAAACTCTTAGGGAAGGGAAACATATTATATTGGTTATACTGCAGCTTAAATAATTTGTATTTCCCCACTTTAACTTTTGGCCAATATGTGTATGCCAGTGTAAAGGTCATCTGGTAGAAAACGGTTTTTCTCCCTCAGGTGTAATAAACATTTGTTCTCTTTCTGTCTGAAGTTTGAAAAATCTTCCATCTAGAAAACAGAGTGCTGGAAAATAGTAGATGAAATTATGCACACTTTTTGGAAAACAAGCTTCTGCAGCTCTTATGTCAGGTAATGCCATCAGCACCTCTGGAGATTGCACCCATCTTTCAGGTTAGAAAATATCACAGTGGGACTTCTCCGTATCTCCCTGGACACCGAGAAGATATACCAAAATTTGAATTATCAGAAATCATATCTTCAGCTATAACAATGTGGGTTTTGAAGACTGTGGTGTCTCTGAGTTGTTATCCTCCATTCTACACTCAGAAGCCAGGTCACATACTGCCAGCTGTACCTTCTTTTTTCCTTCTCCATTTGGGGTTACATCTGAGAGATTTATTTTCCCTTCATAAATGTAGTCCATTGAATACTCAAGTGCACTTCCTCACACAGGGTAAGTAATGGGAAGAGAAATCCTTTGACAAAGCAGATTATTTTCCATCTTGTTGAATAATCTTTTGTATGATAAACCACATTTATCTAGTTGTGTACTGTGGCATTTATTATGGTGGAAGTGAGAAGAGATATCTGCCTTTGCAAGGCCAGAATTTGTGGTGCAGCCAAGTTTCTTCTGCTAGTCTATCTCCCACACAATCTTCCTAGGTGGCTTCTCTCAAATACTGCCAATAGTCACATTCTTCATTTTCTTAGCTTGTCTAGCTTTTGAATTTCTGTTATGCTAGTTGGCTGTTTTGTCCATTTCTTTTCCTAGCTTGTAATCTCAGTGTCTAAAGAAACTTCATTTACATTCATACACTTAATTGAGACCGAGGCTTTGCATGCCAGTTTTTTTGTGACACTATAGGAGAAATAAAACCCCCCAGTCATAATGAAAGATTACTGAACACAAGTGTTCTTTCTTAAAGTTGTGCCATGTGGGATTTAATCATAGTTAGTAAATATTATGCATATTCCACTGTCTTTTATGTGCCTTTTGTCAGCTCTATTAAGTAGACAAGGTCACTTGTTAACTGGTAGCCAAAGTCATCCTATATTGAATGACAAAATAAACTTGAACATCAAAAAGGCTGGAAACATTGGACAATTTCCTTTGAGAATGACAACATCTGTTACAATAGGCTAAATTTCTGGGTTGATTTTATTTCAGTGAAGTTATATCTAATCAGTGGCACAGCACATAAATTGAAAACTGTCTAAGATGCTAATTGTAACATATTAAAGAAATATTCAGAAATAATTTATCCCAAACACTTATTGTTCAGCCTAAAGCTCTGAATAAAACCTTCTTTCCCTTTTTTTTGTTTGTTTTGCTTTCCCCTCCAATGATTAACTCAGGTTTTTCATGCGCCTTCTTCACCCCACGCAGAAAATTTGAAAATAGCTGTTGGGTGAGTTATGGGCTTCTGGCATGAAAAAAGTTGGTCTCTGATGTTAGTAAGCACAGGGAGAAAGATGGGCTGAGATGCTGTATTTGAGCTGTAAGACCAGTGGTAGCTTTCAGTCATTCTGTGATGCCCAAAAGGGGATTGCTTGTCCACGAATTCAGCTGAGTTCACCTGACTCTTTGCTCCAGTAAGCCATCTGCAGCTCTAATATTTTCCCCTCCCTGCCCCTACCCACCCCCCTTCACCAAAAAAAAAAAAAAAAGAAAAAAATGGTAGAGCAGTAAGAAGATATTTAAAACTGAAAATTCAAATGCTATATATTCAACTGTCCAAAAACTGTGGTTTTCAATGAGGTCACTTCAGTGATTTGTTTCACTGTGAAAGTGTACTAGAGAAAGGACTCAGCTAATTTTTACGTGAGTTGACATTTTTACCAAGTTTGAGCTTGTCTAGCTGTGGCATTGGAAAGATTTTTTCTTTGCTTTGTTTCCCTAAGAACTTGGAAATAGCTTTATGTTTGGTCAAAAAACCCCAACAAACTCTCAAAAAAAAAAAAAAAAAAACCCAAACCCAAAAACAACAAAAAAAAAACACCACAGTTTTCTTCTGCTACTTCTAGTGTCTACTTCTAGTTTTTGACAGTAAAATCCAAAATTTATTCTCCTTCTTTCTCTGTATGATCACATAGGATCTAGATTCTTCACAGTGCCTGTTCTTTCTGCTGCCCTCATACTCAAGTACAGTAGTACTTTTATTTGTATCTCATTTTAGATGGAGAGCTTAAATTACCTCAGTGTTGTACAGATGATCTCAAGAAGGAGCTGGGCTTTCCCAGAAATGTTGAGGTGAGGGCTCTTCCCTTGGCAGAGCTTTACTTTGCCAAACTGGAGCATAAATGCAATGGGATTGAAATTTTTCACATTAAATTCATGAGTATGGAATCCTCCTCTTGCACCTTTCATTTTATGTTTACTGAGTTTAGCTTTGGAACAATTTATGGGTGAAGGATGCCTGATACAGAAAACAGGCATCTTTTTATTCTGCAGCTGTGGCTGCAAATTGGTATTTATAGTGTCTGTAAATTGATAAAAGAGATATGGCAACCAGGTTCCTCTCTATTATTTCCATCCTTTCTGTAGGCCACTTAGTTATCAAAGGCTGTAGAACCTTCAGTCTTTTCTTCCAGTCTTTTCTTTCCTGTCTTAGCAGGGGTACAGGGATGAATTTCTACATGGTACCAATTATTGCATAGAGGTGCAAAAATCATGAGTACTGAAAAGAAACATTATATTGCTTTTCAATAAATATTTATTTTCATGTCTGAGAAAATAAAATTAAGATATTCTATGTGAATCTGAGGCAGAGTACATAATTCCTACATTCACTCATGAACAAAGCAAGGCAATGATGAAGCATCATTCTTTACTAAAATTTTGCTTTCCGCCACTCAAGTCTGAAAGCAAATTTTCAATTTATTTGTAAACAAGCTTGTTAGGGTATACATTGAGTATATCTGTTGTTTCAGTTTTGCCTTTCATTAGTTTATCCATCTGGCCAACATAAAAAGAAGAGGTCTAGTCAAGCCCCTGGACGTTTAATGATAGCTGCATGACTTTTAGACAGCTCCTTTCTTCTTAGTGTCCTGTCTGTTCATCCCCTACTATACACCTGTACACACACAAAAAAAACCCAAAAAAACCCAACAACAACAACAACAAAATCTATAAATCAAAAGAATTTGTGAACTTTCCATCCCTGACAGTGTTCAAGGCTGGATGAGTAATATTGTCTTGTTGAAGGTTCCCTGCCTATGGCAAGAGTGTTGAAACTAAATGATATTAAGGGCCCCTTCCAAGCCAAACCATTCTCTGATACTATGATTCTATGATTGCAGCAAACTGAAATGCTACCTCTTTTTTCCTCTGGTATTTCATATAGTGGCTTCCTATGTCTTCTTTCTTCTTTTTTTCTTTCTGTTTTTATTTTTGCTGTGGGAACTAGGTAACATTCTTTCAGTTTTTGCTGTCAAAAATCCCATTTTGATCTTGTTCTTAAATTCAGTAATGTGTCTACTTCTTTTTCTTCCAGATACAAAACTGAAGCTGTTGTTATATAAGCTACAACTTTTCTTAACCTTTGTTACTTTCTGATAAGCCTGATAATCTCTGGGTTTATAATGTGCATTTGTCTTTTTAGAGCACCTGTTTTTAGGGGCCAGAACACGAAAGTACAAGTGTTGGCCATCACCCTTCCAGCTCTATGCCAGAACATCCCACTTGACTAAGACAGAAAAAGTGAAAATATGCAGTGAGGCATTTTCAAGTTATTCACTACAAGTTTGGAAACTTTTTATGCCTCCTGTGAAAACACGTGGGATTGACTGATTTTATTCTATCCAAAGGAGCTGCTACAGTTAACTGTGGGATAGCAGATTTAACAGATTTTAACCATTTACTCTCTTCTAGTGTGAATATCCTCTACACCTTTAAAGAGTGAAAAATACCTAGTGAATTACTTCACTATTAGGAATCTGGCTGTGAATTGACAGTGTGTGAGCAGAATGAATCAAAACCTTTCCCATAAATTATCTTTTGACAATCAGTCCTTATGCCTACATGAGGGCTGCTTCTGATGGTAAGAAAAAGGAGAAAAGTACAAATAGAGACAATGCAACTGCATAAGGGTCTTTCCTGCCATGGCAGCCAGGGTGACAGCACAAAGATGTAATGGCCTGGCTTCAGGAGACAATTGAGACAAAGCTGAAGGACGGGGAGCGGGGAAAGGTGGATGTCAAAAGATGATATTTGTGGCAGTGTTTAGCAGACTAAACAGGGAATGGCTAAACGAGCAAAGAGGGACTGCCAAAGGGGCTGTATTCATTAAACCACCTTTCTCCCTGATTTCCATGCCACTACAGCCAGGAACATGAGTGTAAAATGTGTGTAAAAAGCACCCCCTATGGCAGAACAAGCCACTGCCTGCTTCTTGCGGCAGAGCTCTTCAATTGCAGCATTCTCTGGAAATACATATGGAGGCTTGATTCCTGAACTTCCTGGGTGGAATTAAACATTCTACTTCACAGGGTAGAGGGTCTCCACATGAGAGGGTCAAACTAAAGCATTTTGCTGAGGTGGAGAATTTTAGGCTAATATTGGCACCAGATACCTCGATCATTCAGCTGAAAAGCTGTCTCTTGCACTCTAAGCAAAGAATCTGTCAGCTTGCTTGCTGTCAGCTGTTGCCTGTCTTCAGTAACACAACTTCAAGCACCTTCAGAAAGCTTAGTTTCCTGATAAGCCATAAACAAATAAACTGTATGTAGGAGACATGGGAAAAGTTGTCAAACTCTTTTGCACATAAGCGATTAATGCCTGCACTTTGGACAACTTTGTGCTTCTTTTGATTTCATGCAGGTTTTCTGCAAAACAATTTATCCAGTGAGTGAGACTGAAGGAAGGAAAAAGTGGCTATTAGTTTTTTGAAGAAAAAAATGTATATCAAGCAATTTTTCATCTCTAAAATTGAAAAGTTTTCAAAACATATATAAATAGTTTTTAAGAAACTAAAGATATTAGAAAGTGAACTAAAATGATTAAAATAGATTAAATAATATATCTTTTAAGGATGCAATTACTGATAAAAAACTAAACGTTTAAGTATCCTATGTTTACTATGTTTACCAGTCCCCTTTGTTTATGCTATTTCTCCTTGGAGCTTTAGGAAATTTAATTTTTCATACTGACTAACTCTAATGGGATACAGTGAGTTTTTGGGGCAATGTGATTCCATCTCAGGGAGCATCTGTGACTAGAAGAACTTTCAACCAGCTGAACCCACTGACCCTTACAGTTAAGACCTATGTAGGCAGTTATAAATCTGTAATTATGTCACTCAGAAGGACTAAACATGAAGAGGTATTGTCCAGAACCACAAAATCAAGAGCAGTCAGGAGTAAAACCAATGTTTCCTAGATCTAAGCCCTGGTTGCTAATTGCATTGCAAGTCAATATTCAGTATGCTTCATATCAGGTTTAATTAACCTGGTTGGTATTTACAGTTAAAATAAAGAATTTTTGCACAAATCAGTGAAGGACTGTACAAGCACTGAATACTGCACAATAAATGTTTAGCAGGTGAAACCACTATGGCACCTGTAACAATACATGCAATACTGTACACATCAAGCACATGCAGTATACATATTCAGTGTGTTACACACTTAGTTAGTCAAGGAAATTATATCTGGTCATTGGCACAGCCATAGAAATACATGAAAAATTCTGCCACTATGCATACAAATAACAGCAGTATTAAAAACATTAATATAATATTTGCTTTAGCATCTTATATTTGAAAATTATGTCTCCTGAAAAACAACCAGTGTTTGAAGGACTATGTCTTCATAACACTTGCATGAAGCCTGAATTATTTATTCTGTCAAATCTGTAGAGCTGGTGTGGTATGTCTGTGACGTGGAATCATAAGGAGACTATCTGAGGAATATAATTTTGCTAGCGCAGTCTAATCTTTGAGTTATTAGTATCTATTGTAATGGGTCTTGCTGAGTACAGTGGTCTACTGAAACCATCAACTCATTTTTGTCAAGTTTTGTATCCCAGACAATTGGTCATAACTTAGTGATATTTCTATCTTGGCTGAGTTTGCACTGTCATTGAAAAAAAGTTATTAGTCACACAGCTATAAATTACTGGGAAAGATATGATGTTTCAAACTCTACAGCATGAGAAATTGAGCCTGAAAAATCCCTGGATTCCATTTCATGAAAAGGCTTACAGGGACTCACAGAGAACTGAATAATTGAAAGACTTAATGGTGAGGATGAAGATGGATTGACAGGACAACAAAAGAATACTGCACTGCTTATCATATGATCTTCCAACTCCCAGCAGTATTTTGGTAGAAGTTTGGTAGAGTATTCACTTAAGTGAGTTAAGATATCTTTAACACATTATAATACAGTTTATATGGTTTCTATGTGGCTGTTATGAATTTGCATTTCAGACTGCTGTCATCTTTAGACTTCATCTTGCAAAGAATGAAACCAAGAAGCTGCTGGTACTGCATCCAGGCCTATTTTCAAATATGGTGGTAAAAAGACATATAAAGCCAGTCAGAAGTGTATCTTCTCTACAAGGCTGTTTCATGCCATAGCAAATTGACATTGTACATTGAATTATTAGTGATGGTGTCCATTGTATTTTTAGAGCCTTATACATTCTTAATGAGGGCTTCATCCCTTAAATAAACCTATACCTAGGTAATTGTGTGATTTCTGCAAATATGATCATTGAGCCACTCTGATTCCTGGCATTTCTGAAGAAGTGGGAACTAGGCTTGCAGCCGTGTCAGGGATAGGAGAAATGCGAATGGGTATTGTCAGGTTATCAGTTTCTCCTAAATATTTTTTATTATATTATCCTAATATTTCTGAGTGCATTAGAAAGCTAAAAGATTAATTGCCAGTGTGACAATCTTTTCTTGAAAAAAAGTCTGCCCCAACATGTACACTGCTACCTAATAGAGCCTTGTACAGACAAATTTTTCAATTCTTATTGACAGAAATTCCAAGGCATCTTGGAACAACACATGCTAACTGGAGGCAATAAATTAGTAAATAAAATAAAATTTGATTTTTGCTCTGTAATCCTTCAGAAGCCAAGTTAATTAAGATTCAGAGATTATTTCTACTGTATATTACATTCATTTTTCATACTAAAGTACTTTTCCTTTGTGCATACCTATGGGTAATGCAGTCTTAAAGGATTACATAGCGTGCTTAAATATCGCCTGTATAGGAGTGGTGACTAAAGGAGGGGCATACAAAGAATGGCCAGATTTAAAAGAATATTTTTTCATTTTGAAAACAAAGTGATGGCAGGCAATTCTTTGTGGATTATTAGTAGTTGGGTGACGAAATGTGATATTCATCAATAGGTAAAGTAAGACTGGAATGGCAAGTGTGAGGTTTGCAGTACTGAAGCAGTATCATGAAGGGCTCAGAAAGGGCTCTGTGTTTCTCAAGTGCTGAAGGTTATCAGGAAAACTTCCATGAAATCAGTTGGGAAAAGACACAGTACTCTGGGTGGAAACTGGAACTATGGCATTAATGCAGGGGTTTCCCACTGATTCAGAACAGGCTGTACCTCTGTTCTTTGTATTCCTTTGAGTCCGTAATAGATCTGCCAAGGATATCAGAGGTTTGTATAGAGAGACTATAGGTAGAACAAGGCCTTAATGTAGTAGTTAAATTTATTTGTTTTGTTAGATGTAACTGGATATATGTAACCTTACATTGTCATTTAAAAGCTACATTAAATTCTTGCAAACAGGGAAAAACACACAGGTAAAATTTATTCAAGTTTCTCAGGTATCTTCTGTTCAAGTTGGATCATAGAATCATAGAATGGTTTGGATTGGCAGGGACCTTAAAGATCATTTCATTAGTGCAAATCCCCCTGCCATGGGCAGGGACACCTTTTACTAGATCAGTTTTCTCAAAGTCCCACCCAACCTAGTCTTGAATACTTTCAGAAACTGGGTACCCACAGTTTCTCTGGGCAGCCTGTTCCAGTGTCACACCACCCTCACAGGAAAGAACTCATAACTCTAGAGTAATTCTGAAAGTAAATTCTCCTCTGCTGCTTCAGAACTATGAAATTACTATTCTTTTATACTCCAGGACATGTCTCTAAGGAAAGGGCTAAAGTGTTTTCTCAAGCACCTCCAACTTGCGCACTGCACTGCAAGATGATATAGAGGATCTATAAAACAACGCTAACCTTCTTTTGCAGTCAGTGGTGAGCACTGGAGGTTTTCAGAGGAGCTCCATATATGTTTTGGGGCTTTCTTTGGGTGAATAAAAGGAAGTGATGGCACTACAGAGGTGTCTGGACTCTCATGTTCTGGAGTGTATGTGACTGCAAATGGTTGCACATAAGGTATCTCTGTCCATTTCCTGTTTTTCAGTGAATGCCTCAGTTAAACTAGATTCAGTCTGGAGATCAGAAATTAGATGCCCAGTCCAGTCCTGGCTGGTGCAATAGGCAAGATATCAGTCACAGGACACTGTTGTAAGTCTGCCAGTCTGGACTCCATTATAGCCTGGGCCCAGGCCTTACAGAAGTCTTGCAGACAGAAGGCAGGAATGATTTTGGAGTTTGCAAGTGTGGGAATCCAGGACACAGGGAGTATATCCCTGCCTGTTTTGAGAAGCCCTGAGTTTCAGCAGAGCACTGCTTTTAACCTTCGTCCCTGGCAAAGGCTGCCAAGGCTTTGGGATGAGTTAGAAGATAAAGTGTGAAATAGATGATAGTGATAGTAATAGTGATTATTAGATAAAAAATTTAGGATTTTTAGGATTTAATATGAGAATGAAAGGGACCCAAAATGGAGGATTTTGGGTGTGGTTTCATCTTCTTCTTCTACTTCTTTCACTCCATGTTCTGTAGCATAGGTGGCAGATAGTTATTGGTTTAGAATAATAGTGACATGGATGCTACGTATGTAGATTAGAAGAAGTTATTGGTAATAAAGTAAAAACAATATACGTGTGAAAAGACAATTGGATATTATATCTTTAAAAGGCCTTGGTTTGAGACTCTCGGGGCCATTTTGCTCCTCTTGTACCCTGCTTCTCGTATGTTAAGTCTGGTCCTCAAACAACCATAAGATAAGATAAGAATAAACCAGAGACTGAAGACAGAAAACCTCGAGTCGTGCCTGTGTCTCACACCTTGCTCAAGAACTCACAAGGGAACTACCCCCAAAAAGGGCCCTGGGGGGTCGGTTCCCTGCCCATGGTGGTACCCACAAAACCACCACAGCAAGGGCTGGGGATCACCCTCAATAAGTATTGGCTTAAGCTCTGGCCACCCCATTTTGGGGAGTAAAGAGTAAAGATTAATTCCACACATGAACATTTTTTTTGCACCTCAAGAGAGATTTCAGAAGGGAGTTTAATGTTGTATGTGATAAGTGATGCAACTACCAACAAGGAGACTTTTGGGTCATCTAAGTGCCACTCATGCTTACATTTTACTTGCTGGACTACAGACACTACAGCTTTCCTTAGAGACCAGTGATGGTACCAATAAAATAGACAGAAGTGATCTGCACAACAAGCAATACTGCATCTCTTATTCTAAATCACAAACTCTTGCTGGAATGGGAGGTTGGGTTTTAAAAGTCTTCTTTGAGGTAGTGTCTTGGTCACCCTAGGACAGGTAGGTATTTTTCCAGCTTGGCATTTCCATTGCAAAATATGAACTATATTTAGTAGTTTACTGTTTTGCTTTCAGGTCATAAAATAGTGAAACTTTGTTCAATAAATGATAAAACAGAATAAATTTTGTGAATTATTAGGAATATTGGAACTGATGACAATAATTTATTCCTTTTATATCAAGAATGTGGCCTGCTAGAAAGTATTGTTTCATCCATGCAGCAGTGTAAAGCATTGATATTTTAATAGTCACCTATAGTATTATTTATTTAGTTAAATGGATAGATGTTGATATGCTGAAAGAATAAATCACCATCTATCAAATAAAAATTGTCAAATCCCAAAGACACAACAGTAAACAGGATGTTACACAACAGTAAACATCAAATGCAGGATGGTTAACTGCAAAGCTGAAATGACATATCTCAAAGAAATGGACATTTTATTAACTTCCTAGAAGCTGATATTATTATTGATAACTCATCCCAAGGGATGATTTAATGGGATTTAGCTAATATCATAAAACACTTATATAGCAAATGAAAAAATAATCTAATTCATATCCAGACAAAAGAAATGTAATAGAATGAGGGAAAAGTATAACAGAAAAATAAGACTAGAAAGTATTTTTGGTGGTGGGACAGGGAGATGTAGTCCACTGTATACTGTATACTCTAAGATATCTCTTGACAAATGCTCAATTAGCTTATTCTTAAACAACTTCTCCCTTTCAAATGCTCAGTTAGCTTATTCTTAAACAACTTCTCCCTTTCCTCTTTGCAGTTTATTTCAGCAGTTCACTATCTTTACCAAAGGAAAAATGTCTTTAAAGCCCTTCTTGAATTTTTCTTAGTACAATTTCAACCTCCTTTCTGTTGCATTTGCTGTCATTAGTATGAAATTTTCTGTTTGACAGCCATAATTTATTATCAGTTACATCCCCAATCTTCTTCTCTTTAGAAAAAACAATTTAATTTTTTTCAGTCTTCCTGATTTTAGCTCACACCATGAGCTAAACAAATGACAGGTGAATTTCCTGTCCTCTTGTCATTCTACTAATTCTCTCTTGGACTTTTCTATGTGGAAAGTTTTGATCAAAACTGATCCAAATGCTGCAGCTGCCTCAGCATGAAATTTCTTCAAGAATTTCGGATTCTTATTCTTTCAGTATGACCTGGAGACAATGCTACATTTCTTCACAAGTGTGGCACTGTTGACTCATATTCAGCTGTCATCTGCTGTAATCTCAGACTCTACTGTGAAGTGTTTCCTAAGCAGTTGTTCTATATTCTGTTTAAATGGATTGTTCCTGCACAAGTGTCCAGCTTGCCCTTATTGTTCTTTGAATTTTATTTATTATTTCTACTCTGTGTCCAAATTGTCAAGATTGCATTGACTTCTGTCCTCCACTCTCACTTTCACATTTCTTGCAGATTTCATAGGCATAAACTCTATTTCATAATCTGTGTCATGACGGGAAAGATAAACCCAAACTCAGGTGAAACTTTATGCTAGACATTCTTCTTTTTGATTGCTGGTAAAAGATATTAGTTTAAAAAAACAACAAAAAGCAGGATGTTTAAATCTAGATCATATGTTCATAACTTGATTGTGAAAGCATCATTTGAGCAACCTGGAGTCAAAATTCCTAAATATCAGATAGCTCATGTGCAGACTTGAGAATGTGCTATCTGTGTATTCTTGCTTGTAGAAGACAATTAGACTGATTTAACACAAGGTACTCATAAATAGTACATGATAGCCATTGTGCATGTCTTTTGCAAGCTGTTTGCCAATGTCTAGATTATTTATTTATTGCAAAAGCCTCTGGGAATTTAAGTCAAAATGGTCAGTGTATAGTTCATCATCTCTTATTTTGTTCCTTATTTTAAAAACAGCACAAATTTCAGTCTTCTTTTTAATGTTCGAAGTATTTTGCTGCCTTTTCACGTTGTCGTTTATCAGAGAGAAACACGAATGGCTCTTATATTGCTTCAGCTATTTCTTTATGTGCTGTTGGATTAATTTTATTAGACCCAATGAATGTGCATTTGATACAAAACTTTAGTAGCAGCTGGGTGGTGTTGGAGCCAGTGGATTTCAGAAACTGATACCAGGGTGAGTCTGTATTCCTGAGTGAAGACACCACAGAAATGCAATCATGCATTCAGAACATGGTAGAACACATTTGGTTCTGCTGTTTTTGTAGAGAGAAGGAAGCATTAAAGCTGAGGCTGCCCTCATAGCCCCTGTGAAATTCTATTTATTCATAGTGCCATATGCTGGGAAAAGTTACTGGTACGATCAGGGGAATGGAACATCTTTCTAACAGAAGTTTATGGCTGAAGCTTCTTTTTCTTGAAAATATAAATGCAGAAGGAAGACAGGTTGCTGTTTAATTACAGATAACTTTAATACCACAGTTATAAGACAGTGCAGAGGTTTTGTGTTTGTAGGTCACCATGGTTATAGCTAATACTGCTCTTAGGATAGCTGCTTTTGATTAGCCAGAGGTGAAAATTTATGCATTTTACCATCTTGATTGATTGAGACTATAGTTCAGACTGATATCCTTGGCTGAACCTGCAAGGTATACTAAGACCATCCACATTCCATGAAAGAAAAGTAAAAAAATTAAAAGAAGAAAGGGAATGATGTAAAGAGTGGAAGATCATTTGAAGTCAGTTCTCCTTACAAGCACCCAGGATAATTACTGTAAGGAATGTTTATCACATTTATTATAAGATGTGGATGACCAAAGACAGGGGCTCATGTATTTTCTGTATTATATAAACTGCAAAGCAGATTAATGGTTCTTAGAAAAATAATGATCAGAAAAATTATAAAGATTTTCTTTCTTACAAAGATAGATACAGACAGTTTAACCTGCTGCAACAGCACTGCCAAACAGACAGGAACATCTGTTTTTTCTGGTTTGACAGGCAATGGTTTTAAAGACAGCAGGTGCCAGGATTATGTACCACTAAAAGATTCACTTTTCAAGCCCTCAAGTTCTATGCTGGCAAACATCCAGAAGTATCAGACTGAAAGGTAGATTTTCTATGACTTAAGTGGCACACATTTGTTTAAACAAAAGACATGAGAGGTTCCAGTGCTGCTATGACAGCAAAGAATTC
>VWZP01005152.1:0-55560 GCA_013396995.1 Dicaeum eximium
ACTCTGATCTATGGAAAGGTACCATATCTCTTAATTGCACTTCAACTTTTGAGCTGTTTAGGAATTTATTTCTCTTCCTATTAAATTTTTGCAATAATAGTACAATAATTAAAAAATCTAAGGACACATTATCTTTACTTTATTTTTGAACTGCTTTATTTATAATCACCTAGGAGGTGCTAAATGTAACCAGATTAGTCTAGCAAGTAATACTAGGGTTCCTTAAGCAGCTGGGTTATGTATTACTTTTATCTTCTGCAATAAGGATATTACTTTTTGGTTTTCTTCCTGTCACACACTATTGCCCATAGGTATATTTGTTTAAACATGCATGTAAATTATACTTGCACTGAAAAATAAACATCTAAGGGAAACAGTCAATTTTGCTGCTGTTTCCAAAGCAACTGCAAAAGTTCACAGCCCATGACCTCTGTCTCGTGCAGAGGTGCTGGATGGCAGCAACAACCATCATACAGAATCTCAGATGCATTTAGGTTGGAAAAGGCCTCTAATATCAGTTGTACTGAACACAGCTGTTAACCTAACATTGCCAAGTCCACCATTAAACCGTGTCCCTAAGTGCCACATACATGCAGGTTTTAAACAGCTCCAGTGATGGTGGCTCAACCCCTTCCGTGGGCAGCCTATTATAATGCTCAACAACCCTATCAGTGAAAGAATTTTTCCTAATATCCAATCTAAACCTCTCCTGGTGAAACTTGAGGCCATTTCTTCCTGCTGGCCACAGAATCACAGAATCAATTAGGTTGGAAAAGACCTCTGAGATCATGAAGCCCACACTATTGCAGATACAGGCCAGGATGCCATTGGCCTTCTTGGGCACCTGGGCACAGCTGGATCATGTTCAGCTGCTGTCAACCAGCAGCCCTAGGTTCTTTTCCCCTAGGTTTTATTATTTGTTTTCTTTTCTATATGACAGCCTCGTGGATGGAATATTTATCTTAGTTTAAATACCGTCTGTATTTATTCACCTGACTCTTTTCACATGTTATTTCAACTCATCAATTTGACTATACTGTCTTTTTGGAACACCTAAATACATTCTGTCACCTAGAGTTATATTTCTCATATGTTCAACTACTAATGAAACTTGAAGCCAAGATTGCTCCTTGTTTATTTTGTTCAAGCTTTAGAAGCAGAAACCAAACAGGATTTCTTCAGGTATTATTTTCCTGGATATGGACACACTAGGTAAACTAACAAATGTATTCGCTATAAATAATAGTTCACAGCTGCCAGCACTAGCCACAGTTTATCTACTCCTTTTATGCTTTGTACCACAACAAGAAATATTTATGATAATCATAGCCCATTTTTATTCACATTAATATTGAAGACAGCTTAAAAATATCTTGGGTTCTCCAGATTTTAACTGTACCAGCTAGACAAGTGCTTTTGTTGGTAGAAACAGCAAATGGACATTGGTATTTTCATTCCTACAGATTATAGTCTAATCATGCATTTTTAAATTAACTAAAAATTGGGATAGAATAGCAACAACAAAGTGAATCGTGTTGGTGTAGTGATAGATTCTTTCCTTAAAATTTCCTCTGAATCCCCTTTTCATGCTCTTTATGAGTATACTCAATTCACTTTATCTGTTGCAATTCTATCAGAGAAGAATTCGTTTTATCATAGAGGTTTTGGTTTCAGAATGTGCTATGTCTCAGAAGAGTGAGAATGGGGAATTACCACAAACATAAAAACATCTGGGAACACATTTCTCTTTTTTATTTTAAATGGATAACTCAGAGGCTTATTTTCAAAGTACCTAAATGATGCAATTCCTGAGAAAGTAAAGCTTTTGTGAAAGCAGGTCCTAAGTATTTTGAGAGACACATTTTTTCCTTTGCTAAACAAATATAACTTTTAGTAATACTGTTTTTATTCCCCATTCTCAATTGGGATTATATGTTTTCTCTGTAAACAAGAACGACTTCTTAACATCTGCTATGCTGTGAGGTCACCTAGTCCTGCACTGACTGGTTTAGCCCAATATACTCTCAGTTTGTTTGTTTCTCTTTGTTGTAAAGGTGACTTTAATAATAGTGCATGTACTGAGTCTCTTCTGACATCATCTTAGAGCATTCTCAGAGCAATTCTAGGACCTTCATATTACCAGCTGGCTTTGGTCAACAGTTCTCGGTTTTGTTTGAAATAAATCTCATCTGGGTACATATGTCCTATTTTCTGGATCCTTTCAGAGTCAGAGTATTTTTCTTTGGAAATATAAGTCTTTGTCATAAGTAGGCTTTTTTTTTTTCAGATAACCATTCCCAACATACATGTTTTTAAAAATAAGATCTATTTTCTCTTTATCAAACTAAAATTCTACTATTTTTTACAAATAACAAAGGCTATCATTATTCTTCCTCTCAAAACAACTGAAATTTCCCTGTCACATGTGCAGACTTTTGGATGAAGATTCTGATATTTGTTTCTGTTGCACTTATTCCACTGCCAGCAGAAGTTTCAGGGCAAGGGGGAGAAGTCAAACTCTTTCATGAAACCTTTAAATTTCTGGCACTGCTTTTGTAGAAGCTTATGAATAAAAATTAGAAAACATGTTTGATAATTCTGTGCAATCTGCATTTCATGCTGGCCTCAGAGGGGCCATTTCTCCATCCAAATTTGTGTGGTTAAACTCTAGGTAGAGTGTATCCTTCACAGAGAGTAGCCTTACTCCACACAAGCTAGATGGAGGGATAATATTCAGCATTTGCAATTTCACACTAAAAAAAGCCCATGGATATTAGAAAATGTTGTGATGAACATTAATAATAGTGTAATGTCATAGGCAAAAACATCAGCTACTTGTCTGTCTCCACCATGAGGAATAAAGAGTGATTCTAAAAACCAGAAGGCAAATAGTGTAACAATAAATGAAGAATAATTGTCTCAACATCACACTGACAATGAAGGAAAGATTTTCACTGAGGACATTGTTGGCTGCTGTTACTTCATCTTATTATTTTTTCTGATTTTTTGGAGGATTTTCTTGGAAGAGAAAACTCCAGGGAAGAAAATAATGTCAAATAACAGGACTGTCAAGAATTAGGGTTTTTATACAGTTTTAACTGAATTATCCTCAGCTGCTATTCTAATCTTTCTTTGCTTTATTTTAAGTTTATCGTTTATCTAAGTAAAACTCTTTAAAAGTAAATATGTCTTCAAATTGCATTCCCTTTATATGCATCATATTTTCTCAGAGTCAAGACAGAATTTTATAGCCTGTTCCAAATTTTTATTTCCACACTTCCTGAATGACAGCAGTATTTTTCTCTGGAGATTTTTGAATGTCCCATTAAAAAAAAAACAAACAACCAACGACCAAAAAATGTAGGGCAGTGGTCACTGAACACATGGAAATCTGGTTACACGAAACCTGCTCCAAGCCTGTGCAGCTGGACAGAGGGCTGGTGCTGACTGCTTGTTAGAAGAGCTCCCTCACAAGCCAATCACATGTTCCTGCTTTTCACAAATTATTCAGACTGGATCCCATGCCTGAAGTCTGCCATGAATGTCACTAAGCAGAGTCTTGTGGTAAGGCATCCTGGTCTTTGATATCTTTGCAAACTAAGCCATCAGGACCTGACATTACAACAGTGGTCTGGAAGGTCATTTTTGTAATATTTCTTTCTGTCTTCATTTTAGAAATCAAGAGAAAAAAGCCTGAAGGATATTTTGATTGTAAACTTTGATTTTCACCTCACAGTTCAACTAGTTTAGCATTTATTCCCACAATGATACATTGCTCTGATGTAACTGAGGCCCCACACTGTTAAGAACATGGGAAAACAACTGCAGTCTGTCTCACTGCTCCTCCTTTTTTTTCCAGAACAAATGTAAAACACAGCATAAATAAGGGATAGAGATGTCACTAAAGAAGGAAATTAATTATGCTGACTGAAAGTGTAAACATAAAGAACATAGAACATAATCCAATTTTACAAGGCTCAATTCAAGTATTTACTAGTATATTGTTAACTAGAATATTGTTAAACTTACTAATGCCCATATAATTCATGTGAAAGCATTATTCCACCCACAAAGGATAAATGCTTTGCTTACCTGTTGCAGGTAGTTTTTCCCAGAAAATGATATGCAAATACATATTCTAATAATTTTAAAGATGAGCACAAAGAGTAGGAGAGGAGATCAAATGGTTTACATTAGGGATTGTAAATCAGAATATGCAAAAAAGCTCTTCTGTGTCTCTAATCCCCAGAGTTCATCCATGCAGCATTATTTGAAATACATGAAATATTTCATGTACATGAAATACTGCAGACCGCTTCCAGAGCAACAGACATAATGCAGGACCTTTTCTTTACTGAGAACTAAAAGTTGAAAGCAAAATATTCATTTATCACATGGGGGTATCACCCTAAATCTTTTTCATTACAGTCAGGTTCTGGTATAATTATCCATACCAGCAGTTAGAAATTGAAATCTAAAAATGATGAAATAACTGAAACTTTACAAAATTTAGTCAGTAAAGCAAATAATCTGTAAAGGAAATAAACTTAAAAGCAAAATAAAACAAATTTATTTCCTTGCTCCAGATAGTAAGGATTTAAAAGACTGGACAATGGAATTTAGATTGCTAAATCCACTGTTTAGATGTCAAGTTCTAAAATAAGTTATAACTGTTTAAATCATGACTCATAAGATGTGCAAGAGCAAGCTTGCTTTTGCTTTAGTCACATTCATTAAAAATACATGGATCCTGCATCAAAAAGATACCACAGAAGAGATGTAACTTTATTTAGCTTATTCATAGTTCTATACAAATTAAAAAGCAAGTTTTCTTATTTAGCTTGAACAACAGCATTCTTTTCTCCTGTGTAAATTAATGTAATGATACAGAATAAGACCTTACATGGTGACATGCACTCAGATGCAAAGTCACATGGAAGTCCTACATGATTCACATCATAACAAGAAAATAGGGTACAGTAGAGATTTCAGTTTGCATGGAACTGCATGCAGACACAAATTCTTCATATTGAATTGTTTTGGTTTTGTACAACAGAAGATATTCCAGGCTTCTTTACATATTCACTACAAAATGTCACTGCTGCAAAAGTGAGTAGAGAGGCAAAAATTCCCTTTCCCAGTATAATTATTGTTACTGATAGTTCTTCATGCAGGAATCAGGCTCAGCTTCACAGTGCTGGCCCCATCTTCTCACATTCATTCACTCTGTTATATAAGAAGAACAAGGTGCCTATGGCTCCTGTTCATGGTAATTTTTTTAGAGGCAAAACTCATCTAAGAAGTTCCTGCTCATTTAACCATTTACTCTTTCATATGGAGAGTGACATAAATATAGCTGAAGAAGGAAGCAAGATGAATGAGTAAAGAGAAAAGAATGACTAGCTGGAAGTAAACAGTGATTATTTTTTTTAAACTGGCATTAACACTTGGAAAATGTTAACACTGATCTGGAGCCTTAGCACAGCACCCACAAAGGCTAGCACACAGTACACAGATGTTCAGATGTTCATTGTAGGAGATGGGGATCTGGAGACCCTGCTTTTCTACAGGTTTTGAATGCAAATCTCTGCACAGGAAGGATTCATCTTCCCCTGCTCAGGATTTGAAGGCATGGACCTCCTCCCTGAGATAATCACTTCCTCCTTTTTGAGTGCAGCTCCAAAGAAAGAAGCATGTCAGTCTTCATATCAGCAGTTCAGCAACACAAGTGGTCATTCATAAGTAGATGTGCAACTTTTCTCCTACTTTCGCTAAAATAGCAGCAAACTAAGCTAACATCTCCTACCTGTCAGAGAAAAATGCTAAGCTCTGGGCTAGCAGAGTGTCCTGTCCTGTCCTGGACCATATTCAGTTGCTCTTCCTAAAGCTTCAGGTCAATATTCCACTAGGACAAGGCTAGGTATCAGGCTGCAAAATTCTTGGCCTTATGTATTTTTGTCTCAGTATTTTTTTACACATGATACTGCTGCAAAACAGAAAAGCTAAAGGACACAGCTTCCCACAGCTCCATAATACAGGATCCCATTACTTTCTACAATGCTTTCCATTATTATTGCAACCTTAAAATAAAAATAACCAATGAAGTACTGTTTTCCCTACAGTTTACACTTGACAAGAAAAATTAATACAGCAGCCTTGTAGAGCAGAGTCCTGAGTTCTAAGAGGTCTAAGAAGAATTTATTTGTATCTATAGTGCAGAGTTGAGTCACAATGCACCATTTTGAAGCCTTGTATGCTGGAGATCAGATATTTCCTACGAGATACCCAGAAAAGTGTTTGATGGCTTCTCATATGCCTTCTGTTTTTAAGGTACATGTGACTGTGGGGGAATTGAATGCAAAGATTCAGATGGCACCTTTCAGTGCTGTACTCCTGAAGGATTTACAATTTTAAAAAAACACTTTATTGGAATGTTTTCACGGCCTGTTGAAAGTGAGAATCAACTTCACTCAGAAAGGCAGCAAGAAAATGTCCAGCAGCACTGATGGATTTTGTGCTGCTTCAATTTGCTGTTTGCATGTCTGCCTCTGTAAAGACTTTGTACGAATTGCCTGAATTTCAGTGTCACTTACATTGTAAAAAACACATGAGATGCAGTTGTAAGATTATCAGTCAATATATAAGTGCTCCCAAGGAAGGCATACAAAAAGGCACAGGCTTTATCATTGCATTTTCGTTCAGGGTACCCCATTGGTTTTAATGATCTTCATAACCTCTTAATCCTGTAACTGCGATAAAACCTATGTCAAATGATATAAAATACCCTTATGCTTAAAATGTAGATATGAGAAAGCTAAAAGAAATAGAGTTTGAGATTAATTCACTTCCAGTGCAATAGAAATCTACAGAAGAAGAAATATCTATTATAAATAGAGTAGGAGTGGAAATTATTGGCTTTGATTATGGAATGCAAAGTAAACCACATTGTAATGCACTTGATCCTTTTTGGATTTATTGAGGGTAATTTGTATATACTATTCTCTTAGTAGGGTTAATGTCTCAGTATGTTTTTTTCTCCTATATGTGTTCAAGCCACCATTTCTATTTTGAAAGTCTGTGTGCTTGTAGCCATGCAAAATTATCAGTGACACATTTTCTGTGGGGTGGGGGAGGAGAAAATAAGATACTTTGTTCACACTAATAAGACACAAAATTTTGCAAAGCAAGTAATTTCTTTGTTCCTGTTTTGTTTCAGCATCTTTTTTAATCTTCCTGCATGTGTTTTAGCATTTGCTAATACCTTTTCTTCCTGTAAGCACTTAATGCTGTGCACAAGATTCCCTGACATCCTTACAGAGCAATATTCCTTCTGTCATCCTGTGAAGTCACAGCTCCTTGCCAGTGCTCCCAAGCAAAGAATTACTCCTGGTCATTCCCACACCATGTAACAAATGATGTCATCATGAGAACATGCCTAGATAATATCCTCATATCCTCCTGCTACTGGAAGAGTTTGCCTCTCTGTTCATCCTTTACTTGTTTTGCTCTTGATAGCATACATTAGCAAATGTTTTAACGTGTATTCATCTCCAACACCCTGATTTCTAAGAAAACAAAGATTTCTCCATACAGAGATATCTCCATACCACCACTGCTGTCACTACATAGCACATTGGGATGAAAAGTTAATCCCCTGTTGTGACAACTACTGTGGCTAAACAACTTTTGGAGCTATTTTAGTGACAATCAACAATCAATTTCAGCTTCTGAATAGACTTGCAGAATCACAGCATAGCAAAAGTGTTGGGGTTGGAAGGGACCTCTGGGGATCATCTAGTTCAATATCCCTGTTCAAGCATGGGAGCAGATTGCACAGGATCATGTGCAGGAGGGTTTTTAATTCTTCAGAGAATGAGATGCTACAACTTCTCTGGGCAGCCTGTTCCAGCACTCTGTCACCCTCACAGTACAGAAGTTTTTTCTCATAGTCAGAAGGCACTTCCTGTGTTTCAATGCACCCATGTCCACAGGAAAGAGTCTGGCACCATCCTTTTCATATCCACCCTTAAGATATGTGTATGTATTGATAAATGATGGATTGATTGCCCTCTGTCTTTTACAGGCTAATCAGTCCCAGGTTGCTCAGTCTGTTCTCATTAGAGAGGTGTTTCTAATCATCTCTGTAGCTCTCCAGTGGATCCTCTCCAGTAGTTCCTCATCCTTCTTGAACCGGGGAGCCCAGAACTCCAGGACACAGCACTCCAGGTGAGGCCTCACCAGGACTGGTCAGAGGGTCAGGGTCATCTCCCTGGATCTCCTGGCAATGCACCCCAGGATAACACTGGCACTTTTTGGCCACAAGGACACACTGCTGGCTCGTGGACAGCTTGTTGTCCCCCAGGACCTCCACGTCCTTCTCCACAGAGCTGTTTTCCAGCAGGTCAGCCCCATCTTGTACTGGTTGTGCTTCCCCAGGGGCAGGATCCTGCATTTACCATTGTAGAACTCTGCCCTGCCAAATGGTGGGTCTACCAAGGTGATAAATAAGATAGAAGAAGAGACCTACAGATATGCATAGGGGAACAGGTTCAACAAAGACAAAAGAAAGATGCATTATGGGGTAGTGCTTCAGGGTTCTATAAATCCCTACCTTCATTATCAGGACATAAATTATATTTAAGAAGCTGTAATCTAGACAAGTAAAATGTGCTGATGGTAATTCACTGTACCCTAATATGAAGTAATAAATTTATGAATCAAGCATGATAAAAACTGCAGAAACTTACATTAAAAAATGGCCATACACTAGCTCATAAAAGATTAAACTAGTCTGAATTGTATTTCCCTGTACAACTAGTTTGGAAGCTTTGTTTTTATTAAAGGATATTGCTTCTGAAAATGTTACAAAGCTATCATCAAAAGGAAAATGCATTAAATGAACTCCTATGGGTACATGGTTTTCACATATTGAAATAGACCATCTTTATGCCAACACAGAAGAAAAACTAACTGAATCAATAGCAATGAAAGTAATGAAATAAAGTTAGCATATTATCATTGCAACAACCATTCTGGTGTCAAGTTGAATAGTATCATAAGTCATTTCAGGCTACACAGCAAGATCTGACAAAAAGGGAATTTTTGATAGAGGTAGCTCCAGATAAAACAGTGACCAAGAGTTGAAGGCGGTAAAATAAAACTTCTGTAAGTTTTAAACTTGATCTTTTTTACTTCTTTATAGACAATGGTTTGAAATTACAGAGCAGCGATTAAGCATTAAGGACTTTTTTCCTAATATTTGCAAAGTGTCCTTCTGACCATTTGAGCTTTTGTAGGCAAGACTAAATGTTCTAGAACTACAGTGCATTGTCACTTCTTGTTCTTAAAGGCTAGTTTCAGTGTACCATAAAGTTAACAATGACAAATTGATGTGGAAAGGTCATGACTTTTCATCAAGAGAGGGCTCTTGGTCTCAGGCAGTGGGGCCTGTAAATACACACCATTCTGAAAAGTTCTGCTGCTCCAGTAGCTGACAGTTTAGGAAATGTTCTTAAATGCCATGAATCCCTGTTCCAGTAAATCTGCTTCTATAAAAACAAGAGTCTTACCAAAATATAATTTCAAAGAAAACAATAAATTTAGATTAGCAATGCAAATCTTGTGTTTCTGTCAAAACTATTTGTTTCATTTGCTTTATTTAATTTCTTACTGTCATACTCTTTATAAATATAGGACTGCATAGAAAGGCAAGAAAGGAAAATTTAATAGCAATCAAATGAGCTGCAGACAGGTTTACCAATGGCATAAAATTTCGTGTTGCAATGAAGGCCACTTGTCATGAACACCAAGGAGTGTTGCACTGTGGGCTGCTCTGCCCAAGAACTCATTAAAATACCACAAGATGTTTCTTCCTATACAGGAACCAAAAAAAAAATAGGATTCCACAATGCTCTCTGCTCTTATTTTCTGTTTCCATGGATGAGTAAATGTAGCTATTTGGGGAAGACCAGTGATCAGCTCTCCAAAGCAGAAGTTATGTTTCTTAGGGTTCAGGGAGAAATGCAGCCACCTTTAACAGGGAAAAAAAGCAAACCTGGACACGCAAGACACATATGCCTGCTAAATCAGGGCCTTAGGGCACCAGGAATTCTCTGCTGTATTTGGTACTGGCAGGGGGGAAGGGGAAGGAGATAGTGTGTGGCTCTAAACTATGGACTAACATTGCTGCCTACAGACCAAGAATGGTAATCTCTGCCATATAACACAACACTTACAAAAAAAAAAATGCCTACTGTTATCAGCTAGACTGGAGCACAGCTCTAATTGTTCAGATTAGCTTTCCTGAAGGTAGAAAAACTAGCTCAGCAGAGGCAGGTGGAAATTTCAGAGAAAAGAATGAGGTTCTGCCAGCTTCCTATTAACAGTACTGTGTTTGTAAGTACTTCCATTGATCTATGGGACTATTCATGCAGTAATGTTCTTTGTGCAAGGAAACAAAACTGGTTAAATGTAAATTCAAACTCAACGTGGTTAAGGTGCACAATCTGGCTCATTTGTTCTGTAGCTACAACCCACTGACTTTCTAAATTATTATGGAAGTATTAACAGCTGTTCTCTCCACTCAACTATTTCATACTGAGCTGGAATGCACTCTTATCCATCAGTAATGAGAACCAGCCCATTCAAAGACTATAAATAAGCAAAGAAAATCATATTGGCAAAACTGGAGATGTAAAAAGTTACTTAGAGATCAAAATATCCCAGCTGTTTCAAAGAAAATAACACATAGTTCATCCATATGAAAAATCACCCTTGTGAAGAGGGGTGAAAAAAATGTTCTGCTTCTGTGCTAGGTGAAGGAAAACCTTTGCCAAATTTGAGAGGACAGATTCATCCACCTGCTGGGGTAGAATGTTATTAGCATTTACATACACAAAAAATGACAGCTGTTAACAGCTGAAACTCCTAATTTCCTTCTGATTTTTAGTTGTCAGGGGGCTTTACAGGTAGTCCAAGACAGAAGGACATTACAAGTGCAATGAAGAATTCTGCACTGCACAACATTTCACAGCAAAACTAGAGCTCTCACAAAAATATCTTTACAATATTTAAAGGTGTGAAATAAAAGGAAAAATGGCACCTTTGCTATAAAACAGAAAGATTGTTCAAGCCCAGGTTCAGAAAAGTATTCAAGAAGAGTTTGGTTTTGACAAGGTTCTCTCAATTTCAGTTTTCATGACATGTGCTATTCAGGAAGGGAAAGGGTGCAAAGAGCACCTAAAAATTCCTTTCATACATTACAGGCCCATTACTTGTTTTTGACAAGACCTCTCAAGTCCTTTTTTTCTATGAAAATATTTGAGTTAGAACTGAGATGGGGACTCTTGGACTGTTCTGCATCCTTCCACTGTAAATCCCAGTGGGGGTTGCATGAAATGTCATCATCATCAACAGCACCCAGCTCAGCACCCAGCACTGCACGAACTGTAACTTTGAAACCACAAAAAAAGAAAAAAAAAAGCTTTTATATTAAATTTAGAAATATGTTACTTTATCCAACATCAAACATCAGAAATACAGATAATGCTTTTTTGCACATCTTATACTTTAAAGCTGTGTTTCCAACCTGTTTGCAGGCCACTGAAGACAGCAGAGTGCACATGGACTGCACAGATTGACTAGGAGGATATCCTGCACCAGATAAGGCAGGTAGGTGTAGATACTTGTGTAGCACAACAAGGCATTACTGGACAGAGACAATGGGAGGAAGTAAGCTAAAACTCTCCAGCAAGTACATTTAGGCTGTGATTTAAGCAATCATCAGCCTGTTCTTGAAGCCAAATGTGTCTCTCATACTCCCTGATGGACACTTTAGCTGATAATTGGAGATAACTGAGGAGAAAATGAGGGCTCTTGCTAGTCAATGCATTCACACATACATAGTTGAGGGGGAAGATTGGCATTATTTGTCTCCTCTGCCCTTGTTGTGTTGCTGATGATGAGCAGCCATTTGGTTCTGTAAGCTTTTCCAGAATTGCCCAATTCTGCAAACTGCCACAGTAGTTGGATTTATGGCCAGTGCAAGCTAGAGCTGTTCTGAATAATATGGAGTCATAACTGCTTGGCTACAGGCACTACAGAACTGGCAGAGTGAGAGCTAGTGCAAAAAGCTGCATTAGCAAACAAACGGGCACAAGCCCAATCCATTATCCAGTATAAAAATATGGGCATGGACATGAGGTCCAAAGGAACACTGTTTACTCTCCATCACTGCTAATAAAAGCAGGAGAATCCCACACTTGGTGGTTAGAAGGATTAAGAGCAGTGGGTAACTAACTGTTCTTTGCTGTACCCAGCTGGCACAGGACAAGATGAAATTAATCCCTTGAGATAAGGAAATTCATAGGAAAACTATTCCTGACTCCAAGACATCTGTAGCTATAAATGTTCCCTGAACAGCAGTTTCTATGAGACATGTTTGAAATTACTGAGTAGGTTAGCAAGACTTTTTGGCCTTAGAGTTCAACACAAGATTTTTAGCTGAATCACTGAACTGATGTGCCAGTTTATTGACTCCATAAGGCATTTAGGTCTTCAGCACATTCATAGCCAATGAATACCAAATGCCCAGAGTGAGACCAGCAAAAACAACAGAAGGAGGAAAAAATAGCAAAATAGCAGACTGTTGGGAAGGAGGATGCAGGAAGGCCTTGCAGAGATGGTTTATTGGTGAAAGATTTTAAGAATGTAAAGCCTGCAGAAGAGATAGAGCTAAAAGCAANCAATAAACCATGTGTCCAAAGAGCATCCCTGTCTCCGGAAATCTCTTGTCGAACCCCTGATAGCACCCAGCCTTTTCCAATAGCAGACCTAATTAAAGAATTAGGGATGTTTTAGAGAATATAGTCTACTGCTAGGAAAGATAAGAGCTTTTTTTTTTTGCAGCAGGAAATCCATTACGTAGTTGCCTTCACAGAGACATGGTGAGATGACTGACACATCTGGAGTGCAAGGATATGCAAGGAAGGAGAGGCAGTGAAGTGGCCCTGTATTTTAGGGAGAGTTTCAATTGCCTAGATCTTACTGATGGCAACAACAGTGTTGAATTTCTATGCATAAAATCAAGGGGAAAACTAACAAGGCAAATATCATGGTGGGAGTCTGTTATAGACCACCCAAACAGGATGAAGAGGCAGAGGAGATATTCTGTTTCTATTAGAAATTAATATTTCTATTTTCTGCTGGGAGAAGTCTCAGAATCACTAGCCCTTGCTCTTTGGAGGAGTTTGGCTTACCAGATGTCTGCTGGAAATAGAGTTCAGCAGAGAAGAAAGTCTAGGAGGTTCCTGGAGTGTGTGAAAGGAAACTTCCTGATGCAGGAGGTGAGGGAACCTACCAAGGGAGGCACCTGCTGGACCTGTTTCTTGAATAGAGAAGGACTGGTGGGTGATGTGATGGCCAGTGGTCACAAAGTTATAAAGTTTTGTTTTCTGGTCAGCAAAATTACAGCCTTGGACTTCCAGTGGGCAGACTTCAGCCTGTTTAGGTGACTTTTTAACAGAGCTCTTTGGGAGGCAGTCCTGGAGGGCAAAGGAGTCCAGGAAGTCTGGACCTTCTTCAAGAAGGAAATCCTAAAGGTTCAGGAGCAGGCTGTTCCCATGTGCCAAAAAATGAGCCAAAAAATGAGGAAGAAGATTGGTCTGGCTGAACAAGGAAATTTGTATGACATTTGGAAGAAGGAGAAGACAATGTGGGAAGACTACAAGGATCTTGTGAGGTTAGGCAGGGAGAAAACCAGAAGGGCCAAAACCCAACTAGAACATAATCTGGCGACTGCTGTGAAAACTGGCAAAAAATTGTGCTAAAAATAAATCAGCGAGAAAAGGCCGGCTAAGGAGAATCTCCATCTGTTATTGGAAATGAGGGAGAGGTAGTGATGAAGGATGAGGAAAAGGCTGAGATACTCAATGCCTTCTTTGTCTCAATCTTTTAATAGCAAGACTCTATGACCACCTGAAAGGATGTTAGAGTGAGGTTGGGGTCAGTCTCTTCTCCCAAGTAACAAGCGACGAGATGAGAGAAAATGGCTTCAAATTGTGCCAAGGGAGGTTTAGATTTGGTGTTAGGAAAAAAAAACCCCTTCATTAAAAGAGTTATAATGGTTATTGGAAGTGGTTGAGTCACCATTCCTGAAAGTGTTCAGAAAAAGTGTGGTTGCAGCATGGCTTAGTGATGAAGATAACAGTGCTGAGTTAACTGTTGGACTTGGTGATTTTAAAGATTCTTTTCAACCTAAATAATTCTATGATTCTATGATCCTAAGATAAGAAAGTCCTAAGATACTGTCATGATCTGAGCATTACTGATGCTCTTACAACTGCCTTCTTTTGTCAGCAGTGCCAAACTGAGAGAGGTGCTCATGCTGCCTCAGAGCTCACTGCTTGCTCTGAGTTCTCACCCTTGAGTAGAATGGGTTGAAATATCCCTTTTACATGGCAGTGTCCAACAATGTAAGCATGCTCTTGTGAGGCTGGGGAATGAAAGAAATCAGCTTCAGCTCTGCCTCTGAAATGAACTTCCAAATCATACTGGGTAAAAAGAGATTTATTATAGAGCTCTGCACATTCATTTTGGCTTTTCCTATTATTTTTCCATTACTTGAAAGCATGCTTCTTTTATCCATGTTAAACACCTAAAGTTACTGCAGGCTTTTGATTTAAGACAGATAAAATGGTTAAAGTATTCTATGCTTTTGGTGTAAAGAAAAAAAATGGAAGCTCCAAGGCAGCTGCTACCTAACAGTGATTGAAACATCATCTTTTCCAGATCAAAGTACCTTTGTGGAAATATTTAAGTGATTTTCACAAGCAGGGAACACTTTAGTGGTTAAAAAAAATTACTAAAACCATTTTAAGGGATAGATATTGCAACAAAACCCGAAATTATGGATTTCTCTGAAGATCTGAACCCAAATTCTTAAGTAATGAGTAGCTCAATTAGAGTAGCTTTTCTTAAAATTCAAGTGTTTCTTTTCATCTTCTGTTTACAAAAGAAAAAATCTTTGGCTGTGAAAACTTGTCCCTTCTGTATGTCTAGATGCCAAATTAGCAGTTACATGATTTATGGCTGTCATGAGATACATCAGTAATCTGCATTAAAGTGAAGCCTCTTGTTCCTCCTTCATCTGTGGTATGGTGAATTCACATCTTAAATTACAAACTAATAATGAGCATGAGGCTTTGCTGTGGAGATCTGTAGTTATCCTGCATTTCTGTACTACAAGGTTAGAAGGACTGCTGTAACACCATGTAATTTGATACACTACAATTATTAGAAACTAAATACCAGTGAAAAGGAGAAAACACATCAGATCATAGTACACATTCATGAGATATTCGGTCCTTAATCCACCCACAACCCATTTTTAAATTTATTTGTGTTGTAGAAAATGTGACAGGACGTAGGTCTCTCTTTCTCTCTCTCCCCATGCACACAAAAACCCAACCACAGCCACAGCCATGCATGGTTTATAAAATTCTTTTTACTGATCTTCAATTTAGTGCCCTTCAACTTAATATATTACTGAATTTCACTAAAATATGGCAAAGTGTAAAGAAAATAATTTCTCTGAGACTTTCATCACTTGCAGTACTTTAGGCAAGTGCTCCCAAATTTTTCTGTGCTTCAGGCTGAATAATACTGGCAATTTATTTTCAGTTTTTCATTGTAATATAATGGTATTTTCCACTACAGATACCTGTAATTCCTCTACTGTTCATCTAGGCTATTATCCACAGGAGACTTATTTTTAAATGGAGACAGAGGAATTATTCTGGAGTTGATACCCAGTATTTGTGATTAGATGTAAACCAGATCAATGCAGAGATCATTAATGGTTACAAAGACACATTTTAAATCATAACAAAAATTCACTGGAAAAATGTGGAAAATAAATAATTCCATTTGTTGTTTCTTGGAATTTTTGTTTGCCTTACTTTATTAAGAAGAAAAAAGTCATAGAAAACTAGAAACTAAGTTTTTGCACTTGAAATAAAGTCCAAATCTGTCTGTGTTTTGACTATGCTTTCATCACTCTTTCCTGGTAATTTTGACCAAGTCACAATAGCATGCATTTGCATAGAAATATTCCAGAAATTTCTTATCAAGTTCCAGTAGTATTAATTCCTTCTGACATTCATATGAATTTGTTTATTAAATATTTGTAAAGCTTTTCACAGACAATTGCAAACCCAAATTATACTTGTTTTGTCTTTTTTTTTTTTTGGCTGACAGATATGTCATAAGCAACACTGGACAGCCAAACTAAGCAAGACACCTGCACAGACTGCAAAAACCTTTTTCCACCACACACTCTGAGAACAAGATAAGAGATGCAAGTCTGTCCCATTTTCAAGCCTTATTTAGCTGAGAATGAATTCCTTCCAAAAATGTCCTTCTTTAAGTAGAAAACTGATATATCCAAGCCAGCCAGAACTGGGGCTGGAAACAGATAAGTCCATTTTTAAGAGGGTTTTTTACTGTCCTGAGAATTAGGGAAATAAACAATTCCTCTGACAAGGAACAGAGCCCTCCATAGGAAGAAGTTGTGGAATAGCTTAAAACACACCACATAAATGAGATATGTGCTCATAGCTGGGATAAAATATTCTTTGATGTATTTCAACAAGATGTTTGACTCATAACTGCTAACTGTGAAGAATAACAAAGCAACAGCTAGGAAAGGTCATGAGAAAAGGAAAGGAACACATGCCTGGCTGTGGCAAAGTACTAATTCTCTACAGCCAGCCTCTACCTGCCTGGTCCTGTTGCTTTCACCCAAGTGTAAACCTCTTTAAGGCAATGGGACACTTAAATCTGAGTATTATTTTCTTCTAATAGCACTGGTATATACTGAGGTGGTGGTGTGAACTGCTCACAATACTCAAACCTCTATTTCTTTTTGCAGTAAAGTCAAGCACTGCTGTGTTTGCTTCCCCTGGATGCAAATGCTGATGAAGGGAACCTTGCAGCATGAGTTACAGAAATACCATTATTTCTGTAACTGAACAAGTCTGGACAAGACAGACTGATCTGCTTGTTCTCTCCAGTGAACTAATATAGCACAAGGAGATGGAGAGAACAAAAAAAAAAAAAATCTCAGAGGGAACAAACGCTCTCACCTCATAAAATATTTTTTTTAAATGTGAGACTATTTCCCATAAATCAGACAGAGAAACAAAGTGGATGCTGCCAAAACACACAAACCACATTCCTTGCAAAGTGGCAGGACAGTGATAACTTCATTCAGCATGTGCCTGTGAGATCACAGCCAACAGCATGTTCCAGACTGACAAACTGTCAGGGTACGAGATAAGTGCAGCAGAAAAACGGGTCTATTATTTGTTCATCAAATAATCACAGGGGGATTTTTGTATAAAGAAAATAAAAAACAAAACAACACAAAATATCAAAGAAATTGGGTGGGAAATCACAGTTTGCTCCTCTTAAGAGTACTATATAAAGTAGTACAGCTTTTATTTAGGAAAAAAAAAATTTCTTGTTCACTTTCATAGTAATCCATTACATCTTTAAACCAGAGCCAAAGTAGAGAGTAATTTATTCATGGATCAGTAAAAATAAGGTGCTCTTATACATTTCATTGCCCTCTCATCTCTTTCTGTGCCTCAGCTAGCATTCCTAGTTTTTCACCAAATTAAGTACAGTGTCTCAACACATCTGGCAGACCCAGGGCCATCTGCTACAATAACAATTAATACTTTCTAAGACCTTCCATGCTTTACAAACCCAAAGTAATATGCAAATCATATATATTATATGTGAATTACATACACATATATATGTGAATTACAAATGGTGATGTATAGATATGATAGTATACATATAATGATAATTCATGATGTTTTGGGCTTGAAGATAAGGAATGGTAAATGATTCAGGCAAGCTGTCCCTGAGCCAGCAGTGGCCTTGTGGCCAGGAAATGATGTCCTGGGGTGCATTAGGAAGAACATTGCCTGCAGGTCGAGGGAGACAATCCTGCCCCTCTGCTCAGCCCTGTGTCCAGTTCTGGGCTGCCCAGAACAAGAGAGACACGGAGCTCCTGGAGCAGGTCCAGCAGAGGGCTACTGGGAGATGATTGGGGGACTGGAGCATCTCTCTTATGAGAGAATAGTTTGAGAGAGTTAAGTCTGTTCAGCCTTGAGAAGAAGCAACTGAGAGATAAACTCATCCATGTCTGTCAGTATCTGAAGGGAGGCTGTCAGGAGGATGGATTCAGGCTCCTCTCAGTGGTGCCAAGCAATAGGACAAGAGACAATGGGCAGAAACTGAGGCACAGAAAATGCCACCTAAACATGAAGAAGGAACTTCTTTACTGTGCAGTGGCCCCACACAGGAACAGATTCCCCAGAGAGGCTGTGGAGTCTTCCTCCTTGGAGATATCCAAGACCAGTGTAGGCACAATCCTGTACAACTTGCTCTAGGAAGACCCTGCTTGAACAGGAAGGTTGGATCACATGACCCAGGTCCCTTCCAACCTTACCCATTCTGGGATTCTGTGAAAAATCATGTAATTGCCTGATCTAGTATTTGGAAACCTCTTGTGTTTAGCATGCCTGCCCCCATAAAACTATTTTATATCTGTAAACGGCCCTAAAACATACTCTGTTTCTATGATGGTTTTCCTCAAACTTGCTGGTCCACAGACAATAAAAACAAATAAATAACCCACTACATAGATTTTCTTATATACCTCAGGAAGAAAATACATCTGCAGAAAGTGAAATAAGAGTTTCAGAGCCTGTAAGTTGGGGCATTCTGGGTTACAACTGTGGCAATGACCAGAAGTGGCTCTGTTTAATTCTTATTGACTAAAGAATCTCTGGCAGCATTTGCCTTAGCATTGTGCTGATCTAAAGATTTACATTAACTTCAGTTTTAATATGGAAGGAACTTAGGTCAATCACTGTGACTACATATAATCACAATTTTCTAGGAATCACAGTAAACAAGACCATACAGGAATGACTCCTGCTTTTCAATGCAGGTATTACTTAAGTAAGCTTTAAAGATATCCTATTCATATTCTGGTCCACCCCAGCTTGCTTCATTTGGAGGATTTGACAAATGTTGTTTCAAATCTCTATTGCTATTATTTCTTCCAAGAATTCTGATCTTATCAGAACAAGACCATGCCCAACGTGACAAATCATGAGCCTGCATAGCAGATGTTATTCACTGAATTTGAAAGTCACTTTTGATCAAGCAGTGAGGGTATTGTCAGGAAGAGTATAAGCCTTCTACGAGGACAAAGTTCACGTGTAACATCAGGACCACAAGCCAAAAGAACAATTTTGGCTTTACTTCTTAGGAAACTGATTTTTCTTAATAGTAATCCCTGCGGTGCTGAATCTTAATTACAGGGCAAGCAGATTGCAACAGCACTGAAGGAACATAACGGGTCATTAATTTCTCCATATAAAAATTTATAGTTTAGTCATTGCACAAGTTATTTTAAGGTAGCTGAATACATAGATACAAATATTTTCAGGAGTGAGGATCTAGCTGTTATCCATGGGACAACTTTGCTTGCAGTCACTGTGACAATAGCTATTGCAGGAAAATTTGTGACTCCTCAGCAACTTCCTACAGCCTGTATAAATGCTTTTAAGTCTGAACTATAAACAAGTCTCTGTTCCTGAGTTATGTCCAAAGCCTAGGAAGTGCTGATGGCAGAGCATCTGCAGCCTCGCCCTCCTGCGCCTGCAGGGGAGGAGCAGGTGCTGCTGCGCTGCCTCCTCCAGCACTGCCACGCCAAAGGGGGCATGGAACCCAACTCAGACACTGCATGCCCCTGTAGCCATCGATGAACACACACACATTGGATTTATTTGCCTCTGAAACAATCTTCAGTGATTTAGTACTCCCAAGTTACACGCTCTTAGCCTGAACTTGTGTCACTGAGATCAGCTACTGGCAGAGGGACAGAGCCAGGGCAGCATGAAAGCATATTTAGTGCTGTTGTGTTCAGTGATGTGCAGTTTGATCACTGTCTGCTATTGTTCCCATGGCTTGTTGGGACCTGTTTCATATTAGACTGCAAGATGCTATGAGCAAAGTGTGTGTGTGCTTGGCCATATCTACAGAGCCCTGGCTTGGAGCTTAATTGTTTTTATTATAAGTAATGCATAATAAAATTAGTCACATAACCCAAGGGAACAAATAGGACTAGGCAGTTTCTAACCAACTTGCTGATGAAAATTATACCAACAATTCAGCAAGTATTCAGTATGAGATACTTGACAAAAATAAAAATGTCTCATGCACCACTACCTATAGGCAAAGCTGTCCATGACAAACTTGAACAGAACTCTGCTTCATGAGCAAAGGCTTTACTTCCAATTCCTTAGAACTTTTATAACTATTAGAAGTTTTAAATGAAAGTTCTCATTTCCACTAATTGCCTGAATTGTACCTTTTCTTCCCTCTAATATTTCAGTCTGAATATTTCAACCATTTCTGAGAATGACATTGGGAGAAGAAAACCCTGCTGCTTGGTCTCATATGAAAATATTTTAATAGTATTCAGAGTTTTACAATTTGAAAGGAAACACCATAGTTTTTATCACACAAATCAAAGAGTTCTGCTAGGAAATATTTAGAGAAATTTTGGTATACACCCCTAGCTAATCATCAAAAATTAGAAGGATCCAAATCATGTTGTTAGTGCTGGTATGTCAGTGATTTGTTTGTGCTGCTCGCTGTAGAGGGTTTGGATTAGCTGACCTTTAAAGATCCCATCCAAACCAAACAAATCTATGATTCTATGAGTACAGTGTATGTTAACAAGACCAAGATAAGCCACAGTCTTATAACACAGAATTAATTCTATTTAATTTTTTCTTTCGTAAAGTTATTTCATATTCACAAACTTACTGAAAAATGTGGGCAAATCAATTTGTCTTAAGAAAATGTAGTCAAGCTCCAGTCTGATGGAGCTAGCATAGTGGGTAATCTGAAAGCATACTACAATTATGAAAAAAAATCAATATACTTGTCCTCCTCTGGTCTCATGTCCAAAATTGAAGACATTTCCAGTCCCCAGAGGAGCTCTGCTATTTCCATAGTAAAAATAGCAACAGTTAATGGATTTTATAAATTACTATTTATGAACTTTCATATCTTTGTTTCTTGCAGCTCCTTCCCAATCAAATATATGACTAAAACCAATCACATCTGTCAACATCTAATCATATCTGACTCCTCCTCAGTAGCACACAACACTCAGAGGGTTGAATATAAAGACTGGGGCTGCACCTACTACAGTAAAGAAGTGCAAGTAACACCATGGTTTAAATCCAAACCCCTGAACCCTTTTTTCCTTCCCATACCCTGTGCTGTACCTTTCTGTACCTGAACAGGGAGTTTTTGGCATGGATAGGGTCTAAAATGTTGACAATTTAACACATCAAATGACTTATGGTAGTCCACAAGCCCAAGCATGGGCCATGCTAAGTGTGCTGATAATAGAGGCAGCCTCATACTCTAAATTCAGTTCTCTTCCCTGTGCACATCTTCCCTCCTAATATTTGTCATCAGTGTGATGAAGTTGCCACAGAAACTGACTTTATTCCTGATGGTAACTGAACTTGAAAGCAAGAAGCCTGCATGCTTTAATCTGGACTGGGAAAAGAAAGACACAATGGCAGTATATACATAGTAGGACAAAGTATACATATATTTATGTATTTTTAAATTAATTTATTTTTATATTTTAAAATAATTAAATTTAAATAAAAATAAATTAAAATAATTTAATTTATTTTTATATTTTATTTTATATTTTTTGTACCTTTGTGTTATTTGCACCACGATTTCACTTGCTTCAGAAAAATAAAAATCCTGATTCTGATCTTACTGAACATGCAGGTTTGTGCATTGCAATGACATAAACCATCAAGATTTTAATTTCTAAAGTTTATATAAGATTATTTCTAGACATGTTAGTGAAAATGGTAGCGGTATGGTAGAAGTAAAATCATAATCTCAAGAAGAATGGCAGAATATACACAACAAAACCTGAATTCTGTACTACTTTCTAAATTATGAATGACAAAGATCCTCAGAGTTCCAGATAATAGGTTTTTAGGCATAATTTAATTAATGCAAAATATGAATCATCCAGCTGACAAGGTCTGTCATTCTGGAGAGACGAGACAGTGGAGATGCTTTGGGTTTATTTTTGTTTGCTTGCTGTAAAATTTAATGCTGAAAGCTTGAGAAAGACACAATGAGGCTATGGTCAAGCTATGGCAGAACTTGATCAAGATCAAACAGCACCTTAGAGGGGTTTCAGGTGAAATCTCAAAGCCTCTGTAAATACATCTCCAGCAACAACTCTATCAATCTTCGATATTCTGCTTTTTTCTTTCTCTCATTGCTTCATGGTGTTTGGAGAACTGAGTAGAGGTGTTATAATCAGACTAAATGCTACCAAAACAAAAATGACCCAGGGTCCTCCAGGGGACACAGGCCACAGGAAAAACAGAATATTATCTTTATTTCTTAACTTAGTAATTCCTGATCAGCAGATTCTATTGAAGGCTTTCCAGTTTTTATTGTATTTGTTTCAATTAAGACAGATTCCTCCCTTTTAAAAATCATTTTTATGAGTCACTGTAGACTTTGAAGTTCAAGTATTGTTTGCCAAAGAGTCAGAATGCATAGGCTCAGATACACATCTCCATTGAACTAATTTTCTATCATATGCTCTGGTATTTATAGGGAAAAAATCAGGACATTTTCAGAAATTCTGTTTCTCCTATGGGGCCAACTACAGAAGAGCTGAGAAACTCAGCAGTGATTCCCTTGGACACTGTGCCTTCTTTGCAAAGGTGAGCACTCAAAAGTAGCTCATGGTTGAGCCCAAATTCATTGTGTCAACAGTAAGACTTTCTCTTTTTTTTAGTGCTTTTTTGGCTGAATTTACCTTTACATGTAGGAAGTTTTCAAGATCAGAAAAAATAATAACTCTATATGTAAAGGATCTTTGTCTGGCTTTAAAAATATTCTAGGGAATTTAAAATGTTTTATGCTGTTAATATTATCATCAAATTATAATACTATGAACTTCCCATATAATTCCCATATATTCCCATATAATATTCAGTGCTAAGATAGAAAAGATGCTGTGTCATTGGGAAGTTCTATTACTATCATAAAAAAGCACATGTAATGATATGCAGTGTTTTGAACACCACAATTTATTTGCCATGATTTAGGATAAGACTGAAGCATAGACTCACTAGGCAAAAGCTTGAACCATTTGCTGATTGGCACTTCATTAAATTTGAGGAAAACCAGCCTGTTTTTACTCTTTCAAATTCAAGAACTGTGGTATGAAAATTGCTTTCTTTTCCTTTAGCTAAAAAGAAGAGAAACCAGGTAGGAGTTAGTACTCTCCTAGTTCATATAAACCTCGAATAAAAATACAAGCTTAATTTACACTAAAAAATCCATTCTAAAACATGCAAAGAACCTCTGTGAGTATCCTGCTCTCCCTTGTTTTCCTCTCCTTTTTCCTACAAAAAAAAAAATCCTCTGAAGTTGGTGATGATTTGGCAAAGGCTCTAAGTTCCCCATCTGGTTCAGCCTTTTTGTCTTCTCTCAGAGCAGAATTGCTAAGGTAACTTTCAGTGCCAGTCTAATGCTCCCTGAGGGTGCTCTGACAGTACATGTGTGACTAAATGACACATCTCACACTGCACATTTCACTCTGTGAGAACTAAAGGGATTTAATAACCTTTACTGCCTAGTTAGAGTCCTCCTCTTCTGTTTGCTCCTTCTCTCCAGCCTTCTTTTCAATCCATAAACCTATGCAGAATTGATGGATTGCACAATATTGCTGAGGAGTATACCCATTGTTTTAGCAAAGGAAGAGCTATTTTTCAAAGCACTCATACAGAAATTTGGCTGATCACAATAGCAATCTAGGTCCCTTAGGGCATTCCCCTTTTCTTCTAGATAAGACAAGACACTGGAGAATATGTAATTTAAAAAGAAAAGCCAACCAATTAACAAAAACAAAAAACCTCTGAACTCCACATATGGCAAAGTAAAGCAAACAGGCATTGGAATATTTTGCTTTTGTGACTCATTATGTTCCTGAATAGGATATGACAAGTATGCTGAAAAGAACAATTGGATGCTTGACTAGCTCTGGATGTCCTGAATTTCAGTCTTAATTCAATTCAGGAGTGTACCTCTGAGATGAATTTTCTCATCATCCTCACTTACCAGATAGATTCACACAGGGACCAGGCTCTGAATAACCACATGAAATTTCTTTTCCAAACCTGGAGTGGTGCCCTAAAACATTCTCCTCCAAAGCCTAAAATGTTTGGTCCACAGCCTGTAAAGCTGTAAAGTAAACTTCCCCTGAAGTCCATCTGGTGTCAGTGCCAGACCTTAGCTCCCATTCCTTTGCTCTCCAAACGCTTCTGTGGTGCTGCACTGAGTGGCACCACCAACGCTGCCCTGTGGCCACATTAGGATACAGTTTGTGCACACAGCCATGAAATCTATTTGTGCAAATAAGAAAGGCTTCTGCCTACAACCATTCTGGGAAATCAGGCTCAGTGAATGCTCCTTCTGTGACACAGTTACTCTGCAAATGCTGCAGGTCAGCATTTCAAAGCACGGGACAGAAGACTACAATGAAATCAACAAAGGCAGAAACTCAGAGTGCTTAATCCCTTAAGATTTAAAGAGCATTTTTGATTTGTAAATAAAGATATGTCTAACAAAAATTACTGTTCTGAGATATTCAAAATTTGTCACAATTTTCATTGTTCTTCTATTAGCATACTTACACCTATCTTCAGTTTCAGATTGATGAACCATCAATCCATTTGATTAAAAAGATCATTTGTAGACCCATTTTCACAGTGCTTCTATATGCCTATAGAGGGAAGATCACAGAAAATTACTTAAAAACCTGATTGAAGTCTCCAGAAGCAGTAAAATTTTAGTTTATTGCCAACATGTATGAACCCAGACATGATGAACCACAAGAAAAGCATTTGGGGCAAGTATATATGTATGAACATATGAAAATGATCAGAGAAAGCTGGATAAATTATTCTATGAAAGCATCAGTGTCACATTTCACAAAGAAAGTGTAGTTTGGCAGAAGCAAGTACTTCTGCATTCAGAAGAAACTGGAATATGTATGTGTGAGTTGCTTAAAAAGTTGTGGTCATAATATTTGAGTCATATTACAGAGATTTTTGTGAATATGGAAACATAGTTGTCCTGTGTTTCTTAAAAAAAATATATGAAAAGTAGATAAAAATGGAGTCCATATTTTCACTGTCTTTGGGGACCACACAGGCAAGAGCTGAAAATAGTTACTGAGGGAAAAGTTTTGTAAAACCTCTCGCTCCTTGCAAAGAACAGAAACAGAAGATAGTAGAGTAGAACAGCACATCAATGTGCACAGCTGATTGGGAAGAATTTTTGACTCAGGAAAATGTGTGAGGAAAAATTTTTGCAGTTTTCTCAGAGATGTAAAGCTCTAGATTTTTAAGCAAAAATGCATGGAGCTAGTAGACAATGTACTGTAGAAATTAACTTTGGTTTATAGGAGGTAGAAGAGGGAAGAGTGTAATAGGTCTTTTTCAATCAAAATATGCTGTTCTTTTCCTTGCTGAAATTAATTTTGAAAAATAGGTCCATAGATACTGATCACTGTTTCAGAGCCAAAGCTGCAAAGTCCAACAAGTAGTTTACAAGAAAAGAAATATGATTTAATGTGACTGGTTTCTCAGCTCTTTTTCAGAAGAATAATTTTTCTCAGAAAAGCTCTAAAATATGAAGAAAGATCAGAACATTGAAGTACATTTTTAAGGATTCTTTAATTATCTTGTTTCAGACATTTCAAACTCCTGACAAAGGCTACTCTGAGAACAGTAAAGTCCCATATTAATATATTTTTTCTGACAAGTACTGTAGGCTGAAGCCAGAGATTAACTTAAACTAACTTATGTTAGTGCCTTTAGAATATTGTTTCCTTTTCCCTCAGTGATGCCATAGTAGAGACACTGGTCAAGGTCAAGAATAAAACAGGGCGATTACTCAGACTTTTGTGGTTTCAATATTAGGTTTGAACACAGTAGCAAACACTGCTGGATACAATAGTGCTTTTATCAAGATGAAGAAGAGGACTCCAAAGATTGCAAGAGTCCCCAAAGGTCTTCAAAGAAGAAATACTCCTCGTATTTTCAGACATATCATATTTGTCTTTTTGATGGCACTGTAAGGTTCATTAAGTGTAGTCAGGCCCTACATTTAGCCCAGGAGTCCATAAAGTCAGTCATACAAGGGAGCAGTCAGGCCTTAGGCACCAGAAAACAGATCAACTCTGCATCCTGAACCTTGCCAGCTGCCTTTGTTCTCCCTCTCTCACTACTTTATCAGGGCTTTGTTTACATGGGAGTATGATATAGGGAGTGTATCATTTTCTTAAAATTATATTTAATAGAGTAAAATTATTAAATGGCCTTTTGGTGAAGATGGCTTGGACTGAAATTCATATATATTGACTGTACAGGATTAGGGGTTCCAAATAAAAAGGGTTAAACACTGTGAAATGCTCCCATATGACTTGGAAGTATTAATTAAGAATTCACACTAAAGTCAGCTTTCCCTGATAATGAAAGGCACCAGTCTATGGAGACTTTTTTTTTTTTGTGGACTTGCAGCCTTTTTCTTGCAACCTCTTGCTGCTTTTAGGTTAAATGATTGTACTACAATATCTTAAGTTTAAAATGGCATTCTAGAAGGAGAGCTGTCAGGAAAGATACAGCCACTTGCTTGTCCAATGACAATATGTTTTGTTAAAAAGAATTTTAGTAGTATGTGAAAAATATAAATGGCATCTCTTCCAGTCTTCTGGTAATACCATAATTGTGCATCCCACAAACAGTCCTTCAAGGCTCAAGCATGGTAAATCCTGGTGATGCATTTCTTCTTAAAACATGTCAATAGTTCAAAGCAGAGAAAAAAACCCACAATTTTATCAAACATGTAATTAGAAATGAATATGAGATTTCAGAGACTACCATGTAAAAATCAATTTAATCATACTCATAGAAACCCATATTCTTTATAGTACACATCAGTAGTTGTATTTCAGGTGATGTTTCAATTGGCCATGCAATGCCATTATTACCCCTGGAGGTATTTAAAACACGTGTAGATGTGGCACTTAGGGACATGGTTTAGTTCTGGACTTGGCAGTGCTGGGTTAATGGTTGAATTTGGTGATCTTGAGGTTCTTTCTCAACTTAATGATTCTATGATTCCACTGCCATAATGGCTTTGTAAAGGCAACCTTCATTTGTATCAAATAACCTGGATCCTTTTCATTTCCAATTCTACTCATTTTCTATGTTCATTGTTTAAAACTGGTCACCCACCACCAGCATATTAATAAAAACTGATTAATTATATCAATCTAGCTGCTGGCTTGTTTATGAGGTTTTTTATTTACAAGATAGGAAATTAAACTAAATTAAACTTTGCCTAGTGAGCAAAATCAGATTGTAACTATTCCAGTCATTAATTGTATTTCACTTGTAATTTTCATAGTCAAACATGTATTCCAGTTTGCAATTAGTTTAACAGCTTTTGTTTATTTCATCATATCAAATTTCCTCTTAATTAAAAAAAATGTTTAGGTTTCCTAATCTGAATAGTATAATTTCATGATAGATTATGATTACAATGCTGATAATGCTTTCCAAGGGGGTGTTTAATTATTTGGGTTAAATTGAATCAAGTGTTCTGGAAGAAAAAGAGAACAGAGAATACAATATCACTTACTTGTTATTTTGGCATCATTATGGACTTTGCTTACTTATTCTGACCTGGATTCTCTAACAGCCTTCTGCAGGTGCAAAAAATGCCTGCTCACCCTGGGTGCTCCATATGCAGAAAGAGAAATTTGACTGGATAACCAGTCCCACACACAAACCCTCTTCCTACATACATCTGCAGTGTCTCACTCCTAATCACATCAGTCTAAGTCTACTTAGACAATTACCTCCCTTCTCACATTGCCTGTGCAAGCATGGGAAAATGAAGCTATAAATGTCCCCTCCCCCAGCAGTTTGGCCACATAATGTGCACTTCCCATTTAACTGCCCACACTGTTTTCCACTTGATACGAACTACAACTCAGTCACATTAAGAGACAATCTAGGTTTTGCACAGATATCATGCAAAAGCAAAATATTAAGGATATTAATGAAGCCCCATCACCAAAATATAATGGAAATTGTACAGATTACAAAAAGTTAAGTGAAAAATTGACAAATATTTCAGGCTGTACAATATTAAAATCAATCCAGCTGAGCAGAATAAATTTGGTTAGGAGCTTGATTCTTATTGTTTAATGCCAGAATAGCAGATCCTGATAGAGACTCCTATTTTTATAAAGCATATTTGTATTTCATTCAGTCACTTTTGCTTGATTTACAAATAATTTTTAAAATCTCATGCTAGACACACTACTAAAAATTGGATAGTTCAGGCACATAATTTGGAAAACTGAGCCATGAGACTTCTGGATGGAGAGCTTGTCAGTTAAGAATGTGGTTTTTTGTAATTTGGCTAAATCAGATCCAGACAATCCAGACAATGTAAGTATCACCAGCTGGGAATAACAACAACAACAACAACAACAACAACAACAACACCACAACAACAACAACAACAACAACAATAAATTTTCAAACCCTTCAGAGAAGTACATTTGAGTATGTACTGATTTTTACTGGTACTTAAAAACACAAATGAAACCCGTGGAACTGAATATTCATATGGGGTCATCCTGAAACTTGCAAAAGCATAAAGAAGCCTCCACTGAAGGAGTTCAACTTCTTCTGAAAGACAGTAGAAAACTCCAGCCAAGTTTTATAAAGGCTGAGTGAAACAGTCACAGTAATTGAATCTTTCTCCAGCAAAAAACCCAGGATGGCTTGTAACCCAGCATTACTGCATCAGGCCATATGTGCTGGATCATTAAAGGCAGTTAAAGTAAACAGATAAGCAGGAAATCCAGTCTGGCTTTAAGAATCTAGAGTGCAACCAGCTACTTCCACAAACTTAATGAAGTGACCCAGAGCTCAGCAAGTGGAACAATGAAAAATGTTTATGCATTTTACTCACAAATTGTCTTTCACTGAATGCTTGGGGCATGCAAATAAAATGCTTTGCTTGTCTGTTTGTGACTTTGGGAGAACAAGTATTCTTAATCCATAATAAATATATATTTTTAAATCTGTTCTTTAAAAAACTTAATACATTAACAAGGAAATAGCAGCCAGTACTGAAACAAATGGGGCAGTATAGACATGCAATACCAAAATCAATGGTAAAAGTACTGACTGAGGTGAAAACTGAAACCTCGCTGGTCTGGATCTAAAATTGTTCTAAGGGGATCGAGTGTAACCTGAATTTGTAACTTCTGAAAATCCAGTCAGCTTGAACCTGACACAATTGGGAACAGCCAGCATTTGACAGGAGAGGAAGGAGGTTCTCCCCACATCCAAGTCCCCTGACAGCCAGAGGCTCTTTTAGGCTTAAGTGCTGATCCTGCAGAAAAAGGCATCTTGGGAGAGCTGAGGCTCACAACAGCCTTTGCAAGCTGATCCCAAGCTACAGAACCACAGAGATCAGCCTTTAAACCTGGCATTAAGAGCATGGTGAGAAAAAAGAGAAAAGTTTAAAAAAAACAGAAAAAAAAGTTTCATTTAATTTAAAATTTTGAAGGTCCTTCTTGGTAAAACAAATCCTCTTCATCTTAGGTCCCATCCTCTTTCCCACACAGCTTTGGGAAGAGTATCATCATTTTCTTCTCTGCAGCCACCAAGTAAGTCCTGAGAACCTGGGATACTGCTCTTATTTCAGGGCATACCTGCAGTGACAGCCCATAAAGATCTTTTACCAAATGACTAAGCAGAGGCTTATATTTTATGACAGTATAGGGTATTAATGAAAATCAAGAAATATAAGTATTTTGTTTTTCAGTGGTTTTTAAAAAACAGATATTAATAAAAGAAATTTATTAATCAATGGAAGAAGCACAATTTTACTTGATTTCATTCAGTCAGCCAACATAGCTAGGTGATTGATGTCCAGAATGCACAGTCTTGTTCAAATGGTCTGCTGAAACCAGAACAAAACATCTTAGCCAAAATTAAGTATTCTCAGAAAGAAACAGGAACAAAGCTACTTATTTATAAGGCAGATGTTATATATTGGTATTTTTAACTCATTGTAATGTATTATGCCTGGAAGCAAGCCTGCCATCTTCATACAGCTCTTTGGGGGTTTTTTACCAGTTTTATGCCACTGGGTAGTATTTACTGATGAAATGCAGACAGAAGAGATTTCTGTGTAATTGCACTTTCAGTGAAGCAGTCAGATCCTCTTCTTCAGCACTTGCTTGCTCCCACACCCACATATCCTTATTCGTATGCAGCGTCTTATCTCCTGCTGTCTGGCCTGTGAATTATGTGTCTGCTTTTATGTTTTCTGCCAGTGTTTGCTCATCACTGCTTGGTCATTTTTCACCTCCTGAGTTACACAGTCATCACTGTTACCACTTGTACTTCCATGATAGAAAATGAAGAGTATGTCCCTCCACTTAAATATTTAACCCTGTTTGTGCTAAAAGAGGCTAAGGACTATTCTAATCACAAAATGTTTTTTTTTTTTCCCTAATCAAGATCAATCTAAAGCTGAAAACCTAGCTAACGTTTCTGTGGTGTATTGATACTAAAATTATCAGAGTAAGCAACAGTCTTGGCCTCTGTCTATGGAATACTGGGCCATAACAGATCACTGTGAGGTTAAGTCTGCTCTTCCACATTATGGTGCACAGCAGGCTGAGTGGGGGAGAGACAAATTAAATGGAGATGCACACAAGTGTGTGTGAATTAGATAACACTCCAGGGCAGCAAATGGCTTCCTGAAAGCAGCAAGAAGCAGTGAGCTGCAGGCATCACTTGCTCCCTTAGCTGGGAGATGTGACAGCATCTGCTCCAACGCTGCCATTAGGTCACCATAAACACCCCCCATTCTCTGCCATGCAGCACTGAGATACTGGTGGAGTGACTGAATTCCTGATATTCCTGCCAAAATACTTCAAGGGCATGTATGAACGGAGGAAAAAACCCAGCAGTTTGCTTTTCAGACTGAATTACCTGCACAAAAATGCATGCATTTAACAAAAATTCTGTTCACACAGCAAAGTGTTCAAGAAATTGAAATATCTATGGGATTTCCAGTAATATATCTAAGAAGCTTCCTATATTTATTGTGACTTTCATTAATAAATTAATTGCTGACAAATTTATCACACTCTGTGTGCACAGATCTTCAGTTGTCTTTGGCTGTGCATTTCTTTAAAGCACTTTGTTCTTGACAATACCAGAAAAGTCTCTAGGCATGCCAGAAATAGTAACATTCATGCAAATTCCTTGGCCCCAGCTGAAAGTCAACAGAAAAAAAGACAGTTCACCATTTGCTAGAAAAACATCAGTATTGCTTACAGAGGAAAAAAACAGACCTAAATAACTATTTATTTATGAAATGCTGAATCATGGAACCAGATATGCCAGAAACCTTGCCAGGATATGTTTCCCATTCTGTTTGGTTTTTTTTTGGTTTTTTTTTCACTGAAAATGGATTGAGAGGAATGAGTGCATTCTCCAGATCACAGACTCTTTGGCAGCAGCTACTAGAAGATTGATCACATGAGAACAAACCTATCTCCATCTGGGAAATGGGTTCCATGGGTTCCATACCCATGACAAGAGGGTTGGAACCAGATGAACTTTAAGGTGCCTTCCAGCCTGAACCATGGTATGACTGTGTGAAACTACAGTGTGACAGCCCACTCTGCACAGCAAAGCCCTGTGGCCAGACCAGGTGGGACTCCAGAAGCACGAGGCTCTCTGACCTGACCCAGGGTCCAGCCACACCCCTCCAGGGGCAGCTCTGGGGGAAAGAAATGCCCCCTTGCCCAGCCAGGGCACTAGCAGCCTGTTAACATGGGTGAAGCTGAGCTACCAGAGGCACAATGACAGGGCCAGCTGCCATGACAAAGCTGCCCAGTCCTCAGAGAGCCACAGGTTTAGTAAGGTACGTGCTGGAAATCATGGCTCCCTATTTCCAGCAGACACTCAAGGAAAAACAGCACCTGAGGCCATGTCAGAGGAATGCCATATAGGACAACTTCTGGAACACCACCAGTTAAAGATTAAAAAAGCACAAAAGCAGAAAAAAGAAGCTTAAATTTGCTTTTCTGCATTTTGGAGGTAAACCACAAGTCACTCGGCAACTTGTTTCTCAGGAGGTCTCTGGGAACAATCAGTGAATTTGCTGCTGGAAAGTGTAAAAAGTAACACATTCACAACTATGGTTACCATTCCTGAAATGGCTGCACAGCCAGCCATGGTCTATAACCCCTGTGTATTCATGCTGAAACTGCCTTTTCTTTCCTGAGAGCTAGAATTAGGGTGAGATTGTTCAGGCAAAGACTGTCTGGTCTGAACTCAAGACCAACACTGTAGAAATGAACATGCAAAAAATTCATGGTAATTTTCTGCAGTGTGCAGCAGTTAAGTATTCATCCCCAACCCTGAGAGCCTGAAAAAGTACTGGAAGACCAATTGAATAAAACAACTGTTGTAGAGCATGGAACAGTACCTTGTACTGCTTCAGAATGTAGCTGTGCTTTAGAATGTAACAGTGCTGCTGCTGGGACCCTCTTTTATAGAACCAAAACAAAGGGCTGTGAGCAACCTGTGGACAAGACACCTTGTGCTGCCAACACTCTTCTGACCAGGGACTCGTTTTTAACTGTATGGAGAGAAGAGTGCCCTAAGTTAGGCTTGCTCCTTGCAGCCAGACCCACCTGAAAATGCATGAATCATGGAGTTTACAGGGCAAAAGTCTAGACAAATCTAGGATTTTTTTTTTTTTTTCATACAGTTACAAAGGCTCAGAGGGGACACATATTTGCTTTCTCTCCCATTCAGAAATTAGAAGCATCCTCCATAGTCACAGTAAAAGGCCTTAAGTTTTCACCTTCCAGCTCATTGGAGTGTGGACAGGTCACTTTTAACAACACATGCATACATTTTGTTATAAAAAAATATGGGCCATTCTGGTCATCTATGTCAAATACTTCACAAAAACAACCTAAAATTTGAAAAATTCTCCTCACATGACACATGAATTTTCCTGAGGGCTGAAAGATTTTTAGAACATGTCTTTTACATGACTACTCCATTGCCAAATATCACCTTCTGTTATCTGCAATTTTGGAGGATGTGATTGAGTTCTACTGCCCTTGAAAAGAAGAAAAACAAGCTGTTTTTCTCTAGCTCTGGAGGCTGCAATCACTGAAACTTCATGGGTCCCTAACACAAGAGCCAATTTCTATAATGAACATCTTGAAAACAAATCCCAAATCTTTCATCACCTTGAATATATTCTAGACTAGACAAACCTATCTTATCTATTAACCTATTGTTATTTTGACTTCAGAAACATCATGGGTACAAAAAGTAGAACAGCTGGACAAATAAAAAAATAAGATAAAAAGGAAAAGGAAATCACAGCAAAGAAAGCTGGTGAAATGTTTTATTGTGGAGAGATATGGAGAAATATGAAAACAAGCTCTTCCCTACCCCAGTGAGCTGATTCCTGGTACCTGGGTTTATGCACCAGTCATGGCTTTTCCAGCTTTGCAAGGGATGAGTCCTTGCCTTTCCCTCCACTCTCTGGCAAGGGAGACAGGCAGGACAGGGAGAGGGGAGCACAGTTTGGGAGGCAGCGAGGCCTGGGAAACCCTCATCTCCCCAGGGATACCTGTCCCAGCTGGCTGCCCCCTCAAGGGTCCCACTGTGCCTCCACATCATCTCCCACTGCTGTAAGACTCTCAAATGTGGCTGTGATGTGGGAGCCAGCAAAGTATCACCTTCAGGAGGTGAGCAAGGGCAAGGAGTCATCCCACGTGTCCAAGGCATAATTCCAGGTAAAGCTTTCTGTGCTGCTGAGTAAACAGCCTGGCTTATCCTGCACAAAATTATCTCCCTGTGAGATAAGGACTGGGGCAGCCCATTGGGACAGTGACCCAAAGCCTTTTCCAATGCACAGCAGATAAGACAAAATTGAAACTGAAAGAGATTGTTTAATTTCCTTGCTGCTGCCAGAAGTTGTGATCCAGTGTGAAAGACTCTGTGTGAGCATCCACATCCACATCCTCTGTGCTACCTGGACTGGTCAGTGTCTAGTGTTGCCAGTAATTGCTGTTTTTTGACAAAAGCTCCAGAAAGGAGAAGGCAATGAAGCATGATTTTAGTCTGGGGATGCAATTACATACTTCCACCTCTTCTTTTTTTTTTTTTAGTTCAGTAGCTTTCTAGCAAGTTTTAGAAGTCCTAAAATTTATGTCAAATCAACACTGTGCAGCTGTGGACACACACCTCTGAAAAGTGAAAGAAGTCTTTGTTCCTGAGACACTTGTAACCAAAATGCAAAATGTAATTGTGAAAAAGGAATGTGAAAACTTTGCTAAACCAGATCTCTACATGGTCTATTACCTTTCATTATGCAAAGTCATAAGGTTAAAATCACAGGTTTAGAAGGCTATTTTTCAGTAATTAGACAAATCCTTTCTCAGGCAAGCGTTCTGAAAAAATTATTATTGCAAATGCTGTGTGTATACTGTTCTCCTTTCCTCTTTCAATGCTTTTAATCCAAATTAACTTTTATAATTTCCCTTTCTTAAAAAAATGTACTTCAAAAGTAATAAATACTCTAAAATAACATGTAACTACCTTTCATGTTTTAACTTTTAATCACTCTCAAAAAGAGTAAAAAAATCTCACATGACATTTAATTAAAATATGATGTTACTATTTAAGAACACAAACAGCAAAGTACCCCTGTCAGATGAAAATCCCTTGAGCTATTATAACTTTCTCTGATTCACCAGATGTAAAATACTGTAGCATAAAACTAATTTCATGCTGCCACATAAATCAGCGTGTCATGCTCACATTACTACGCATTCTTAAGTAAATGTTCACTTGAAACAAAGTATATCTACATTATTTTTAAAAAGGCAAGAAGAAATGCATGTGTATACAATATGTGGCATTTAATGTAATTACAGCTGAGCTGAATTCTGCATGAAAATTGGGATTCACCTAAATTTCAAATATCTGCAAGGATAATTTCAGCTTGCAAACATCAGCCCCACAGTCAAGAACTCAAAAGAGCTTTACATCAGGGATTCAGTTAACCCATCATGTACTTTGATTTCATTAGAATATTCTCCTTCATTTGCAGAAAGCATCTAAAACAGAGAAACATATTTCCAAACAAAGAGATGAAATAATTTTACACATCTTTACTGGCTATCTCTTTTTTTTATATGTATTGGTAAAGATGACTTTTTAGCTTAAGATTGCTTTTCACTAATCATTAACAAATGTCATCCTACCTCAGATGGTATTCAATAAATGGGTACTTTAGAGTTTTCTAGGGAATATTTATTAGAAAAGGTATTTAAAACCATACTTTTTTATCAATGAATCTAAGACAGCTTCAGTTTTCATTGTGTTTTTTGTACTTTTTGCCTATTAGTCCTCTTTTGTTCCTGAATTTATTAAAGTAATCTCTCGAGGTATTGTTTATAAATTCCAGAACAGCTTGTATTTTCTTGTATCTTTTTAGGTAAAAGCTTTTTTCCTTACTCTTTTCATATTCCATGGAGATTTTTTTTAAATTTCAGGTTTATCTAACTGTTTATTCAAAATTTTCAGTTGACTTGTGTTCAGCATATTTAGTTTTCATGTACTTTCACGCCATGTGGATAAACCACAAGAATTCTGGAAAGCTTCCACTTGTATCAACACCACTAGCACATATTGAAGTCCCATTTGTTATAACAAGTGCCCAAACGAAGCTATGATACTTTCTTTTAATAATAACATTTTCAACAATGGTTTTGGCTGCCTTTATAAGAGAAGTTTTAACAAACAAAAGAGAAAATAGCCATTCAATCTATTGTAAGGAAAAGCAACAAATAGAGACAAGCTGCTAACAGGTACCTACTAGTCTGGATGTGTCCTCTGATCACTAAAGTCAGGATTTTTTTTACATTATATGTATTTTCTTTTTCTGTGAATAAACATGTAGCATGCCAAGTCTGAGGTTCCTTAATTTCACAGGTTAACCATCTATCCTACAGTACAAACATTTGTGTTTATATAATGAGCTTTAGCACTATTGTCTGTACTATCATTAGACCTATACCTCTCAGAGACTTCTAATTTTCATTATTTGCTTTAGTAAATATTGATTATCTATAACTATTTTTTATATCCAGATATGCATTGGGGACTTATGCATTTTGCATAAGCAACTGATTAAAAGAGTCTTGTACTATAGAGAAGACACAGAGAGTTATGTAGTATAATGATCAGAATGTGAAATTTAGGATTATGTGCATAGTGAGAAAAATAAATACTGAAAGCAAAACAATAAATATTTTAAAAATATCACCTTGAAACACTAACAGATAGCTAACTTATTTGATTAAACTGAGTGCATTAGAGTATTTCACAGTTTCTGTAAATGAGATGTTCTGTGTAAGTACACTTTTAGCCTTAGAGAAATAATAGCCTGAGGTTGCTTTTGACTCCCTGGGATAACAGATGACTTAAACATCCTCCTTCACTACCTTTAATGGTTGAATTGGATAGCTTCCTGTTTGTCAGAAAGAAATCTTTCTTCACCATGGATCTCTTCTTTCATAAAGGTCAGCGCAGCCTCTTTCGCCTTTGTCACTTTAAAAAAATAAGTCAGTAAGTCAGTACCAGTATATTTGCTAACCCCTGACTTCCTAAAGGTTTTTTTGCCCTTTTTTTTAATGAACTAAAAAATAAAAAAGGAGAACAAATGAGAGAAAGCTATTTGTCATTGAAAGTGTTTGCTTCACGATTTTGTAATATTTATATAACAGCAATCTTCCAAAAACTCCCCCACTCATATCAATATTTTGCAAGTATTTCTTCCCTTATCAGACAAAACGTTATTTTTACCTAACAAATAAGACACTTGCTAAGATGCTTCTCACAGATATTTCCTCCCATGCAACTATTTCATCATGGGATTGCTAACATTAAAAAGTGGGTAAGTTACTCTTAAGGGCTGTTTTCAATGAAACAAACTGGCTGAAGAAAAATCCGAGTGCACTTCCAATTGCTGGGCACGAGATATTTTAAATGCATTTTGGTTCTATACAAAGTTTATACAGTTTTCCAGCTGTTTGCATTAGCTGTCAACCATAAGTTGACTCATTTTAGCAACACATTACTTGGTGTCTGAGCTTACTAGTAATGCAGTTTGAATTTTTAGGAACCAGTCATAATTCATACAGCATGCAAATCTAACAAAGAAGCCTGAATATATTCTTGCTCAGTGCAATTTGAGGGGACACTATAAGGTAGATGCAAATGTCAATATTATTCTCTACATGTAAATATTCCTTTGTTTGCGTAATCCTCATGGGTATCATGTTTCAGTATTTGGTTGCTTCTAGCAGACCAAAGGGCAAAGTGGTGGAGAGATCAGCAGTAACATACATCATGAGAAGCATTTGAACAAAAAGAAGCTTTTAGGCCAGGGCAAAACCAAAGTCACCAGATTCAGTTTCTGGTATGATTAGGCCAGTTTTACAGATGTCAAGTTTTTAGGAGCCAAACAAAGAAGATACTGTCTAAGTGCTTCACCCTCCTCCCACCACCCCCACTACAGCACAAGGAAGACACACGAACAACTCCACCCTGGAGTGTGACGCAGTAAGTGTTTGTACACCCACACACATTCACACCCCGCTACAAATAAATGAAAACCATACTCTACAATAAAGAACATACCCCTGCCTTAAGACAAAACTTTTCATTCACTCATTTAACCAGCTATTAATGCTCCTCAGCTCTGGCAATCGTGTCCCTCAGACCAGACTCCGGCCAGCAGGACTGACTGGACACACACCGTGGATCTCAGTGGTGGGGCGGCTGTGTGAGGGGACCTCATCCATGTCTGTGAGTAACAGACGTTCCCTCTGAAGGGAAGGTGCCAAGAGGATGGATCCAGGCTCTTCTCAGTGGTGCCAAGCAACAGGACAAGAGGCAATGGGCTGAAACACAGGAAATTCCACCTGAATGTGAGGAAGAGCTTCTCTACTGCGCAGGTGTCCGAGCACTGGAACACCTTACCCAGAGAGGCTGTGGAGTCTCCCTCACTGGAGATATTGACCCTGCTTGACCAGGAGGCTGGACCAGATGACCCACTGCAGTCCCTTCCAACCTGACCCATCCTGGGATCCTGTAACTGAAGGGTGACACATTACTGTCAAATCCTGAAGAATAGTGTTCGTTTTCCCTGCAAAAATTCTGTACTTGTGTCAAACTGTTGACTTTAAAACAATGGCATTTTTATATTTTGTTAATTTAAAAGTTTTCCAAAATCATTTTCCTTATGCACCTACAGGCTTTTCTGCTTGCAGACCTCTGTCTCAGATTATGGACACTTGTTGACTCAGAAACCTTCCTGGAAAGGCATCTTTCACAGACATCACTCAGTGTACAGCCTTGCTCAGTTAGCTCCACATTTCCAGCACAGGATTCAGTTTAAGCTTCATGTGTTCAACCAGCAGTTCCAGCTGACCTCCTTAAGGGACACTTACTAGCCAAAGGAAGTTTTTTTAGCAATAGCATTTTTTAGTATCACTGACTCTTATTTCAGAGCAGTTAACTTTTATTGCAGTCAATTCAAAGCTCCAAGTTGTTCTGAAATCCATTATCACCCACTATCTGGCTTTATAGGTCTGGGTTTTTTCCATGTAGCTCATGCATTCCTAGAAGGATTCCAACTAGAGGCTTTGTTGTTTTGTTAGTGTTTAAGTAAGTCAGCAGGAAGTACATCTTTGCACATGCAACTCAATGATCCAAAAAGTATCCTTACTTTCTATTGCACTGCCAGGTGTTGCATATTTTAATCCCAGTTTCACCCCCCAGTTTGCCTCCCAGTTAAACTCCAGCTGCAGATGAGGGAGGGCATCCTTTGCCGATTATCCCAACAGGGCTACCAGCAGTGAGGCACTCGTGTCTCTGCACAGCCTCAGCAGGCTTTCCTTGCACTGCTGGTAATTCCTCAGCACGGGAGCGTAGAGGAAGGAGGAGGAGGATGAGGAGGAGAAGGAGGAGGTGGGGATACAGCCGGGGTGGATCAGAGCGTGTCCCTGGGCTGCCCTGATGCGAGGGCAGCTCCGTGGGTAAAGCGCAGCCTTGGCCACAAGGCAATGGCAATGGCAGCTGGGGCAGAGCTCATCACAGGCTGCGCTTTATCTCAGGCTTTGCTGCTGACACTGTACAGACAGTTCTGGCTCCCTCTCGTGGAGCGTGAGCCACAGCCAAGGCTTTGCCATGCACTGGTTACGCGTTTACATATGCACAGCCCTAAAGTTTACAGCACAATAAGATAAACTCTTTCATTATACAGATTAAAAGGACCTCGCACTCCGATTTCTAAAAAAAAAATAGTTACTTTATCTGCGCTGTCGTCCTACACTAAGCCACCACACTCACCAACATAATGATCCCATTCTTCCTGAGACTTCAGCAAAGCTCCAGAAGGCTCCTTTCCTTCCTGAGCACTTCCCTGACTCTGCCTACCTGATTCTCACCTTCCGCCTCTAGCTCCTGCAGGCACCACACCTGAAGATGGAAGATGCTCTTGCCAGAGTTCTCTGTCAGCACACAGCATCACACAAAGGGTCTACCTCTAGGATAAACAGAACCAATACTGAAGAGAATACTTATATTTCATTCTTGTGGTTGTTTTCTGAGATGTTTCAATTTTTTTTTACAGCATCTCTTTCATATGACTGAAATAAAAAGTGGCACTGCAATGTGGTAAGGATAGCTAATGTCAGATACAGAGGTAATGAATATTTTCCTTTTCTTCCTTTGTGTTTCAATTCAGCTCTCCATGGATCCATAAAAGATGAAGATGACATCATCTTACTAAATGCTCATGTTTATTTGATGGTCCTTGATGATATGAAGTCCTTTATTTTCTTCACTAAGCAGAAGAAAATGCAAAGTGAAACAAGAACCAGGGGAAGAAAAAGGTATTATTTAGACTTAGATCCTTACAAGAGGACCCCACATTGTGCTTTACTGGTGAGAAAATACCTTACTGTTTCACTTTGACATGAAGTTTTCTATGTGATTTTTATATGAGGTATAAATTGGTATGGCATATCAAAATACACAACATTTTTTAAGGCCAGTATTCCACCATGTGCTATGTTCATCACTGCACTCGAAGTACAGACCACAACAGACCACAGAAGAAGTCAATTTTTTGTACAAAAACTGTTTATAAAACCACGAGTTGTGCAGCCTTGGAGATGCAAAAAGCAAATCAATTGCATTACAGGCATAACAGGATTGTTCTGCAGCACTTAAAATGCCACTCATTAGCCTTACTCTTCATTAATAAACTAAAGCAAGTTTTATATGATGTGTTTTATTTTTGTCTATAAGTGGTATTTGATATTATTAACTATTATTAACTTATAGGTTAAGAAAGAAATATCCATGAGACTGTCATTAAGAGAGGTGTATGACTTTACACAGAAGCATGCCCTGGAAGAGGGTTACTCCCATTTTTCTCAGCCTCTGCAGGCCTCCACTGAACCAGTGAAATGTTTCCAGCACAGTAAAATGTTGTTTTTTCCCTCCATGGCAGCAAAGAGAACAATAAAAACAGCTGCTTCCTAGGAAAGTGCAGCCAAAATAAGTAAAATGGGTGCTCCTGGAGAAAGAGTGGACACCTCCTACATCTCCCACATGTATTCTAGTCTTGAAAATGCCTAGATAATCCAAATCCAATCTACAGCAGGCTACTTGATTATCCCAGGTCGAACTGTTTAGTTAGCCTAATCATTCTTACTGTGTAAGCACTCATGCCAGCAATAAAATATGTAATAAAAACAATGCTAAGTACTGTTCCTTGAGAGAATGCAATAATTTTGATTTGAACCTTCTGTACTAGTGAAAGCTGACAGAGACAACAAATATCTTTGGAAAATTCCTATTCCTCATAAACTGAGGCTGTTATGCTGGTTGTATTTTTTCTATTACATTGGTTATGTGTTTTATTTTCACTTTTAATTTTCAGAAAAAGCAAGTACCCCTTGTAAAGAATTTAGTTTGCAATAACTCAAATCTGTGAAAGCACAAATGATGCTCAGACAATAGGAACTCATAGGTTTCAATAAGAACTCATTTCATTATGAAATGTGACTGGTCTTTGCAATATTTTCTTTCAGTATTTTGAGGCAGCTCACAGTCAGCAAATTCACATCTCCAAGGAACTTCCCCTCTTACTCAGATGAACTGGAAGAATTAAGTGGCAGACACTGATTCTGCCACTATTGCTGATTCTCAGCCAGCCAAAGCTCTCAGCAAAGATGACTTGCATGGAATTATATTTTTTTTCTTGCAAAAATAGTTTTAAAATATGATATGAGAGAATTAAAAAAAGAAAGCCAAAACAAAATGAAAACCCCAAATCTGCCTCCTTATTCCACCCTTGAATAAAACCACAAATTACATAATGGAAATTGTTCCACGCATAACAAGAAATTTGTGAGAGCCTTACAGGAATGTCGAAAACCATGTGTGTGTCCTGCTGAAACCTCCAAAACTCTGATAAAATCAGAACTTTAGGCTTCTGACCATCATTACAGGCCCAGACAATATTTTATTTGTCTATAAGTAATCAAATTATATAATAATTGCTCATCACTAGGCAACCATTGATTTTAAGAAAAGTTATCAGTTCTTGGGGACAAAGCTAGACATAACCAGGAGTTACGAGTTAATTTTTTAAATAACCATTAAAATCAAATAAATTATCTTTTCTCTCCTAGAAAACTACTCTTTTTAACTCTTAATTTCAAAGAATCAGCAAACACATTAGTGTGGCTTTGCTAAATCTGTTCTTGCTTTTAATTACGTAGGAGATATAAAAGGGTTTCTATCAAAAAACAAAAAGAAAAAACTGAGTATGAGAGACAGATTTTAGTGTACTGAAAATCTTTGCTATAGCTCAGGACTGAAAAGTTCTATTGGACCTTTTATTTTGTCTCCAATAACCTCCTAGCAACAGCATTTTCATATTGCTACCACACCTTTTATTATTATTATTATTATTATCTTTATTTATCTCTGACACAACATAGACTAAAGGCTAAAACACAGAAATATGGTTTTTCCCTTAGTTAGAAGTCATCTTCAAGGATCTAGCCTGAAGTTACTTGCAAACTAATTACACACATAAATCACCCATTAGTTTATCTAGCTCTTTCCCACTGTGCTCAGTCTCTAGATTTACTTATGAGTAAATCCTTTTCTCCCTCTTTGGCAGACAATAATCAGCCAGTTCACTTCCTTTTGCACCAAAGAATCTCTGCTCTTGATGTAAACTGTATGCATCAGTTCTTGTCAACTTTTATTTTTCTTGAGTATGCTCGGGTTGTCTTCTTTCAGACCTGTGTTTGAACAGCACCTTAATACTAATATTTCCTCTCTTCACAGGAAGTGTCTTCACTGATGATCTGCCAATTTGCTCTGCCTAAAAATGAGAAAGTGATCTGGTATGATTATTCCTTAAAATAAGTCCTTAAAATTCTTAAAAATTCAAGTTGGCAAGGGAATGAAAACAAACAGTCCTTCTGCAAAACACTTCAGACATCTGTACCAGTGAAAGAAATGCAGGATAAGAATGGAAGCCCCTAAATGTAGGAAATACTAAGTGTGGTTGCCTGGGCCAGTTAGCATAGCTGAGAATGGATTGGGGAATTGATGTAGGCTGAATGTGTGGCAGAGCAAGCCTGGGGGGAAAGGAATATCCTGTTACCTGAAACTTAAAAAGAAACTTAAAAAGTTCATCTGAATTATCTGAACTCAAGAAGAAAGTGTACAACAGGAAGTGAATGAGGGGCAAAAGTCTTTTTGAAACATGAAGGACAGAATGAGGCTGTCCAAAATACCAAGGCAGATCCATCATGCAAAGGTCGTAATGAGAAAAGCACAGAAAGAGATGGCACAGAAAAGGTCAGTGTTTATTCATGGCTTTACATCACACTCACAACTCTGTGTTTTGCAGATCTTTCACATCCTCCTATTGAAATGCTTATTCTCCTTCTCCTGCTCTCAGAAGTACCTCAGCCCATGGAGGTTTTTGCAGCATTGATCCTCCTGCATCGACTCTTACCACTCACAGTTCCATGGCACACTCTCACTGCATGGGCAGTACATGGGCTAGCAGGGGACACAAAACACACCCTTCCAAAATACATTTCCTACTTTGATTGTGCTCTCAGTGACAAATTTGTTTGAAATCTGAATTCTAGGTCATGCACCCAGCTAGTTATACATTACCTTGGCCATATTTCTCTTACTGTCATAAAGCCTGTCATAAATAACAGTATCAAAAGCCCTAATAACGCCAAGGCAGATTAAATTTACGGCTTCCTCCCTGTTCAGAAGACGTTATCCTAACAAAGAAAGTAATAATATTGGCTCAACACAACTTGTTGATTATAATTAATCTAATTTTGCTCTTTCAAGTGTCATCTGGACAGTTTATGAGTTTCTTGGCTGCAAACTTGCTGAGTTTTTTCTTCCCATGGGAAAGTTCATTTTATCAGCACAGAATTCGATAAATATAACTCTGAGCTGTGTTTCAAGGACACAGGTGGTGTTTGGCTGCCCTGTCTCCCACATGGGAGATGTGGGTTCCTTCTCTCTCTCAACCAATGATGTGGACAATTGTTATCACAGAATTGTAACCATTTCTGGCATTCTCCTATGGAGCATGAAGAAGTAACCATCTGAGCTCTGTACCTGGGCACAAATAGCCCAATCCTTCTGAACAATGGGGTCATTTTAATAAATTATATTAAGCCTTCTGAGATTGGAGTCAAAGGGTCCTGATTTGCCATCGGGCTGCAACAATATTTCAAGTAATTACACATATTTAGAATTTTTATTCCAGAATTTATCTTGAAATTGGAGATAGTTGTCTGGTCTACAACCACCCATCTATCCCCACTTTTCCTCTTTCCCTTCTTCCTCTTCCCTACCACATCTGTTTTCTCAGCACTTTTCCTGTCTTTCAAGTCTTCAGAGAGTGCAAGCAGCTCTAATTTTCAAACAATTTCAAGCAATTTTAATTTGGAGTTGCATAAAATGTTGGCTGATGCAACATCCTGCCTCTTAATTGTTGCTCGAAATTCTCTTATTTGAGAAGGATTACTATTGAGTAGCTCTCAATAGTATAAATTACAGACATGTCTCCCTACAAAGATTATTTATAAAAGTTTGCGCTTCACATAAAGTAAAAAATGAACATGAATATGCTCAAGTAACCAGTAAAAATTATGTTAATCTTTTACACAAGGATGTATCAGATAATCTATTAAAAGAAAGGAAAAGAAAAGAAGACTGGAAACAAATAGTGAAAAAGATTACAGTATTAGTTTATTATCAGTATTAGTACAGTATTAGTAATAGTGAAAAGTATTACAGTATTACGTTTACACCAATAAGCATCCTAATTTATTTCATGACATATTTTTGTTTTCTCTCCTCATTTCTAAATCAAAATCTTTGAATAGTCAAATACTTCTAATCACTACATTCCCAAAAGTCGAACACAGAGTAGTCTGAGAAAGGAGAGTACTGGTGGAAATGGAAGACAAAAAACAATGCATATCTCATAACAGATGTCTGGTCTTTGACATTTTAGATATTCTCCCTTCATGTTTGCTGATTCATTTCTTGACTCTCTCTTTCCTGGAAGTCTCAACTACTTAGTCACACCCTTTACTCATGTATCTTTTGAATAAAAACATATTTTTTACCTAGTGCTGACAGCTTGTCATCTTTCTCCCAGGAATTCATACTGAGGGATGCTGATCTTGAGGTGTATCCAAGACTGAAAGAATCTGCTTTTGGTTTTCACCTAATTAGCTAAAATCTATAAAGAGCTGTGGTACATGAGATTGCACTGAAGTACTGAAATCCATTTTCATTTACAACTCTTCTCAGTGCAATTCTCTAATTTTTAACCCTTTATTTTAAGGAAGATTGTCAGAGACAGCCTTCCTGGTTCAAGAAGAACTTCAAGGGTTACAGATCAGGGTCAGAAGGACACAGGCCCATTTTCCCCCAGAGCAAGCATCCCTGCCTGGAGCTCTGTTTGCAAAACTGGTGCAAAACACTTCTAGCTCCTTATAACAGCAGTGTTTGACATCCTCTCAGGACTAGGTCTCCTGGGGTAATTTTGTTGTTCCCAGTTCCTCCTTCTTTCTGCAGTGAATGGTTTGGAAATGAAGAGCTAGCCTACAGAAATTCTGGGGTTATACTGTCACCAATTTTTAAGCCTGAAAAGTTGTTTTAAAAGTCCACATCATTCGCATGTGGATATACCCAAAATCAAATGGAATTTTTATTATAAAATAAAATCCTCAATAATTAGGCTAGGAAAAATATATTTAAAATATATCTCATTTATTAGACCACCACAATGCCATCTCATACAACTGAAGAAGATGAAGTCTAACAAACACACAAAAACCCCCAGAATTCCTGAGTGTAGAGTGGATATGCAAAGAAGAAAAGAAAAATAATATAAAAGTAATGGTTTGTTTAGTTGCTTTTTTTTTTTTTTTAATTGAGAGAGAAGGCCTGGGTGGCTATAATTTCATTACAGGGAGCATTACCCGTATTTAATAATAGAATGGAAGTTCTCAAGTGCTTTTATGTTGTGGTTGTACCACAGTGAGTCCCTGCTTCCATTTGCAGCCACACAAGATTCCTGTCTGCCCTGCAGAGCTGGATGAGGCACCATCCTGTCAGCACAAAGTGGCTGGAGCAGTGCCTGCTCAGCATGATCAGCCAGCTGTCTGAAGGCCACCAACAAGTGGTCTGCAGATCAGGAATTCCAAACACTTCAATTAACAAATATTTAGAGCATCCATGTCTACAAAAATGTTTTCTTCCTACATTTTTCAAACCCACAAAGTTATGTTCAGAGACATAAAGGCAGTGAAAGGTCCCCAGAAAACACCATTCCAACATCTGTGCTTCTTTTAAGCTCTGCAAAACTCACACATGATGACTCATACAAACTCACACATGATCACAAATATAATGTATCATAATATTTCAGGGTAATACAAATCTGGGGATAAAAATATGAGCACACTATAGTGTCATTTACTTTTGACCTTTGCTATTTAAAAAGAGTAAGCAATTTTTGGTTCTGCTCTGTTAGGAAAACCCATCATGAAGAATGACAGAGCTGTGTTAGGACATTTCAGACATAACCCTAAGCCCTGCTCCTGCACAGAGCAGTACAGCACCACGTACTGAAAAAAAACCAAAACAGGGAGTGAACCATACTTGGCTTTCTCTAGCTTTGCCTCTCAGGTTGGCTGCAAACTGCAAGGTTTCACAATTCCCTCTTTCATGCTGATTATCTGATTTACAACAAAGCACAAGTTTATATTAAAGCCACTCCTCCTGTCAAGGCATTGAGTTTCTTTCACCCACTTGGAGGAACTCTGTATCTTCATGATAGCCAGCTCGCTGTTCATTTCAACAATGAAACCAGCATTTTGAGATAACAAGATACAAATCCTTTGGCAGCAGTGCTTAAAAGATAGCATTAAGCTAAGAGGAGGGAGGTTGCAGTGATGATTTAGTGTGTAGGGAAGGACTTCTTACATAATATACTTGCTTATAAGCCAAGTAATAGGTGGCTCTAAATAAATTCTCTTCAGTAAAGTACTGACAACAATTAAACATTTCTAAAATTGACTTAAGTTGATTCTAATTCTAAGGTTTGGAAGTCTTGGTTTTAACAATCCTATTTATTCTCTTGACACTTTGAAATTTTTTTCTCCTGATCACAAAAATCTTTTATTTTTTGCACAAAAATGGTTGAAATGAGAGTTGTCCAATTCCTATATAATCCTTTCACTAAAAAGGAAGAAGATCTAATGGGAAAAAAATTAGAGATTATAAATGTTTTAATGTCTGCAACTACATACGAAATGTTACCAGGACTATGACAGGGTGTTTTGCATACTGGTAATTGGTAATTTGTAATTGATTAAAAATCAGCTATACAATAACTTGGAATACTTTATACATAAAAGGATCTATCAAATGAGAAAGTAAAACCTGTGCTTTTTCAAAGACACTGCTTTGGCAATATTCAAACAGTAAGTATTGGTTATGGTTTATGGTTATTGGTTATGGTTTATGAAAGAAGCTTTACAGGTCTGTGTCCAACAACCACTGCATTATAGTATGACTTGGTGCTACAAGGAAGTAAATTATTTAATAAGTGAATCACTGAAGTTTATAAAAGAAGAATTTACATCTTTCACTGCCAGCACTTTACACCCTCACATATCAAATCATTATGCCACCACTTCTCAGAGAAGTAGCCTGTATAGATTTATAGCCCAGAACTTTTAGATTAATTAGGAAGACAATAGGTATTCCAGAAACCAATCCACTTCTGCACAGATTTTTTTTTTCCAACTCTATCTTTCCATGAATGAAGAGTACAAATCCAGAAAGAGACATCTGTACAAATATGTCACATTAGGAAAGTTTGGTGCATTTGGAAGGAATTAGTAGAAGTTAAACTACTATGAAAAGTGTCCTAATCCATTTTTGGAGCACATACATTTTCAGATAAATATATACAACAGGAGGTCAGAGTGTTATAATCTCAAATTAACCAGCAGCTATAGGAATACTTACTAAAACTTCTAGAAGTACCAGCATATCTGACCTTATTGAACTGGCATCTATTAAAGACGTGGCCTAACCCAGAGATGAGCTACAGGGAAAGTTTCATCCCCTTCAGTTCTGTACTGCAGCACAAATTTGATGTGTAAACCATCAGCCATTTAATTTTCCAAACTGGCAAGGCTACAGCTCCAGTTATCAGAGCACAGTATTTGATATAATCCCTCAGATGTGTTTTGTAGCTAACAAAAAGGTAAACATGTCTATGCAGATTTAACTTTGCAGGGCACCTAGACTGCCAAGTTTCAGCTGCATGTGTTGGCCAAATGTGTCACACTAAACAAGGATTGCAGAGCATGTGTCTCCCAACCTCTGAGCTGTGCTCCAGTCACCTAAATCAGGAGGCAGAAAACAAGGACTCAGAATGACTGTTGGGCCTTTGTGGTTTTGGAGATAAGAATATATATTCTCATTTTTTGCAAGTTGCTGAATTAAGGCAACTTTCTTTGTTAAAGGCCTACTCAGAATTCTCCAATATGATTTCAGATAAGACAAAAAAAGGCATTTTTATTCAATAAATCTTCTTTAGTCTGAGCTCAATCACTTTTTGTTTTACAAATGCATCTGAAATAACAAGGCATCTTGAGGTGTACATCTATTCACTTTAATTAAAAAAATATCAGGTGCTTTATGACCATTAGTTTTACTCAATACCTAAGTGGCAGAATTTAGAAGTTTTTGGCTTTCTGAACTGTTTGACTTGGAGTTGCACCAGAGATAATAAATATGTAACAGAAATAATTCTTCTGGTTTCTAACTAACCTTAGTATCCCACAATTATCTTCTACTTTGTGAAAATGTAGAGCACTACTGCTACCTAATGGGTCATTTGCTTCAGGGCAAGAGACAAATGACCTATTAGATAAAAGACAATTTTATCTGCACACTTCTTTTTGCATGTCAGAGAAACACTCGGGAGGACACTTAGCAGCGGCAGTTCCGAGTGTGTCCCCACCACGTTAATTTTTAATGACAGCACTGACTGACAGTGGCACTTGGACCAAGCAGTTAACTGCATAATAATCACTGTGGTGAATGCCACTGGATTCACTTAGCAATACACTTACCAGTTTATCAGTTTATAAATCAAATAAACCATCTTTCAGCCTTGGCCCTTCTACTGGTATTACTTTTTTGCATATCTTATTCAGAAACATGTAGCTCTGAAATCAATCTGTATTCAGGGGCAAATCTGTATTCAAGGGAGAAAAAACTGTCTGTCTCGCAGCTAAAAGGGGAAAGCAAACAAAATCTTCATTGGTTATTGAAAAGGAGGATAGGGAATCAAATCACTTGTTGGTAAAGGACAAAACAAATAATAAATTACATAAGAAACGGCATGCAAATGTTTCCACTATAGGCAACACCTTTTATTTTGGCCCTAACTCTGTGGAACAATGAAACACTTTCCATAAAGCTTTTGCCACTTATTTCCATGCTGCTCCCAAGCAGGTCCTTCTTTCTCACCCTACTGTAAGCACCCTGAACCAGCAAGGGAAGGCCACCCCTTAACACTGGCACATACAGGCAGACCCAGCCAGCACTGACAGATACCTGCAAAAGCCAGAACAAATATTTGCTACAGCTGACAGATCATTTCAAGTTTTAACTGGAACATTGAAAATGTTTTGTGTGAGCTATGCCAATTTTCTCCCTCTTGTAGGCAGCTGGAGTGAACAAGTTCCATCCTAGCAAGTATTTTTCTTCAGTGCTTCTCCTTCTTTCAGAAGTCAACCAGACTGTTTTTACTTAAATTTTCCTAAAATAATCTATCTATAGTATTGTCAGGCTGGGAACAGATGTCTTTATTCAGCTTAAAGGTAAAGGGACATAATAAGAAAGCAGGAGCCAAGAAGATCTTGGACCAACAATTTTACATATAACTAATGCCAAAAATTTTCAGGGGTGGGNCTAGTCTACTTCCTCCCCTCAAAGGAGCCTTGGGAAAAAAAGGTGTTCAATCTTCTTGTTGAAGATACCAGTAAAGGATGACGCTTGAGATACCCTGATAATAATAGAAGCTAAAGACATCTGACTCAGAGAAACATGCTTTATTCACTTTTATCACACTTGTGCAAATTTCTTAATCTCCTAATTCTTCAGCACTTATTACAAAGATATTGAAAACCAAAACCTATATGTCAATCCCAGTTGCAACTTCCAAAAGTGTTATCAAATTTTAAGAAATGGACAAGTTAATTTTTAAAGGCACAAGCACTGTGGAGAGCACCAACAGGCAGATCTCCCCTGGTAAGCGAGGCAACATATCAGCAATTTCATTCCCTTGGGGCTAAAGTATCCTGCATTCCTGATTGCACCTTAAGCTTTTTGAGACTATTTAGCTCACAGCCTTGCTCCAGAAATCACTGTGAGGCACATAAACCTGCACAGCAGCAACTGCACCTTCATACACGCTGCCAAACCCCTTCCAGCCTGCCCTGTTCTGGGCACATTTCTCACTTGACTCACTGTTTTGTTGAGCTGCTAACCCTGCCTGCCACGCAGCACGTGGCAGTGTTTCATATGGAGCACAAGCACAGCCTGTCTCACACCCAGAGCATCAGCAGAGAGCTGCCTGATTGAAAGATGAAAGCCATTTCCAGACTACCCACTTCTTCCCCTTCTCCTCTTCCCATTTATTTGGTGCCCCTGTTCAGACAGGAACAGTCAATTGTGGAGATGCAATTTAACAAGGAAAAACCTATGTGGGAGCTGGCTGTGGCTGACACTGCACACTTATGCATGGTTTTGTCATTTCATTCTTAAACAACTTCTTTCCTTGTTTCCTTTGAGTGCAGTGATGCCAACATACTGAAAGAGGTCAAGGTTCTGAGCAGTGCCTCAGTCCCTGACAGGCACACATGGCCCAGGCCAGCAGAGCTTCATCCTTTACCCCTGGGATAGTCAGCACAGCAAAGTCATGGACCAAGCCCAGCTCCATCCCACCCAGCCATCAGCCCATCTCCTGCCATGATAACCAGACTCACATCTGTGTTTCAGGCTACCTCTGAAGAAGGAGTTTATCACCAGACTGATTTTATTCTGGCAGGCTCCCTGTGGAATGAGGAGAACTGATAAGGGAAAAAAAACTGCTAGCCCTTAAGCTTTTCCAATGGGGATCTCATACATTTTAATATTTAATGTTGCACCATAAAAATAATGTACACTTTACCTTCTTGCTATTCTTTTAAACATTATTTTAAAAGAAATATGGATCTGCCTTATTTATAATCTTCAATTCGGGTCTGTGGTGAGGCAAGATAACCAAAAAGTATTCTCTCAAAGTGCTTTTGGAGCAAAAAGCAAAACGCTGCAGCCTTCTACTCCCCTGTGCCCACAAATTGTGCAGAAAATCCAGATTTTCTGGGGAGGTTGTCACAGCCCAGCTCCCTGTGAACATGGGACACTTTATCATTCCCCTGGAGCCAGTTCCCTTTCAGCCTCACAGGCTGGCACACCAGGCCATCCATCCCTGGTGCACACCCTGGGCATGGGAACGAAGAGGGAGAGAAGGAATTCCTGACTATTTGATAACTTTTTTACCAGCTGGTTTAGCATTGTCTTGCCTTTGGATACACCTCTGGTTCTACCTAGGCTGTTCACCCATGCTGTGCTCCAGGGCTTAGTAGTGGTAACTCCAATCTCGACAAGCCTGAGCACTTCTTAAATTTCTGGACCTGGCATCTTTTTGAAATACTTCTAGAAAATGGAAAAGAATAGACTTGTCACCAGAAGGATCTGGAGGCAGGTATCCCACTGAATCCAGACATCTAAAGGAGGGAAGCTGGCATCTCATTAAATTTTCTATAGATGTGCCTTGTGGAAAATGTCTTGATCACTTTCTGAAGCTCCTGTTGGAAACACCTCCCCAGGCAAGGAGCAGAAGGATGTCCTCCCATTCCCTCTCCCTAATGGGGCTGTCCTGTCTTGTTCTGATCACAGCAATTTCTGGTCAATGCCTGGGTAGATCTCCATCTGGGATGTAGACAAACTTGAAAGGTCACTGTAGGATGTAAGTTTTCTTGACAGGCTCTTAGGTAATTTGCCAAGCCAGAAATTACTGACAATGGAGGGCTTCTTTTGACAGAGTCAGGGAGACACAGTTTTCCAGGAGCTTAAGCTTCCAGCACCGGGTTAAAAGTTGTTCCAGAATCCTTCCTCAGGTGGCTCCTAGATGACCAGGGGACACTTGTGACTTGACTTGTTACAGCTTTGTGCCACACGCTCACTCCAAACAGTGTGAACAGGAATGACAGAATAGGAAGAGGCTGATAATCTTTGAAGGAGAAAAATGGAAAAGCTGGTAATTCCTAGCATCTCTCATGCACTAAGCAACTCTTGGTAAGCTGTAACCACACTAATAGCCACATGCCAAAGTGCACTGAGAACCCAGCCTAAGAGCAGTCAGTCCTTGGGAGATGGAGTCTTACTGGGGGTGGTGACAGTGGTGCCCATGCACCATTATATCTATTATATCCTCATATTGGTCTTTATGCAATCCAGCATCAAAGGAATGTACTTCTGCTATTCCAGTCCAAACCCTCATATAATGTTGCCTTCACAGTTTCATATGCTCCACTGTATCAACTTAAACACTTCTTATGAGACAAACTTGGCTTTTAAACAATTTTGTAACCCATCTGGATAGCACTGGTTTGTTTCTGCTATTTTACCCAGCTATGGTGAGGCAGCAGGAGCAGGGCTTCAGGGTCATTGGCTCCTGTGGGACCAGTGGAGTTCAGGCAATAGTTTGGGTTGGGAAGGGACCTTCAAGATCATCTTTTTCCAACCTCCCTGCCGTGGGCAGGGACCCCTTCCAGTAGAGGAGGTTGGTCAATGCCTCAGCTGACCTGGCCTTGCTATCTCTATCCTGAGACCCTGAGTGCAACTTCTTCTGGGTCCATTCTCTATTTATCATCTCCAAGTGCTAACAAGCCAAGGTGTCTTGGTTTATACAACAGTAAAGATTTCTTTTATTCCTTTACAAGAGTCAGAAAATTTGGTACTTTCTTTGCATCTATCTCCTAGACACACATAGAAACTCTTTTCCTAAAAGCACACAAACCAAGGAAGTTCCCATTCTCCTACCTGCCAAACAGTAACAGTGAGCTCTGATTCCCACTGGGGAGGGGTTTACATGCCAGGGGAATGGAGCACATAGCAATTTCAGCTTGTGTCCCAGGATCTGCAACTAGAAGAAGCAGTCCTTACCTCTCCTTAACCCCTCAGTCCAAATCCATGGAAGCAAAGGTGCTAGCATATTCACCAGTTGGCACTGGGGAGGACTCTTGTCCAGGTTCACAAGCTGTGTTATGACCACCACTGGGTAAAGTACTTGCATTCAAAAAAGGGTGAATGAAAGAGCAGGGCACAGGAATATTAAGTTGGGGCAGGGTAAGTGCAAGAAGAATGTCCCATGATTTTGAGACTGGTACTTTTCTCAGGAGTGCCCCAAGTAAGGCAGCTTTTGCTGTACCAAAAGTCCCTTAAGGGATCATAACACAAATTGCAAACACTGTGGCACAGGGATCTCTTGCCAGGGCGCTCTTCAGAAGCAACTCAAGGCAGTGTGTATGATGTCACAATATTTGCAAGGCTCTGCCTCTGTGGGAGATGTGGCAATTCTACCCCTTAAAAGCCCTCCTGATTTAGGGGCCCAGGTTGCCAGTGGTGGACTAGTATTCCCAAAATAACCCCCTGCTGAAACCCCCATTCACGTCCTTAAATGTCCTGGTCACACAGTCTCACCTAAACACTGCCTTGTTCAGCTGCCTTGCTCACAGCCCTGCCCTAATCTTAGCCACACACAGACAAAAGGCACTAAATTGTATCCTCTGGGTCAGGAAAGATAACCCAGAACTCTGGGTGTGACACACAGAAAAAATGCCACAGCTTCTCAGTGCCCGTATAAAAACACATCAAATAAAACACGTGGCAAAATGGAACTTGGTCTGTGAAATACAAGTTACTGGCCAGTTATTCTTCCTTCCAAAACTGTATGGCCCAGAATTCCAACAAATAAACCAGGAATAAGAACTAAGAGACATGTAGTATATTTCTTTAATATTTCTAAAGAGGAAGGGGTTAAAAACTGCAGAGTCAGGAAGCCTTTGCTATCAATATACCAACCTTTATTAGCTGCATCTCCTAGTGGTGTTGTTTCTCCATAATTACATGCCTTTTTAATACCTTGAAAGATACGCAAATCTTCAATGCAAGGTGGGACATTCAATAATATGTTTCTGAAATCACAATAGCCTATTAAAGACTGATTAATGAGACAGTAGTAATTGTGGATGCAAGGCATGGGGAGTCTCAACATTCATGTTTAGCTTGAGTCTTCATCATCACTCTGAAAAATCTCACTGTTGAATATTTTGGGAACAATTTGTGAATGTAATTTAAAACTATTAATAAGGATCTGTTACTGGCACTCACTCATTTCTTCCCTTTTGTTTTATAGCTCACATCATTATTTGATCCATTTTCTGTAGGTTAGAATAATTTCAGGTCACTTTTTTAGAGCTGGTGGTGTTGTCTCTGCTGAGGGAGACAGCACAAACCAAAGGCAACAAAAGGCTCAAACATCTCAGAACAAGCACACACATACCCATTCACTGTTTCAAATTCAGCCCTTTAAAATGGATACATAAAACAAAAAACAAGGTACTAGCAGAGTGTTCTTACGAAATACTGCGGCTAGATGTTCATGGAATATATAAGCATACATTGTTAAAAAAAGAAATTCAAGTATCAGCATGCACTGACTGTTTTGATTTGCCAGGTGATGCTTATTGAGCAAACTGCATTAATTTTCTTCTTTCTTAACCACCCCCTCCCACTCTAACCACACACAAATCACACATTCAAGGAAGAAAGGCACATTTGTAATGGTTTCCACTACTATTACAACACAATTTGTAATCTTCAAAGGCAGAGATGTGTTTGGAATTATTTTAGGGCAACTCCAGACAGCAGCAAAATAAATGTAAGAGATAATTCAAATCTCCAAAGCCTAAATTTCAAAGTTGAAGTTTCAAATATGCAAATTAATCTTTTGCTTACAAATAAGCATTTAAGTTAGGTGTGTTAAATTGGGGCTAAGCAGGCACAGGTTGCAGGATTAGGCCCACAAAATACACACTTACAGTAAGAGATCTCTATATAAAACTATTGTATTGTATTCAAACCATTTGTATAGATTTAAAAAAAAAAATTTAGTTTTAAGAATAGGGTTCCTCTTCAGGATAGTTTATCATCATGCAATAAATGCAGCTTCTTGATAGCAAAGAGTACATCTCATAAGGTTTTTTAAGTGGATGGATTTAAATCAAGTAAAAGTTGATCTAGGAAAACCATACCAAGCCTGGAAAGTTATGATTAGCAAAATCAAAAAGCCCTGAAGTTCACAGAATTCATCATACTTAAGGAAGTTTTCATACTGTGAGAAAGGACTCAGCTTTATGTTATGGATAAGGAGAGGGAGATACCCATACAGATATGGAGAAGGATTTTACATGTAAAACTAAAG
>VWZP01005152.1:61335-108840 GCA_013396995.1 Dicaeum eximium
GCGCTCCGCTCCGCACCCGCGGCCGCTCCTCACCTGCTGCGCTGTCTCCGAGCCGCCGGCCCCGCCGTCTCGCCTGCTCTGCCGGCGCGGGGCTGCCCGGTGCCTTTTAAACCCTCGGTGACGGCCGGGGAAATTCCCAGTTTTGCTTTTTATTTGCTCTTTTCCCAGAAGAATGAAAGTAAAAGCGTGCGGTTCCCATCACGCCCGCTGCCGGGAAGGGCGGCTGGGGAATGGCACAGGCAGCGGGACAGCGCGGGGCGGGGGAGCTGCGGGAGGCATTGCTCCGCGCCTGTCCGCGCTGCTCCCACCGCCCGGGGCGCCTGCCTTCCCGTGGGCACCGACCTTCCCGTGGGCATCTGCCTTCCCCGGGGCACCTGCCTTTCCATGGGCACCTGCCTTTCCATGGGCACTGCCTCTCGTGGGCACCTCCTGCCCCGCGGGTGCGCCCGGAGCAGGTGCGGCGCAGCGCCGAGGGTGCCTCGCCCTCGGGCGGGAGCGCTCGCCCGCCCGCCCCTCCGCACGGGTCCGGAGGGAAAAGAACCGGCAGTGACCCGTTCCCTGTAGGGACTGAGGGCTACGGAGAGGGGAACGGGGCAGAGGGAGCGGCCCGCCAAGATTGGGGTGGGTTGTGGAGCAACGGGGCTGCTGCAAGCATCCCTCTGGGCGCCGCCGAGGACGTGCCTCGGGCTGTATGCACAGGAGGGTTTTTTAATGCTAAAAAGCCAAGAGGCTTTTTTAATCTTTTTTTTTTTTTTTTTACTATGTGGAAATAGTGGAATACTAGCTCTTCCTGACTTTTCTAGGAGAATTTTTGGGGCTTTCCAGATATGACTTTGGAGTTTCTGGGAGTTTACTGGAAAGATGGGTTATTACCAGTAATGCTCTCTTTCTTTTGAATTGCTGGCCATATGGAGTGGCATACACTCTCATTCTTTCAAAGTTACTAACTTTAAGAAAATCCCTTTCAATTTTCAGTCTATGTCTCCTGGAATTTTTTTATGACACTTGTGTAATATTTTTTCCAGAGGACTCGTTTAGGAATGTCTAAAAAGATTTGATAGCCATCCTGCAGTGTCTCAAGGGACTTCAACACTTGAGTGTTGAAGTGTGCAACACGTGACCTACTTTTATTCTATAGTTTCCTCCTTTAGAAAAGATTGACAATCTGTACAATACAGAGAAAGTAAAAATGACAAAATAAGTGACTTCGCGTGTTTCACCTCTTATCTCCATATGTTGCCAGACAAACCAAGTTTAAAGTGATTGAGTCAGATTGTTTTAATTTAGAGGATTGCTATTTTTGTCCCTTGAAGTATGTTTGTGAAGTAGCATATCCAAGTTGTTTGTATTATCCTATTTGTGAACAAGCATTGCAGTTCATCTCTTGCACTGGAATCAAGAGGTGCAATGGGAGATTGGAAGAATGTTGCCCTGTAATTGAGTTCTTGAATGCTTTTTGTAAGTGCCTTTTAAAATACCAAATCTTAGTCCTTCAAACTGATAAATCATTCAGCAGAGATATAGTTAGCATAGAGATTTACAAAGACAAAGCTCTGTGCAAGTCAGGTTTGTCCACTTGGAGCTTGAAGATCATAATAGAGTCACCTCACAGAGTTTTTAAATTTACTACATGTAGGATCCATTTAAGATTCACTTAGCTCATCAGGCTGGATTTTTTGAGACATTAGTAGACCTTGGTTGATCAGTATATGAAAAGGTCAGAAAATCTGGTTTTCAACCCATCAGATTTCCCATTAAAATTTGTCAGGCAGCTTGCCACAAGAATTCTGTGATTTAGCTTGTACAGGTAAAATTCTTCCAGTCCTGTTTCTAGGACAGAGGTGCACATCACAGCATGTTCACATGCAACCTATCAGAAAGAGAAGGCTTCACTGGCCAGGAAAAGCATGCATTCTTCTTTGAGGGTTCAGTCTGCTGTGTGTGGTGGGAGTTGGCTGGGATGGGTAAGGGACTTTAAATGGCAGTGAACATGTGGTGTGACAGTGGTTCTTGCACTGCAGAAGATAGGTGGGTCAGTACAAATTATGGTCAAGTTTTATTGCTGTTTTCTTAGTTGTTCAAAATTCCTCTCTGAGGCTGTGATTTACTAGTGATGCTCAAGTCCAGAGGTGCCCATCTCTTCAGTGCTGGACTGGCTGTACCCAACAGCCCATCCTTGCCAGAGAGGAAGGAAAGAAGCAGCTGGGGCCAGGGCATCCCCTCTTCCTTTCCTGGATACTATCCCACAGCTGTTCTGTATGCAGCTGTTGTTCTTACTGAGTAGTGGAGATGGGCAGAAACACTGCATACTCCTCCAGAAACTTGTGATGATCTTTGATAGTCCTCCAACATAAATTTCTACCTTTTTTTTTTTTTTTTTTCCAAAACCCTCCAATTTAAGTATCATTCTAGCCAGACTAGTGATAAGCCAGAGTCCAATTATTCCTAACCACATATTATCAGGTACTCAGTCTCCTTCATTCCCAGTACCAGGTGAGTCACCTGCAGCCTCCTGTCAATCTCTTTAGGCTCTTTTGATGTTTTGGTCTTTTCTCTCTGCCCATCCTCACAGAATTCATATTTTCCTGGATGCCATGCAAAGACAGAAGACCAGGGGTCAGAGCAAAGGAAGGCGGTCCACTAAAGGGACAAAGTGATGGGCAGTGAAATTTGCTCAAAAAGATTGCAAAAATCATGGGATAAGGTTGTGTTGTTGCTTTATCTCATGTTATGGCCAGTTGCATGGATTGGTACATTTGGCCAGCCTGAAAATGTGTTTAAACACACCTTTGTAAGAGAGGTGTGTTCATGGGGATTTGCAGAAGCTATCAAAGGAAAAATGGACAGTCAAGATGAGATTCAGCTGCAGGTTAAGACACTTGAATGTTTAAACATATATGATTAAAACACTCCTCTGCTTATGTCCGATGTGGTTATGGTCCAATAGAATTCAAAGCTTGCAGTGAACCCTGAGGATGAATTCAGCCCAAGCAGTCACCAAGTAGCTGGTCAGCTCAATAGTTGTAGGGTATCATCCTTGGGTATGAGGGAGTTTAGGCACCCAAAGAGTGTCTTTATCTGGAGGTGAATCCTTCCCTCTAGCAAGGCACAAGTCATTTGGTTGTACAAAGATCCCTTTTCAACTATTTTAACGGATTATACAATGTATTTGTTAATACAGAATACAATCTGTGACATTAATATGTACCTAACTGTTCTTCTTGTAATCCAGCTTTTTTTAGCTCTACCTTACCAGTTCTGCCACTGCTTCTTGTTCTGTCTCCAGTGAATGCATCTAGTTGTGCAATGGGAAATAAAACAACTGAAATCCGTATGAAGTATGAGAATATACTAAGTCACGACATCAATGAGCTGGTAAGTAGCTCTTGGGCTTCCAAAACATGCTGGTTATTTTTAGATGCTAATAATCAAGAGTAAAAGGTTAAAACATGATAAAAGACCAGTTTAAAGTCACGTGTTATGCTGGAATGGTGGTTCAGTCTCCTTAAAATCGCTGGAATCTGTGGATAGTGCCTGTTTGCATGTACAAATACTGTGATACAGTTTTTTGTGCCTGTGCATCATCTAGTTAGACACATGTAATATTTGGCCATACATCACATATTTCATTAAAAAGTACTCTTTCCTAAAGTAATTTCATGACTACTTCTGTTTATATGTTTTTAGCAAGGGAAGAAAGCATTACACCTGTAATTGGTTCTACTAATTAGAGTTCTTGACTGAAGATTTTTGTTGTCCATTGAATACAAATGCACAGAGATACAAAATTCCTATGACAGTAAAAGTTTCTTTGTATCTTAATAGGTTTCTTTGTACCTATTAATATATCTTGTTTAGCCAACAAAAAAATATCTTTTCTAGATGGCAGCAGAGAAGAACTTAACATTCTCATGTGTAAATCTCCTCCATTATGGCTTTATCCGACACATTTATTACAGCTTTGCAAAATAGTTTCTTAACAGTTTACCAATCCAGCCCAAAATTTACCTTACAATACTTCCTCATGAATTATTAGCAATTAAATTCATCTGTCAAGAACACTTCCATGGGGGAACACTTAACACAGTTGTATTAGTAGAGGCATTCCCACAATTTCCTGACAGATTTTTACTAAGTGAGAATTCACCATACTGTTGCAGTCTTAAATCAAGATCTATTTGCATGAAATACAAATAATACACAACCTTTTTCCAAGGGCAAAATAAGGAGTCATTGCATTTCTTCCCACTTATGAACTACCACCATCCTTCAGAGCATTATGGCAATGGTTTCCAACCCAAGACACATCAGCCCTCATCTGGAAACAAAATACCTTTAGGGTCAGGGAATGATCTTTTAACATTTTGATCATGTTATGTTGGTTGAGATTATGCAGAGAGAAGGGTATTTCTCTGCAGATAAATGACTTTACCCTGAATGAGGCATCAAGTCTGGGGAGAATATTAATTGGCCATATTAGAATTGTTAAGTATTCCCTTTAGTTTGCTATCTTATTTCTGACAAAGACAAGTATTCCTTAGAGAACAAAAACAAACTGTCTTGGTGAGCAGCTAGAAGATAGCTGAGCTATAAGAGAAAATTAAACAAAGGAATAACACCCTCTGGGAGTCAGATCCTGCTGCCTTCTGGTGGTGGAGATCCAGGAGGTGCATCCCAGCCCTGCTCAGGATGCAGGGTCAGGGAGGGTGGGGGACTGTCCTGGCCTGCACAGGGCAATCAATGCCTTGCCACTGTCCTGTTGTAGGATGGAGCTTGATGCAGTCTGTACCCCATGGTGCCATCAAGGATTGTAATGGAGCAATGCCATTATTCCAGATATATTTTGGAAGTTTTTTCTGTTTTTTTTCTTTTAAGTTGCAAAAAATGTTATTGAGATTTTTTTAAGACAGGGGTTTTTATAGAAGACTGTATGAAAACTAAAAGAGTTATCCAAATAAATACATAAATAAAACCTTCATGAATTAGTATTTGTGAAAACTAATGGGAAAGTACTGAGCTCTGAAGCTTTTACTTCCTAGAAGACATACACAAGCAACTAACTACTGTGCAAGTTTCTTCATTTTTTCTGTCTTTACTTTTCCACATTTATGAGAAATGTCTTCTATGTATAATCAGTGTATTGTCACTGTAAGTTAACAGCAAATGTTGTGTGCTGTGTGGGTGACAGCAACTGCCCAGCAGGCACTTTCCTGCCACTGCAGAGCCAAAGTTGATAGCTTTCAGCTCCTCAGCCAGATGTTTGGAGCAGCTATGGGTTTGCTGCAGAGCAGGATAGTGAGTCATATACTAGATCTCAGTAAGATAATAAATTTTCCCTAATGACTTTTCTGAGGTCAGGATTTCCCTTAGCTTGGTTTAGACACAGCCAATAAATTGCCTTCAGATGTGGTTACTGTACATTATACTAAAGGTGATCTGAGAAAACTAGAGAGGATGGGAAAATCTCATAGCAGTTAGCAAATGAAGTGACAGATACATAGTTTTTAGGGTGATTATATATAAATATATATATAAAATTATAAATTTTGGTGCTGTGTGACTGCAGGAATATCTGTTGTGGTACAAGAAAAGATGTGCAATAGTTTCCTCATGTTACGGGTTTGGGTTTTTAAATTTGGTTTTGTTGTTTTGTGATTTTTTTCCTTGTCAGTGAATATTTGACTCCCTAAACTCTTGGTTTTGAAAACAAAACTTTCTGTTTCTGTCTGGTTTCTGGATGAAGTTCTGTTCATCTTGGGTGAACTTCTGAAATACAGGCAATTTCTGCAGAAAAACTTAAAGAATTAACTGTTTAATGTGCTCATACGCATGGCTAAGTGAAGAGATCTAAAACAATACTGTCATAAGCTGCCTTTTTTAAAGCCCTTTGGCTTAACTAGAATGTCTGGACACAGGCTGAAGAAGAGAAAGCTTTTGTTGAGTTGGTTTCCATTTTCATCTTGATGACAAGTGTGAAAAGCAGAAGAAAAAACTAAGAATAAGTTTTAGGATAGTATAGAGGATAAAGAATTGATAAAATATTATAATCAGGCAAAAGACCATGTGATGTTGCTTAGGCCATCTTCTGTTATTACATATGCAAAGTGATTGCTAGCATTGGTTTAGAGCTGAGACTGAGGGAGCTGGGGGTGTTTAGCCTGGAGAAAAGGAGGCTCAGGGGTGACCTTATCACTCTACCACTCCCTGAAAGGTGGCTGCAGTCAGGTGGGAGTTGGGCTCTTTCTCCAGGCAGCACTGACAGAACCAGAGGACACAGTCTCAAGCTGCACCAAGGGAAATACAGGCTGGACATTAGGAAGAAGTTTTTCACAGAACGAGTGATAAAGTTCTGGAATAGTCTGCCTGGGCAGGTGATGGAGTCACCATCCCTGGATGTGTTTAAAAAGAGATTGGATGTGGCACTCAGTGCTATGGTTTAGTTGAGGTGTTAGGGCTGGGTTGGACTCGATCTTGAAGGTCTCTCCCAACCCAGACATTCTGTGATTCTGTATTTACTGAGACATTGACAAACGCTGTATTCAATGTATTCAATGTTACAATTTAAATGTAAGATTTAAACCTTGCTCGATGTCTCAAAATTTCCAAAGAACAAAGCAATTCGATAGAATATGAAGATTTAAATTGAAGAGATTTGTGCCCATTTCTGGGCTCTCCAGTATGAGAGAAATACAGAGCTCCTGGAGAGAGTCCAGGAAAGGGCCATGAAGATGCTGAAGGGACTGGAGCATCTCTCTGATGAGGAAAGGCTGAGAGAGCTGAGGCTGTTCAGCCTGGAGAAGAGAAGGCTCAGAGGGGTTTCATCAATGTGTAGAATACCTCAAGTGAGTGGGCAAAGAGTACAGAGCCAGGCTCTTACCAACAGTGATGGGACCAGGGGCAGTGGGCACACACCAGCACAGGAGGTTCTCTCTGAACATCAGGAAGGAGCTTTTTACTGTGAAGGTGACTGAGCACTGACACAGTACTTCCATGTCTAAACATATATGATATTTTACAGGTAAATATGTCTGCAGAGATTCGTGACAGGTGCTGCAGGAATAAAATTAAAGAAAATATCAAAGTGTTTTTCTGCAATGATACTGAGGTAAAATTTAACTTTTCAGAATGTAGAGAATACAAACCCAAATGAGTTCTTTATACAGTCTGGGATAAAATAGCGTAATAGGGTAGTATTTAATTTTAAAAGTCAAATGACAATATTCAGGATGGTTTGTTTTTTGAATCTGGAATTTTATGATGCGTTGAGTAAATTGATATTTTAAACATTTAAATATTAAGCAATTCCATATCCAAGAAATATGGGGGTTTTTTCCTACTATGAAGATACTCCCATATTTTTAATCCAAAACAGACACAACACTTTTCTTTTTGCCAATGGAAGTAAACATTAAAATTCCCCAATCTCTGTTTTTATTTTTCTACAGAAAATTATACTAGCTAAGCTTTTCACTTCAGACCTGAAAGCTTTAAAATAGCAGTTTGGGCAGGTCTCAAATGCCAGAAAGCATAATTATCAGCTGTTGCTACAGAGTTTATCATGTCTTTATAAAAGGGCTGGCTACAAGAATAATTTGTTTTCCTAGCTGCATCAATTGACTTGATAACAGCTGTGATTTCTCCCTAACATCCTTATGCTACTATTATTACTTCTAAAAATTGCTGCTTTAAATACCTCAAAAAGATGGCAGGTATGTCAGATTAGTTATGTGTTTTATTGAAAAAGATTTGCAAGATCTTTTTATTCAAAAAGATCTTGAGAAAGATGAAAGCAGAAGAAACCAATAGTAATTGATGGAGGGTTTGGGGTTTTTTAAAAGATAAACCAACTTTGCAAATCATTAATGGTGCACAGACTTTTCAGGATGTATTTTCCTTCCTCTCTTGACAGGAAATGGGATCACTACAGAGCATGGCGTGCAACATGCTCAGATTCTTTAATAAGCAGAGAATCAGCAAAGCCTTTAGGGAGAAAGCAGCGTTCGTCTCATGTAGGACATTACAAGTTCTACAATGTAAATGTGAAAGACCTAAAAAAGAAAAGGTGAGTTGTACTCAACTTCAGTGAGTAATAGTTTAACTATTTGCCTTATTTTCTAAAGCTCTTCAACACACACTGTCACATCTACCTCTAAAAAATACAACTATCTTGCACATGTTCTATGCCAGAGTTAGTTTGCTCTCTATAGCATTTGTCATGTAATAAACATTAAGCCCAGTGCAAAGACTAGGACAATCATCTGGAAATCTATGGTGAAGATTCCTGCTCTGGTTCAGGAGTGAAATAACTGAGTTAATTTTCCAGTGAGAGACAAGGACCAGACTTGTATAAAGAAGGCATTTAAATTTCTCTAGAGTCAGAGTTGTAATTTCTCACTAACCCTAAGAGTAATGTTTAATTTGGTTTGTCTCAACAAACAATTAGGGTGAGATTCTCTCTTTTCTGTAATCTCTTTGGTCTTTATTTTAACCACAATCTCTCAAATTCAACAGGAATAATTAGATATGATAATATTTGGTTTTTTAGTCTTTGGCAGAATCTTCTTTTTGAGGTGCCACTTAAATGTAGCACAGTGATCCACTGACTACTCTAGCAAAGGAAGAGTGTTCTTTTAAGTGTGGCTCAGAGTTACCTATTGAACACAAAAATATTAACCAACATCAAAAAGTCTCCACATAGGCACCAAAGGATATAATGCTTAAACAGATGAATTGAAGGCTTCATTTAACTCTTGATTTTTCTCCTTGAAGTGGAGAGACTTATAATCTGGGATGAGATCATCAAAGCAATGTTGGTGTCTATATTTTGCTTTGTCACCTCTGGTGAATCCAACATTTGCCTTACTTTAAAGGTTTCCCAGTCAAGTCATAGAAGTCAGTGTCACCCTTGCAACTCCTGCCTAACCTTACGGATTCCTGTTTTTATTTAAAGACCAATTAAAGTAATTTAGCAAAAAAATATGAGCAGTCATTGAAAATGAACAAGAACCACAATAGTTTCATCTGGTTGAGATCCTGAACACTAGGGCACAGCACCAGCCCCTGGAGCTGGTCTGTCTTGTTCCACTAGTTTCAACACATATAGTCAAAGTTGGGCTGCCAAATTGATTGGCTTTATTTTCTCAGTCCTTCAGACAATGGAGGATAAATTTTAATCTATGATAGAGGATGCACATGTTCTCAGCAGGACACACTGGTTTCAGGTGTCCTTATTTGCTCTGAGTTAAAGCCACATTCTCACAGTCCCATGGGCAGGGTCTCTCCAGTATTTAGATTCAGTAAGGCAGTTGGTTTGCTCTGAAAGATGGCTACACGACTAGAACAAGCAGTTCTCAGATAACAATACAATATGTTCTGTTTCAGGTTTGCCCAGATGTATATAGAATAGAAGATACAGAGACAAGTGAACAGTCCAAAAAGAAATGTAACCCAGAAGTTTGTGAACTGAAAGAAAATATATCTAGCCTTCGATCCTGCTGGAATAAATTTGAAAAAATAATTTCCAGGTGATTCCAGGTGAATCCTGCTCTTTTCTTTCGAAGTGGCATTACTTGGTATCTTTGCATTTTATATGCATTCTTCAAGTAACCTTGCTTGCTTATATGAATACTTTATGCCAGAATTCTGATGGAAGGCTACTGTACCTTGTTCCTGGAAATGACAGAAACAGAAATGGCTGAACCAAGCTGCTGAAGTTCAAGAAGTGACAATAGAAGACCAGCATTTGAAACAACTCTGCAAAAGTCTGTGTCCAACCTTTGTGCTCTGTAAACTACTTTGAATTTTCTGATTTTTCAAGTAACTTTATAATACTGCCATATGAAAGCAGCCGTTTACGTGTCTACTACAATTTATAAAAACATCTTGGAATCTGCAGGTGAAGAAGAGAGTATGAAAAAGTAGCTGGTGTCTTTATATCTATGCAAAATGCACCAAGGATCAAAACTAACAATTTATCAAAGCAGCAGCTTATCTTGGATATGTTCTCCCGACACAGAAGTGGTTTTGGTGTGGGTCTGATGAGTCTGCTAACTGACTTGGGTTTGGAAAAACAGAGAAAAAGCTTTTTGAAAAACTTAGGAAGGGTACTGATTTTTGAGAGATGCAGCATGCTTCTGCTGGCTGAAGCACAGGCAAGACTGAATCCTGTGGAAGAAGAAAAAGGAGATGCCTGAATGTAAGTTGTTCAGTTGACTGGAAACAACACTACACTCATGCATTTGATCAACCCAGAGTTAGCTGCAGGAGGACCTAGAATTCCTTAGCTTCAGATTGTGATTTCTCATATGCAATTATTTTATATAACATGTTTTAAGATGTTAGGCAAACATGACTTAAAATGTGTGAATATTGTCAGAGAATAATATATTGGCATTTAACTAATAAAGTGTTCATATTTAATTTTGAATAAATGTAAGTATTTTTATAGTTGTTTATTACACTTTTGCAGTTTCTTACTTTGATATAACTCCTTTGGTAATAAAATATTTGTCTTCTATGAAATTGGGCTGTTCACTTTTTGACTTGCATTACTCCTTTTTTAGGTTTTATTCAGAGATAGTCAGTCATTCGAAGCACGCTGGGGACTTCCTGTTTTAAAATACTGTCTTGGTTTAAAAAGACAGGTGTCTGCTAAGGAAGAAAACACAAACCCCCTCCCTCTGAATCACCACAATTTTTTGAAATTAAAACGCTCTCAGGCAAAAAAATATGGGGATAGGAATAACAGTTCTTTACTAGGAAAAAACTAAAGGAAACAAAGGTACTAGTACCGGCAAACAACAAAAGAAACAAACAAACAAACAAACAAAAACCCTGACAGAGTCAAGATATGACCTGCCACCCTGGGGCAGGGTGTGGATAACAGTCCAGTTGAGCAGTGGCTGCAGTTCTCTTAGAGTGGGAGCCACGGCTCTGTCAAAACAACAGTCCAGCAGAGAAGAGTGTAGGCAGATGGGTCTGGTTTTCCTCTGGAAATCCAGTGGAGAATCCAGGCTGTCTTTGTTTTAAAAGTGTCTCTTTTGGCCCCTCCCCCTGGGCAGAGCACCTCACAATGGGAATAATGTAATCTTATCAGTCATGTGGAGGCACTCAATGGCCCATTAACAAAAAATGTCTTCCCAGGGGAGGTATTGTTTGTGAAAAGATAAGGGAAACCTGCCCAGATAACAACCTCATCTTTATCAGGTGGCAAATAGAATATCTTATTTTAACAATCCAGGACAAATACCCATTTCTTAGCAGCTTGTAACCTGCCCAGTTTTGGTAAACATTTCCATACCAGCCATCAGGACTACATACTTCAGGAAAGCTTTAGTTAAGCCAGCCCGTTGTTTCCTGGTTCAAAGTAAACTAATATAAATTGTTTTATCTGTCCTAAAAGAATTCTTCCATAAAACTACTCTGGTACTAGAATTTTGGTATTATATCAAGAATTTTGGTATTCAGAACAAACACCTGAAGAAGCAGCTGGATGTGCTTCAAAGAACTGTCAGTTGACTGTAAAGAGCACTACTTTAATGTATTTCACTGGAATAAGATTGCTGTATTGAATCTGAGAGGGAAGAGGTTAAGAGCAAAGCAAGCATACCATGCTTTCCTGAAGTACACCCTCTCCAATCCCCCATGTATTTACAGTGACAATAAGGCAGGAGTGGTAACTCTGTAAACTGTAATTGAGACTTTCACACATCCTCTTTAGCCTTCATGTGAGAGATTGCAACTTTAACTCCAAACACTTTAAAAAACTGAAACCAACCCCAACGTATAAACCTTTTATGGAAGAGGGAAAGGAAACATTTCCCAGTATCATACTGCAGATAAAGAGAACATAACCACAAGTGTGGTTATGGGACTTCACTGGAAATCCTTTCTTCTGAAAGATGACCCAGGAGACTGCAGATTCAGTTGGTCTCTGAGACTGAAGAGCAGTTGTTTTAATACTTTTTGGAAATTCAGGAACAGTTGAAAGCCAACACTTATTTCCCAATAACCACTTGGCAAGGAAAGGGCAGTGTGAATTCAAGCAAAAATACACAGATCCAGTATTAGCTACTACAAAATTGAAAGGTCAGTCAGTTTAAGTTACTTAAGCAGCAGTCCACAACTTCATCTTGAGAGAAATAAAGCAATTCCAGGACTACCCTGGGGGAAAGACCAAGGGTAGATCCAGAGCAGAAATTTAAATAAAGTTATTATGAAATTGTGGATTTCTTCTGCTTACTTCTCTTAATAAATATCCTGCCTGTGTGATTCTTGTTGCCAAATTTCCTGAGTCACTGCTTACATGCAAACACGAACTGCTAAATGCAGTGACTTGTGCTCTTTGGTTTGTTCCTTCCACTTGAGAACTTCCTCAGGTCTCCTGAACTTACAAATGTGGCACTTAGGAGCTTTTCAGGAACTGGTAAAGGGACGAAAGCTGTACATGGCATTATCACCAACATGCCTACCTCCCTGCCACTTTCACTTATGCACTTATTTATTTGGCCACAAAAAGGAAATAATATGAGTAGGTCAAAACCATGATTTAGAAGTACATGGAACTTATGGGAAGGTGTCAAGGATAAAAAATCAGGTATTTAAATTAAAAGGATTTTCACAATGTTGTTGCAAGAGGCTAATTTTTGAGACCATCTAAAGAACCTGGAGGTGCCCAAGTCCATGGGACCTGATGCAATACTTCTGTGGGTTCAGAGGGAACTGGCAGAGGAAGTGTCTAAGTCACTATCTGTGGTATTTGAGAAATCACGGCAGTCCAGTCCCTTTCCTGGTGTGCCAGCTGTATGCTCAGCTTTGTGTCACCTGGGAACTTGCTCAGGACACACTTGATCTCGCTGTGTCATTGACAAAGATACTAAAAGAGCACCAAAACAAGAGTCTCAGAACAGGAGTCCTGAGGGACACCACTTGTTATCAGCCTCCACCTGGACACAGAGACACTGACCACAACTTTCCAGCTGTATCCATCCAGTCAATTCCTTTTCCACGGAATAGTCTACCCTTCAAATCTGTATCTCTCCAAGTAAACTAATGAGCTCAGTAGAAGTAAGTTTCCCCTAAAAAAAAGGAATGAAAAGTGGAATTTATTCATCCATATTTAGGAAAAAAAAATTATTGTAATAATTACAATAATAGTTATTATTGCTTATTATTATTGTTGTTGTTATTTCTGCTCACATGAATTTCTGAAGAAAAACAGAAACAACTTCTTTTTTTTCTTAATAATTGCATCAACAAAACAGTGCTCTAATGTCATGAAGGAGAACAAATCCAGATCAAGCTTAAATTTACTATCCCTTGCAGTTTTATTATTAAGGAAAAAAAGAAAAAAAGAATTAAATACTACAGATGTCACAGTGGGCTCTACATATACTAAATTATCAGTGTAGTTGGGGAAATAGAGGAGATAGAGGATTAACTTTATAAAAGCAGATCACATTGATTTTAAGTATCTGGTATATTTTTCAAGGTGACTTAGGAATCTAAATCTCATCTCACTCAATTTAAAAACCCTGTATTTTGTGTACCTGAGATCAGACATCACAATATTCACGAGACTGAAATTATATTACCTACCTGTATGCTATGTTATATAAGATAATTTTACATTTGATTACAAAAATTTGCACATCACAAGAAGTTTTATTGGCATATTTGCTTTATTGTTAACAAGTGGCAAATTAGCATTAGGTGGTGATTTACATTTATTAATTAAAACAGAACTGACACTTTAAAATAAACATAATACATGAAATAAGAGGCAAACAAACCAAGGAATTCTGGCAAAAAAAACCCTCACCGGATGGTCACAAACAAATATTCCATGTACTGAGGGGCAGGGCAAAAATAATAAATGCAATGCTAAAAAATCACCTCCAACACATGAATGAACACGCCATTTAAAACCACAGAACATTAATAAATAAACTTATGAAGAGAAACATATTAAGTGTTTTATGAAGAATGAACACCAAGAGTTAGAGCAATCATATAAAGTAGGTTTTGTAACAGTTGTACTGCACTCAGCACTTTACAGATCCCACCCAAATCCATTCATGGTTCTGCCAGAAAGCCAAATTGAAATATAGAACTATGGTAAACCATGCACTTCTGTTTGGAATGTGGGTTCAATATTCAGCCATATGAAACTCAGTATTTGATTTGCTGACTCAAATGTTCAAATCCGGGAAATATAATTTCCCTACTGATTAGTTTTGTAAAGAATGAACACTTATTAAGAGAAAATATATGAAGAAGCTGTTTTCTGGCAAGATGAAGTGGAATGGGACTAAATAGGATCCTCCAGAAATGTGTATTATTCTGGACTGATGTAACACCAAAAAACCAAACCCAAATCAAAACAAAAAATGAACTGGTATTCAAGAGTAATCTCTTATACTGTGAATACTGGAACAAAAATATCAACCAAGTAACTACTGAATTCAGCTAATGAAGTCTTTTACCTAACACTTCTTCCAACAACACAATTAGGTCACTCAAACCTTACTTAGCAAGTTGGAAAAAATCCAACCAAACCAATCAGCAACAAAACAATCACAAGTTGGAATAAGCTGTACTTGAAAGGCAATTAAACTATTTTCACCAGAGTCACTAAAACAAATTTTACCAAAGATGAAAATTCTACCTTCTCATACAACCCATATAACTATTCATAGCTTAGTCAAACTGGATAGAAATAAAATTGAAAAAAGTGCTCTTACTAAACACAAAATTTTCAGCCAAGATTAAAAACACTCATAACAAGTTTGTTCTTCGCAGATATACAAAGTCTATGTGATGGAAACTAGCTCTTCTTGTGACCTTTGTAATACATAGACAATACCATTCAAATTTATATGCAGACTATTTACATAGTCTACATCAGTGTGCACATACCTTGTTTATTTAAAGTACTGCAGTCATACCTCCTTCCACTGACTTGGTAAGCAGGCATCACATAAATGCTCTCCCTGCATTTCAGGCACCAGCTCTCAGCTGTGATGGTCAATGAGGAGCTAGTCCCTTGCAGATGACAGAGAACTTCCATGATGCACAAGGAGTTGGTCAGGTGTGACAATACAATCTGGAGTTCCCATCCTGTGAAGGCACAGGACGTGTGGCTGCGCTGGAGCAGCCGCTGGCTCAGTGCCGGAGCACCATGGAGAGCTCCCCCCGCCTGACGCCCTCCCAGCCAGGAACTCTCAGGTGGAGCTTTCCCTCCCCTCCAGGGAGTTCAAGGGCTCTTCGAGTCTCTTTGGCAAGTTTGAAAAATTCTGCCTATATGTTCATTTCATAGTTACAACCTGAAATGGGGGTGAAGCACCTCCCTGTGCCCACCTCCCTGCAGTGGTGTGTAAGACTAATTATCCATATAAACACATATTTTAATTGCTGCATATTTGGAGATTCCAGTTCTGAAACTACCTAGGGCATGGGCATCATGCATAAATATAAACCTGTGTAAGGTACATAATACAGAGATTAAGCTTTATGCTATGCTGTTTTTACTATTGAAGCTAGCATTTTTCATAACTCCATTGCACTTTATCAGCATAGTTCCGATGATCCTGCACTACTTCCTGGCACAGAGAGGTCCTTTGTTTAAGAGAAAATCACAAAGGTAGAATGGGAATGCCAACTCCCTCAGGCCAAACATCTAAACCAGCCTCTTCCTCGTTTCTTTAAATTGAATTTTACCTTTGACCTCCCCCCCCCTCCTTTAATGAATGGAAGAACCTTAGTAAGAACATTAGGAAGATAAAATGGCAGACAGTACATCTGTCATAGGGTTATACATTGGTAAAGGAATCATCACAGTGATTGCATCACTAAATTTCACTATAAACAGACAGTGCATAGTTCATGTTTTTTCCTCCCATGAAAACCAAGGCATAAGGGTGTGGAGAAGACTAGGGCAAGAGGGTTTGGCTGTAGATCACCAATAAACTAAATTTGGGAACTTCTTGACACATGTAAAACACTAAATATTGAAAATTCAGTCTAACTCCCTGAAGATTTTTTTCATTAAATATAACAAATTTGTTTCCCACATTCTGTTCTTCAGGGACAATGAAAACCAATCCACTGTTTTGTACAAACACCCACTGAGATGCAATTACAGTGATCTGTGTGCTGATACCTTAAGTAATACTGGCTATGGTCTGTAACATCATAGACTTCAGAAACCTATGTCATTCAGTAACAAAACCAGTTGACAAACACAAAATATATTGGGCCTCCTAAGTCGTACCATACAGCACCAAACTACACAGTCAAAAAGAATTTCCCTGTCTGCTTATATTTACTGTGGATTACAACACATTATCCAGTGTTACTATCAATAGTCAGTTATGTTTCACAGACCTTCTTTGTAGGGCCAAATTAAAAGATGAGTTTTAAAAACCTTTTTTTCCATTCAGGTTAATTCCCTATCTAATCCTCATGATAAATCACATAAGTGTAAATGAAGCAAATGATGTCCTACACAAGTAATTTACTAAATGCTGCATTGAAAGCAAGGAATCTCACAAACAGCTCACAAAGTAGAAAATACAGTAAGTGTATGAGTATTGATTTGAAATTATGGAATCTCCCACCTACAATTCAAAGGACAAAGAGTCAATATGTTTTTTCCTACAGTTACAATAATCCTGGAAAATCTGAAAGTTATTTAGTGCCATACTAAACATTCCCTTTTAGAAAGCATTTTTAATAAATGGAAAAATGCATTTTCCAGCAGAAACAACTGCAAATTCATCAGGTAAGAGTAGATTCACTATCTAATCAAACCTATTCTGGACTGGTATCTTTGCTGTTGGACTCTCAGCTTACAATACTTCAGTCTGCAGACCTCCACGGCCCAAGTCCAGGGCAAGCTTTCCAAAGCAGGCTTATCTATGGAAAGAATGTAGAATTCCAGTTTTTCCATACATAGCCATGAATGTGCCATAATTTGGATCCTAGAATCTAAACTCCTACAAAATAAACTGCCTAGGATTTGTCAGCTCTAAGTATCATTACCAGTCATCCATCCTATCATGCTCAGTAGCCAGTTTACACCAACTATGAGAAGACTACACTGAATGATCGATCATTTCTAAAACCAATTTTGTATAAAAAGTGCCAGACTGAACTAATTCACTGAACTAATTTTAAAACATCAACAGCTTGTGGCCTGCAACACAACTACAGGAAGTCTCTTAAATCACTTGCCCTTAGACTGGTATCTGCTTTGAAGATGCTTTTCTTCAATCACGCTTTCTTCCAAATTGGCCCCATTGATAATCACAATTTTTGAAGATGTAAGCAATGACCATACTACTATCATGGAACACTACATTATATTTTTTGTAAGTTGTAAAGAAATTAAATTAATTGAAACTAATGGTGTTTGTGAGCTGAAAGTACCAGTTTCTGACAAAAAATGTATTTACTCTGGGAAAGGCACAGTTATTTCAGATTGTTCTGTCACGCATAATGAAGATGGTGCAAGTACTTCAAAACAAAACTTCACAAAATAAATTACTACATTAACATACAAGTTAAGTGATTTGGCTTGAGAATGGTTTTATTAATAAATGTCTAATTTACTAATTTACTGTGTAATTTGTAAAAAACCCAACAACTTTGAGTCTCTCCCTTCTTCCCAATGGATTAATGTGAAGTCTATTACTAACTTGAAGAAATTGCTGTTTTGAGATCAGAAATACACAAAATTGTAAAAAAAAAAAAACAAACCAAAAACGGGTATTGACACATGTGCACTGGAGCACAGTTACTGTCCTATGTGTTCACATGTGTAAGCTGTGCTATTTTCACAGGAATAAGAATAAAAAAGACTCACTACTTACATCAAGATCTACTGCTCTAATAGCATTCATTTTTATAGAACTATTTTTTTTTGGTATTGGATACATCAAGGCTGTTTTCAAAATAAGAGTTCAACATTTACGTAGGATAAGCATAGACTTCAACTTTCCTTGAGGAAATGTGCGAAGTGAAAAAAAATAAGCAGGACCTTTGGAAATAGGACAAAGACAGAGCACAACACGTTTAGACAGGCTAGTCATGGTGGAGTACAGGAGGAAGAAGACAAGTATTTCAAAACAAAAGGAACTTAAAATGAAGAATAATAAAATTAATACCATATTTGTCCTTATAAATACATAAAAATATTTACACGTTTTTACTGAAAAACAGAACATGGAAAGCCACAAAAAGAAAATCTTGCCTTTCTTCTTAAATGCAAAGAGAATTCACAGGTAGTCTCTCCACTTTGATTCTTTAAAAAATCCTGGGACGCAACTGGGAAGTCCAATTAGCATATTACTGTTAAAGAGTTTAAAGATCCAAACTTTTTACACTTTTATCTAGGAATTTATAAGGAGTTGCTCATGCTGTTTTCACTTAGAACACAGCATCTAAGTTACTGTCACAGATGAAGGAAATAGCTCCACAGAGAAACTTTTGAAGCCCAAGTTGTTCGTGGCTAGTTCCCTATAGGTAAGTAATACTCTACCATAAGAGACTTTAAAAAATCCTTTGTCTAGTAGGATTTACAAAAAAAAAAAAAGTAACATTGAACCTCTTCTGCTACCTGCATTTTTACCTAATTTTAAATATTTTCAACAAAGAGTAAAGAGTATTTCCTTGAATGGCACAGTTTTAGATAGCTGCTATTTTTATTTACAGTATATATCACTGTTTATAAATAACTGTGTAACCAGAAGATTGCACTCAGAAAATTACAAAATGATGTTTCGATGTTTGCAGCATGAAGTCTAACTGGATGGAGTACTCAAGCTTTCCATGCAACAGTACATAGCAGATGTTCCAATCTCTTGTTTCCTTTCTGCTTTAAAGAATGTGTTCACACAACCATTCTTCGAATTCCACACTCACAGCAGAACTTCGCCCATTCCACTGGATACTTCGTTCCACATTCGTGGCAGAACTTGGATAAATGTACAGGTGAAATTCCTTCACTGCTTTTTGCACTTCCTCCATTGACTGAGGATGGACAGTCTCCATTGTCATATCCAGTTTTCCCTTCAGACCTGAAAATTTCCAGATGCAGAACATTCTCTCTAAGTCAGTTCAGTAGAACTTAATGTATAATTAGTCTAATCCTTGCAATAAATATAGCTATTGTCACTTTCATGCCATTTTCATGCCTACACTTCCTATTTACAGTGGTATATCTTATATACCATGCTACCCAGGCTCCCATACATATCTCCAGATACCCAACTTCCCTGCAAGAAAACAAAAAATACCAGAGTTCGAGGAGCAGGATCAAATATTTCATTGACTACCTAGATTAACTGGAGCTTAGCTTGTTAAAAAAGGAAGGCTAAACCAGCAATACAATTTTCATCCTACCCTTTAAAAGGGCAAGACAATTCGTGTGCTTAGCATGCAGATTTCATTCAGTTTCTACTGAAATAATATTTGGTTACTTTTTTCCAACAGCTACCAAGCAGTTTTTGACATTTCCAACCGGGTTTTCTGTGCACATCTGAGAGAGCTGATAACAAAGGTGTGCTGTCAGATGATAAACATGCAAAATATACTGAGCATCTTATACAAGCCAAATAATACTGATCATCTATTAACTGCAGAGAACAATAAATTCCCAACTTCTTTTGTAGTAAGTAATCCCCTTTAATGAAGGCTCTATCAATGACAAAATCCACAAAGTTAAAAGCTACCTTAAGCAAATGTCTGAATTGCTAGTTTTTCTTCTGTTTGTTAAAGCACCTGTGCTCATGGTTCTTGACACACTAGGAGGGGTCCGGGTTTTTGTTGCACCTCTAAAATAGAAGAAATATCTGATTATTTATACGCACACACAGAAATACATACAAGAATATGCATTTTCAAATTTTATATATATATATATACACACACACACATATAAAAGTGCACCAATCTACCTATTAGTTAACTGTATTAAAAAAATAACTAATTTCCTACCAACAGCAGACAGGAGCTTTGGCATGAACTTGCATAGTTTGAACTATTATGACTTGAACCTTACAATGACAAGTGAAACGAAACAGCAAGTTCCTTCCTGTTAATGTCTCACTTCCTAACAGGTAGATCCTGCATTACTGGTTGCTCAGTATATTCTAATGTCCACCTCGACAAATTATAAGTCACTTTTTAGCACGTCCTAAAGTCACTAAAGGCAAGTCCTTTAAGAAAATAGAGAGCAGATGACTTTAGGTTTTAATAGTTTAAGATATGTAGAAAGTATACCATATTTTCAATACTTTGTGACCAATATGAAGTGAGTGAAGAAGACTTTTTCTTCTTAGATAATGCTGTAAATCCTTTTTCTTCAAAGCACAATTATATTTATGAACATAAATAGAATGAGAAGAAAGCAAGTGCATCCAGGTGGGCATTAGGGCCTCATTTTTTCCTAAACAGTCACAGTGTTCCTGAAGTTGGGGTCAATAGTATGACCACACAGATATGGAAACTGCTTCCCTCAGGACTCGTAAGTGTTATGAGAAGCCAGTATACAGTGATCAGCACATCCCAAACATTGAGAACATCTTGCTGCTGGCTTTGATGAGTAGAGAAATATTAGAATACCCTGAAAAATATGAGTAGCACTAAGAAGAATAAATTGGAAGGGGCATCATTTTATTAGTGATCAAGGACAGAAGTTTTCATCATTACTGAAAATAATTACCATTCACTGGGATTTCTTCTTTGGAAAATCTTCAGACTATGACATCTTGTGTATGACCAAGTTTTTCTGTTCTCATTCTTGAACACCAATGCAAAATGAAATTTAAGTTGGGACTCGCTTAAGGACATTTAAAAAAATTAAAACTAGACTCCATTAAAAAAATAGTCACCAGGAGACCATCCATTCCCTTCAGATACGTCTAGCTGCTCCTTTAAGAATTATAAACTATTTGGTCTTGGTTTGGTTTTCAAACCACATATAAGGAAATGCAGTCAACTCAAGTAACTTCAAATGCTACACTGACACAACTGAGGAACATGTACTAACTCCTGAATTATAGACATGCTGCATAAAACATTTCTCCCTTCATGTCATGCACATAGAATAAAGATGGCTTTTCACCTCCTTCTATCACTTCAACCAGTGGAAAAGTGATCAAATAATTAAGCACAAAGGTGGAAATCAGCAACGAAATTTAAGATTAAATAAACTGAAATTATATCTAACTAAAGTATTCAAGTTTAACAGGAATGGCTTCTACTTGCAACAGGTAGAGTGGAATGATCAAAGATTTTGGCTCACTGGGCAGAACACTAACCTTCTCCATTAGTCTTCCCATCTGCCCCCTTATTTTGCAAGGAGATTCTAAAGATGGACTTAACTGAAAAAAAATACTGTGCAGACTGAAAAGCCCTACATCAGTTATAAAAGAATTAAAACGTACTGGAAGTTATGTCAGCCTTTCAGAAGTTACAGAATTCTAGAATAAAAGTCCTAAATGCAACCTAAATTACACTGCTATGATGTACAGATGCTAAATACTCATCTTGTGCTACCTTCCCCATGTCACTATACAATGAAGAGAGACCTTTGCTTATAATTGAGTAAAACTCATTAGAGCTCCATAGTAGAAAGAACACACTGGACTGTTACTTTACCTGTTATGGAAGACAGAAAGGCATATAAAGAAAAAATCAGTTACACACACAGAAACATTATGGGATCATTATGGAACAGGGATGATCAGGCAATGAAGCTAAGAATAGAATTGTGTTTCAATTCCTGTTTAGACAGCTCCAAGTAATTAAAAAACAAAAAATCAAAATTATTACTGACTCAGTTTTCTCTGCATTTTCACCTTGGGACCAACATACTACTTTTTCAAAATTAATTGCATTAATTTTTAAATTGAAGTCTCTTCAGAGTGTACTTTAAATCAGTTTTGAACATCATGTTAGGAGTCCTGGATATCTGAAATAAATTGATGTGAAAACCAGTCCAGTATTCTTCCCTGTATTTCAACTATGTCATACACCCTTATCTCACTAAGTACTCTGAAAATTCACGTGGTGCTTTCATACTAGGTGTATACTAAAGAAATTTCAGAGAAAGCAGTGTCTTAATACAGTATTCAGGCCACTGACTGAGCTGGGGAGGGGAGGAAGTCAAAATACTGAAAAGCCACATTCAAAGTGCACAGTCTGCCCTGTAGATGAAAGGAGGAGAAGTCTCATGAACAGATAAAACATCACTCATTAAAGGTTTAACACGACATCTTCATTCCAAGATGTTTAAACATAGCTTTCTGCATAATTTCTGCAGTCTTTTTCCACAACTAGTTTTCTAAAAATATAGAAGAAACCTCAAATATATTTTCAGACCAGAAACTTCCCTTCCAACCTTACCCATTCTGTGATTTCTGACATTTTTGATGAGTAAATGAACACAAGGAGTAGGCTGCCACTGTCTAAAACTTTATTCAGCCCAAATCTAGACATACAATTAGCATCAGGCTTCATTTTTGTTTGGTGACAAATCTTGAAATTGCATCTTTAAGCAGCAATCTGATCTCTAGAAACAGATGCCTTCCAACACAGGCAGGTATTTTTGGTTATTTCAACTTGTGCCACCACAGCTTGGTTTCTTCTGATCTGCCTCGTCTCTGCCTTCTCTATATACTTGTCCACTTCTGTAGTTTTTCCTGCTTAGTTGGATTTTGTGTTTTGTTTTTGAAAAGCTATATAAATCCCTACTCTATGTTGTATCACATGAAGTATGAATAGAGCCTGATGACAGCAGATGAGGCTGTGTACCAACACCAGCTGGATCACTTAAAATCTAGACATACTCTAAAGAAATTTATTATCCACTTTCTATTTTAAAAGAATTAAGATTCAAAGTGACTTCCCTGCCTAAAGCAGCTCATGTCGTACATCAAGTTGAATTACCACTGCTTGCAAAATAAAAATCTGAAAGTGATTTGTAAAAGAAGCTGGTCTTTTTCTATGCATGCACTCATGATTTGGTTGAACTCTATAATAAAATACTGATATATAAATCTTGCTTCTTAGACAGAGTGCTTTCAGATATTGTTGACAGCAGTCACTGTTACCCACAGCAGTTCTGTGCAAAGTCATAAATAACTTTCTGCTGACTAATCGCATGTGTCCCAAAGTCCAGAAATCCTCACCATAAACTGCAACCATCCACACTGCCATGCTGAATTTAAGGACAGTTAGGAACTATTCACACTTGCTGAATGCTGTTGGCATACAATATACTGAATAACCTATTGCAATAAGGCAATTTAATTCTTGAACTCAGTAGATACTTGAGTAAGAACAACAGGAATTGTATGAAGAGCAGAAGAAGGGTCTATAATTTTAAAAGAATTTTTCTTTTATTAAATCAAATCACTGCTCTATGGATAGGGCCTATTTTAAACAATTTTAGTAACTCATTAAACTATATTTTCAACATCTTAATGTATTACAAAATGAAAAACTGAGCTAATTTTTGATGGTTCACAGGATTTATAACTCTAAACAAACAAGCAAAGGAGCATATAGAAACAAATAAATTCCATTTGTCTAAAAAGAGCTCTTATTCCTTTCATAGCTTTTGCTTCTTCAAAACCAAAGTCAAATATTCTGTCCCTGTCTCAAAGATACGACAGCTCTGGTTACAGCATTAAAAGATTCAGACACATTTCTACTATGTAAAGCAATACATTCCACATGTGTGCCACATAATTCATTACTTATTTCTCTTTCAGAATATGAAAGAGCAGCCTATTTGAATTTGGCACCTTCCAAAACATAACAAAGGCTTAACTACAATTTAGTATATATTTCCTTTTTAAAAGATTAGAATAATTGGAATAACCTTCCTTCCAAACTTAGCTCTTATAAAGGCTTCTGAATATCCAGAAATCTTTATATGAGGTAAACTGGACTTAACCAAAGACTTTACCTTTCATTACAAAGTCTGCCTTCCTCATATTTTTGGACCATCACAGCTACATTACAGATGTAGGAGTTAGAGAAATATTTGACCTTAAGAGAGTAAAATTACAATTTTGCTTTATCAAAAACCAGCGCAGTTATCAGGCTTAAATGCTTACTTCAGCTTTGCATCATGCAAATCAGTTTTATCTTTGGTTTGAAAAGACACAAGTTCATTACTTTTAATCTGATCTGTAATCAAGATACAAATTTGTTACTTTTAATCTGTAATCAAGCACTGACAGAAGAAATCAAATCTGAGGGAAACCTTCATCTTCCCTGTCCTATGAAGCTGTTTACCTCACTCTGATACTAATTATATCATCTACTCTTCTCCCACAGCATTTATATGGATGACACACAACTGGTGTTTGCCAAGGGCACACTTTTCTGCTTAGGAGAAACATTTTTGCAAAATAGATAAACCACACTGATATGTAATACTTACTTCTTTACAGGCAACAACTCATTTGGCCTTTTGACGATACTGTCTGTTTTTGTATCAGTGTCATAAAACCTTTGCACACCTCTTCCAGTTCGCAGTGGTGGGCCTAACTTGTCCATCATACTATTAAAATATATAAAGGGTGCTCATAAGGACAGTGCTATATTGCTATTCAAGTTATGCAAAAAAAGAAACTAAAAATGCTCACAATTCAATATATTACTTATATTACCAAAGAAAGTCCATTGACTTAAAAAAAAGTACAAATCAGACTTTAATTATCCAGCAAACAAAAGGGTTTCTCCTTGCTTTGATGAGGAATGGATTTCACAGACATTGGATTGGGTTTCCAATATGTTTTTTTAAAATTATTTTTCAAACAAAACACTAATGCCAGTTATCCTCACACTCTCCACAATGTATTCACATTTGGTCTCTTTTAAGAACAGCTTTCATGATGTCATATAACACATCTAGAAAAGGGGGCTCATAATTACAAGTCATAATAAGTTTAAACTTATTAGAAAATAACATATATACATACAACTCTAGAATTAGCAAGAAGAAAAAATTTTCTTTTTTCTTTTAATTTGTAAAAGCAGAATAGAGGACAGCCTGAAAGAAACCAGCTTTGTTTTAACAACAAAAACCCTATTCACAATAGATAGTACTATATACAGAGCCAATACTTAAATACTTTTTTTTAGTATTATGAATAACATTTCCAAACCAAAAAGAATAAATCAAAAATCAAATTTTACCAACATTTTTAAAGAAGGCCACCAACAAAAAAAATCCCTCACTCTCATCATCATAAGGAAAACTATCTTTTCAGAAATCACAACTTAGATTAGAAAATCACATCTTCAAGTTATGTTCTGCATTTTTACCATCTTATCATTATAAAGCAAAACCTACAAATAGCCTCCCAAACATATGTTCTAGTTCAAACTAATTAACTCTTGTTTGACCCATTATATACTCTTTACATACTCCCAAGAAACTGAGAAGCAAAACTGAGGTCTTTGACTCTGTAAGACACCTACTCCAACCCAACAGGATTTTCATAGTTATTTTTGAACTTTAACAAATTATCAACATAATCTGTGAACTCCAGGCACACACCAAGTAGAACACCAAATAAATATCCTAGAAGCCATCATAATACTGTCAAAACAAAGCACTACAGCATTCTTTTACACCTTAACAAAACCAAAAACCCAAAGCTGACAGCCCTTTCGCGTCCTGATGAAAAAAACATGATCACAAGAATCTTTTGAAATGCAAAGATCTTGAAGACAACTACTTACGTATCTTGATTTTATTTAATAAAGCCCTATAAGTTACGGTCTTCATAAAAGGAATAAACTGTTTTACAAAGATTATGTTTTTAAAGGTTACAAATGCTTTATGGCAAATATGTAAGCAGAATTTAAAATTTACTGTTATTGATTTGGTGTGCTGTTCATATTGTATTTCAGCTGCAAGACGGTAGTGGATGTGTCACGAACAGATATGATTCCCAGGAGGGAAACATTAACATTAAAGTGTATGTTTTATCCCCAAAATAAAACATAAATTAAAAATTAATTTCTAAGGGTTCATTTGCCATATTAAAAATATAATATGATTTCCAAGTCCCATTAAAAAAACCCAAACATAACTGTTTACAAAAGATTCCTGTCTGCCCACAAACAATGGTGTCAGGTTCTGCTGGGCAAAACAGTTTGCAGTGGAGTTTACCTGTTTGCTTACCCTTAGGTTAGGAAGAACCTACCCAAATTTTTCTCCTGAACATCTGATTACTTCTGACAGCTTACTCCAACTGCCATAGCCCTCAAGGAATGTAAGACACTGCTAACCTGTATACTGTTATACAATACATATCCAACTTGGGTTCATAACATAATATCAAATTACAAGCCGATAGAATTAATTTTCCTTTTCTCAGTTCTTCAATATCGAAAAGATAAAAACCTATTTTCACCCAAATGAACCAAGATCTTCCTACTGACTACAATAGCCACATGCTACTCCTCACTTGTTTCTGTATGACCCAGAAATTATGCCCTTATGCAACACTTTCATTCATACTGGAAGGACTGTCTGTGTCCTTACTCTATCCAGGCTGAGAAAGCAAACTCACAGCAGAACTCAGCTGACACATCCTGATCCACACGTACAAAGTCAGCCTCACTGGCACTAACACAGCTTGTGTTGCTGATCCTGTGCTGTGCTCTCTCGGTAGTCCTTTCCTTGTGGAGCAGAAGGGGAGAACTCAAATTTAAAACAATAAAGGACCCTTACAATAAGCGAGGTCACACACCAGGGTTCCCCCTGTCCCCGTACAAAGCAGGGGTGCACGCTGCGCTGCTGCCCTCGGCCTGCACAGCCGGTGATTCCCAGCCCCGCCCTTTGCGAACTGCCCCGGCCCGCGCTGCGCCAGCGCCACCTGCCGGGCGCGGGCCGCACTGCGCGCTCAGCACCGCGCCCCGGCTGTCCCTGCGCGCGTCCCTGCGGGAACAGCGACCGGCACGGCGCCGCAGAAGGCAGCGGTGTCCCATGACTTGGTGCATAGAATTCATCCTTGATATTGCACAATAGAATTGTAATTCTACTGTCAGGCCTCTCTTCTATTAGGTCTCTGGAAAATCCAGAATTACAACAACCTAGGCAAAGATAGAAGGTTACACACTGAAGTAATACCTAAGAAAACCACCAAAGTTAGTTTCCCTTAGTGCAAACTGCAGGAACTTGTTTCTTACAGCAAAACCTGGAATTTAACCTGGTCAAAATAATGTGTGTAGGCTCTTTAGTATTTGTCGAGGAGAAAAGAAAAAGTGATTGCTTAACATTCCATTTAAAAGACTGCCCTTCAAAATACCCCCACACAACACTGCTCAGCAAATTGTTTCACTAACAACTCAGAAGAGCATAACATCTTATCTTCCAGCATAAGCTCTGTCTGACTTTGGTGTAACAGAATCACAGATCTCACAGTAAGGCTTAATTCTACTGGTTAAATCATAAATGTAGTGAAAGAAATAAATCTTGTGTAATCCTACTGAAGGGTAATGTTCAAAAATTCTTCTATTTTAGAAAGTAATTCCAGATGCATTTCTCTACAGCCTGAATTACAAGCTGTTTTAATGTTTAAAATGTGTCACTGCAGTATTAATTATTTTCACTCTCATGTAGGACACTGACTGTTAAGTGTCTCAGTCCCTGCTTTGGTATCATTTTGTAGGTATTTCAACAGAACCCAATGTATTTTCCCCTCATACCCCAAAACTAAGGCAGAAGTTGAGAGGATTAAGAGAACTGTCACCAGTGACCAATATGAGGAACCTAACTTTTCCATGATGCAACTGGCTCCTACACCTCTTTGCTTCAATATAACTTCTGATAAATTTGTCCCCAGAAGTGAATACAACAAAGGTAAAAGAAAAATGCCAGGTCACAGATACAACAGTTAGGAATGAAACACATTTAACAGCCACCTGTGGAAGATTTGTCAGTATGAGCAACAAAACCCCTGAGAGCTAGTTGGAAAACAGAAGACAACAAGTTTTCTAGAGCAATGAGAAGGACTGCAGGCAAAAACAAACTCATCACACCCATACTCTTAAAATCTGGAAATTGTGCAGGCAACTGAGGTTATAAGCCAAGCTAACATTTACTGTCTTTCAGCAGAGATCATTATCTGAAAGGTGTGCCAGCCAGAAGCCATCTATTTGTGCTTAGCAGGATGCATAAACAGAGAGAACCTGGGCAAATATCTCCCCAGCTGTTACTTGCCTTCATCATGTCACAGTTCTTTCTCCAAGCAACAGAGGAGAAAACGGAACACTACTGGAAATGAAGTCCAGTAAGCAACTATGGAAAAGGGCCAAATTTACTATGTCAAGCTTACTACTACAGAGATTCTGTGAGTTTGTGGAGAATTCATGCGGCTGTTTGAGCAAAAATGTGAGCTAAGCCACTTGCTTATCTTGCACTAGGCTGGAGCAAGGCTTAACAACTGAATGATGCCTGGGGTGAGGCAGAGGTCTCACAGCCCACTGGTGTCCCAGTGAAGCACAGGAGTGTACCCAGACCTCGGTACCAGCCTCACTCCACCTTATCCATGCACAACCAGCCTCTGCTACAAATCTGTTCCTTTGGGAAGATAATGATGTGAGGATGTAACATGCTGACAGGAGTAATGGCAGGTGGCCTTCACTGCTCCCTCACCTGGGTGGAGGACAATACTGAATTATTAGGGATCTGTGCTGCCTTTGTTACAACCAATTCAGCCAAAGGTATCCAAAGATAATTAAAATATTGGCAAATGCACCCACCAATATGAAAATGAGAAAAAAGCTGCTTCTCCACCAACTAGAACCACAGACCTGGTAATCAATTATATTTGACTATAGTCATACCTCCACTTTTCCAAAAAGTCTAAAATTGGTATTTGAAATCCTCCATTTTTAGAGTATGAGAACATGACCTCACTTCATAGACAATGGCCTTACCCCTCTCTCCCCTCCCCAAAGCAGGGATGACTCTTTGGTAAGATTAGTGCCTCCAGCTGCATCAAGAGTATAGCTGGGAACAGTTATACATAGCACTGTATACTCATCTTTTATAGATCTACTGCATTTATCACCAGCGATCTAACAAGAGTCAATGATCTGCTGCTTCAGTAAACTACATTATTTGTGAATCTGGAATTGTAGAAGTTCTTACTGAACATAACCAGCCACAGTGCCTAACTGGTTATAATCAGAAATTAAGCCAAGCTGCACCCAGCCTCTCTGAGGAATAGCTGGAACACAAGGTTTATTTTTCTACCAAATTTCATATGCTTATTGCAACAGCAACTGACTGGTAAAACTAGATGCAACTTCCTTGTTAACAAGTGAAGAGCAAAATTGCTGCATCCTCACAGACAAATACAGACTTCAATTAGGAACTTTCAACAGGGAAAAAACCTTTCCCAGACAGCTGGGTTACACTACTGGACTCAGAAACATGCCTTCAAATAATCTCAGCTGACTTTTTTACTGTGGTTTGCAGACCTGCTGGTTTGCCATGCATCAGTAGGTGTCAATTCAAGTTCTAAAAATGGAGAAATAAAGAAAATCAATGAATAAAGGGCTGGGATTTTCTGACAGTGACAGCATAGATCCACTACAAGTGGTAGTGAAGCTGACCAAATACCAGAGAGACACCAGGAGAGGGGGGAAATAAAAGAAAGACACCTGTCAACCTCATGGACTCTGCATGTGACCTGTGTCTGAAACAGTTATTATGAGTAGATAAAGCAAGAAGGGACAGAACTGAATCCTGTTGCTACAGGGCATTAGGGGGGAAGCATGACAGAGCTGTAATTCATATTCATGCATAACCTGTAAAATTTAGGGTAAATAAACAAAACATCTCTAGTTTTGTGTAATTGCTGTCCAACCCCATGAGTTTTTAGAATGTCCTTTTTCTTCCTCATGAACTTAAGACATTGGGGGTTTTTTCACATTATACAGTCTTTACCAATTGGATACTCATTTTTGTAGGAATAAATCTTTTTCAGTCACCAGTGTTCTAACAGCAATTATGTTTTGTGTTCTCAGAGCTCCTTGGTACTCCTCAAACTTCTGTAGAACTGCACTACTTTTCTTCAGTCCCTTCCACAGATTTTTCTATGAGATGCTGTGAAATGTCTACCCCTCCAGCAAAGCATGAGTCACAGCCTTGATCATACCAGCAACTTACACTGAACTCCAATGATCTTCATGTAGCACTCCTTGCTGTTTTAAGTGCACTGGTTTTGTCTTATTTGTGCTCATTCATTTGCTGCCTCTTAGGAAAGGAAAGAGAGAAAGCCTCCATCCTTTTGTGCTAAGCAAGAAGATCCTGTCACAATTGTCTTGCAGTCTATGGCAGAAGCCTCTTTCTTCTATTTCCATGAAGTGTAGGAAATTATGCCTAATGTTCTCTGCTTTTTTAAGACCCTTCACTTTTACTAAGAAAAAATTCATTACTCCAACCACTTCTGCCTATTTTGTGATTTTTAATATATTTTATTTTTATCTCTTGACCTCCTTTATTGTTAAATCAACTTGATAAAACCCTTCCCTTCTCCAATGTTACTTAAATATTAGCTATATTTACAGATAAAGGATAAATGTAAAACACTGTACTTCTGAAGGTCATAGGAAAAAATAAAATAAAACAGAGACTTCTAGAACTAGAAGAACATAAATATGAAATAAAGCACAAATTAGAACATTAGATGAAACTCACCCTGCCTGTGGGTTCACCATTCCCAGTGAGTTTTTATGAGCTGGTGATAATGTCTGAATTTTGCTCCCACTGGATCCAGACGAAGACAGTGCTTTACTTGAAGAAGCACCTTGCAGTTGAAAAGCAAGCATGAAAACATTAGAAAATGTAAGATTTTGCTGCTGAAATGATACAGTTTCTTTAAAAAAAATCAATTGCAAAATTCAAAACAAGAGTTTTAGAAATACAGAGATATGAGCCAGTATCAAGATAATATAAAAAGAAAATATGTTTCAAAAAATATATAGAAAATATATAATCGAGACATAGTATTTTATTATAAGAAAACATACTGTATCTCAATTACTTTGCTCAGGAAAAAAAGGGGAAGAAAAGTCAAAGTATGTAAGAACAGAACATATTTGACATCCAATGATATCTGAAAACCAAATCAGACCACTGTCTGCATAATTTTAACATACATGCCTTGACTATATATTTTCACCAATTTATGACCATATTCAGCAGACAAATTAGTTACAGAATTAAGCATGAGAGAGATCAGTATTTGATACAATCTGGTATTACTACACCGAATGATTTTTCATATTCAATTCAGAAAAAAAAAAATTGACCTGATATGTAAACCAGAATCCTAAGTGCTCAAGAGTCTTTCTAGACAGACAGCAATCAGTGCCCCTTCCAAATTTATTTTAAATTAGATTTTACAACAGCACCAATATATCAAATAAATGATCAATTTTTACTGCATAGTTTGAGAACTATTATTTAGAAAGCACATGGAACAATCCATAACATTAATTTCATACCTACAACAGTTTTGCTAACACCACTTGGCTGTGGTAAGCGTGATGATGGTGATGATGTTGATCCTACAGAAGGCATCTTCTTAACTGGAGCAGGTTTGTACTGTAACAAAATACAACCTAGAAATTTAAGCAATTAAATCAAGCTATCTATATAACACAACAGGTAGTTTTTTCAGGTACTGTGGGAGTACAGATGGTGATTTTCTACTAGGTAACCTGTTTCTGGTATGGGAACATGCAAATGGCTCCTGATAGTCTGTTTTCAAACACTTACAGATGATACTAGCAGGAAACATTCTCTAACTCAGCGGCTTTGTTGTTCAACTGTATGTCTTTCTGCATTTCTTTTCTTTTCTACAGCTTTTATCAACTTTTTCAACAGCTGGAATTAAGCTAAACTTAAGATGAAAACTATCATCTCATTACCAATTAATTTAAAAGACAATACTCAAAGGTAGAATTATTTTCATCTTTTGAATCTAAATCTTACTTTCACCTGTGTGGTCTAGACAAGTCCCTGCACTGATTCAAAATACTGTGTAATACACCTGAATGCCTCTAAAGCCTCTAATTAGCCACAATACTGCTGTCAGGTGGCCTGTAGTCAGGTACCTTTGTTTGCCCCTTATGCAAGTTTTTAACTGGATTTAGAAACTAGCACAACATAAATGCAACTTCCTTTATAAAAACTGCATCTCTGTTTCCTCCTGCTATCTTCACCTGTCATTTGCACGCTTCTCAATTACATTTATGACTGGTTTTGGTTTTGCAACTGCTGCCATCTGACTTATGGATCTCTGCAGTTTAAGAAAGCAAAAGCCTTGTCCATGCTTAGTGTCTAATTTCAGTCAGTGCAAATAAAATTACAGAATAAAATAGTTAATTTTTTTAAAAAGCAACACACTATCTAACAAGCTTGATTCGACATTGAATCAAAGTTACAAATTAAGGAAAGTGTTATAGCTCACCTGTGTTCGAGTAGGAAGCTTCCCTTTGGTATCAGCTGCCAATTTCCCCTTATTAGTAATACGTGCAGCTTGCTCCTTACAGAAATTGATGTGCCTGTCAGCTGCATTTTCATTAAATCTCCTCTGACAGTATGGACACTGGATGTAATCTTAAAAACATAAAAATCTAACATCAATAATCTGTTTTAAAAATGAGAGTGTTTTAAAATCTTTTAAAGACCAGCCTCTCCTCTAGGGGAAATTATGGATTCTTGAATCTGCAAATACAGATTGCTAGGTAAAAGCATATTCTCATTTGATGGATAAGAGTAGCCGAGGATTAGAAATAACCTAAGCAAAATCAGAAACACTTCAAGAGATGCTATTCTGCAGAGAAGGTAGCCAACGAGGTACAAGAACATGGCAGAGAGATCAGCTGTAAGGAAGTAGAGAAGAAGCTAAACAAACAATCAAAATTTTTTTCTAAAAAATCACAAACAGTTCAGTTTGTTCAAGATATGGGAATACATCAAAACCTTTCCCACACAAGCAGCAAAAGACAACAAATCTGTTTCCTTTGGCTATTTTGAAAGAACTGAGAAATACTAACTGCAATACTGGAAGTGATCATCATAAAAAAAATCAGAAATTTTACAAATAAAAAGAATCAGAAGAAAATCAGCCAAAATTAGGAGCTATCTCTAGTGACATGCAAGAGAAAAACTGGTGGCCATGTTACTTTTGCAAGATGAATTTAGTCACATTGCAAACAGTATTACACACAGGAAATATTACTCTGATTGGGGGAAAAAAGAAAGGACTACATAAATGCTTAAAATATTAAAAGATACAGCATCTGTATGTTACACACCTTAAAATACAGTGCCCTTGGAAAATTATATGTTTGGACTGCAGTTTCAGACAACTGGGCATTTCAGCGTCCAGAGATATTAATGCTGTATGCCCCAGATTAGAGCATTCTAAACCATGTAAACATCAACTTAAAGAAAGCTGGACACTGGCAAAGCAGGTTAAATTACTGTGTTTCTAGGTAATTTTAGAAATGTATTGAAGAAAATGAGATTAAATTCAACAGTCACTGCCTCCAAAACTACAATTAGATATTGTAAAATCTAAAATAAGTTTTGGATTACATGTTACTCGTCCAAATGCAGTAGATCTGGCTTAAATACTTGTCCCTTTAAATATTTATAAACATCTTTGAGTAAGTTAAATTATGTAATGGCCACCAAACCATCAACTGTGACCCAAGAAGTGTGAGCTAAGGATAGAGGAAGAACACAGGGAAGTGACAGCATGGGAATCTCACAGGGTAACAACAACAATTTTTTATTTATTTTACATATGCTCTGCTACTATCAGAACACTTGAACATCAACTATACCTCAAGAGACAAAAAATCAGAAACAGAATTGTAATAGCTATGTAGTCAAACCAAAACTATTCAAAAGAAATTAAAAAAAAAAAAAAAAGCAGCTGTGAAACCCCCAGATAATATGCCATTTTTTGGCTAGTGCAGAGCTCAGTTCCCACAGAAAACTTTCAAAGCCTGCAAATGTATCAGACTAGAGAGGATGAATGTATACTCTTAAGCATCAGGAATGTATCTTCATCCTTTTGTAAAACATACAGTACAGTTAAACACTTGGCTATCTGAAAGTACTGCTCGTACTGTCCAGAAGAACTTATAGGATTCAATGTAAGCTTTATAAAACAAAAACTAACCAAAATAAGAGGGCTGTACATGTAAGCAGTCAAGTTCAGGGTGACTTAAGGTCCTTCTTAACCTGAGGCTATTCTGTACTTCCTCAGAAAAAGTGGAAGAGGAGATGAAAGAAGCAGCAATTCTGGTTATTTGTCAGCTCAGAGCAGTTAAGTAGAAAATGTGAATATGAGACTCTTTCCATTAAAAGAAAAAGGAAAAGGCTAGAAGCTTGTTAGAAACAAGCACGCCCAAGACAGAGCTGAGTAGGAGAGGATGGATACACCCATGGTACGTTCACAATCTTCCCACTCTCCTACATGGAAAGTGGAAAAGGAACATCAGTATCTGCTCCTGCTCTGTTTGTAAGAAGAGTATGCACTGATCATTTTGTGCATGGTCTCTTCATTCCTGGTTTCCTTCTCTTAAGTCTTGCCCACCACAGCAGGATGAAGCCAGGAGACTAAAACCAGCTGCAACTAGGGAGATTACAGATATGCTATATAGATTATTAATGGTTCCTTCCATGATCAAGCCTTGTGATTCTTATCCACAGCATTTGCTATTGGCTTTAAGATGGCTTTACTTTTAAAAATTAGCTATAGGGCTTTTCAAGATTGTGGGTACAGAATGCTGAATAACACAGTCTCTTAGAGTGAATGCATAACTACAATCCTAATACTGGACTAACACATCTCCTGCACAGAAACAGGGTAGGGAACACTTCATATCCTCACTTGACCACAGACAGGCAGAAGCAAACACATGTTTTTTCCCAATCTTTCTGAAAATAGCCATTCATCTAATCAAATGGTTTAGCTCTAAGGACAAGAGGAAGATACATATTCTTCAACCTATTATCAGATCCTGAAGTTAAAAGTGTATTTCCTTCTCATTCACATCAGACTGTTTGAACACTTTACCCAGTCTCAGTTCGAAGACACCCAAGGACTGTCATGCCCTTGCTAATACAAGCTCCACACATCTCACATACCCAAAACACCATGAGGCACTGAGGCATACACTGCATACATGAAACTAAACGTGAATTCAGCAAGAAATGGGAGAGATTACATTTTAACACAAAAGTGCATTCCCACAACGTAAATATGTTGTGGGTGTCAGCTAATCAAAAATGCAGTCTGCTACTGTTGTGAGCACAAACCAGGTATTGAAACAATTTGTCAAGCCTATGGTTTACAAGACAGTAGCAAGCTGCAAGTTGGCCCCAGCTGTATTTCCACACATTAAAAACAGAGTCATGGGCTTTGAAAGGTACACAGGGTGTGAGCCAGCCAGACCCAAAGCTACAATCCAGCATCTGCACAGGGGTAGTAAGTCATCTTCAAGGCCTTGTGAACATTGTATTCCAACAAATTCCTTTTCAATTCAAATTTCTACATATTAACCTAAAGAAAAGTCTCTAAGGAACTTGACTGTTTTACATACCAGGGTCATATGATGGTGGAGGTGGTGGAGGCAGTTTCCCACCGTCTTTAAGATTAAGTCCTTTGGCTGCTCGTATGGTTGCTATAAATTCCTCATGCTTTCGTCTCCAGTTAGAAGGTTTTTTGGGTGGTTCTGGCTAAGAGGCAAAAAAGAAAGCTTTGTATATTTGAAACTTTTTCTTGAAGCTAAGTATGCACCTTATTTTAGTACATAACATCATAGTTAAGATTTCTTCCAAATCTTAGCTGATCTCATTAACACAAATTGCCAGCAGAAATAAGCCTTATTAAAATGCCTATACAGTATGCCTAAAATGTTCATATTCAGAGTAAATTATAACATACCCGTGGCTTAAGAGGTTTTACTGTGGGAATGTCAGTTCCTTCTGCTCTCTGTCGGCTGGAATCAAATGTCTTCCTTTTCTTGGCAGAAGTTTTTTGGCAAATGGGTCCATGCTTTTTCTATAAGCAGAAGCAAAATAAAAGGAGTATACAGAACTTAGTTTTGAAAACAGAACTACTACCACATTATTTCCCTCTTTCTTGATATAAAAATTAGCAAAAAACCCCCCACTCTTGATGAATAAGCTCAGACTGTTTTCACTCAAACACTTATGCCAGCCACTACCTTTAAAACAGAACTACAGGAATTCACAGATGTATATACAGTCACAAAAACGCAGGTGATAATGAATGAAAAAAGTAGAAGGCATCTATATTTGCTCCTTGCACATAAAAAACCAGCTTTTGCATTGATTGGCAAAACAAATCATAGGTGTCTGAAATTCCTATTCACATTTAAGGACAGACCGATTTCTATTAATAATGGAGAAGAGAGTTTTGGAGATGGCTAACAAAACACTTCATATACTACCTGAGACTTAAAACTGCAGAAGACAAGGATTGATTCTGTAACCCTAGAAAAGATGCTTTTAGAGGCATGTATTCCAGAAAATGATGGGATCTTAAAATAAAATTAAAGCCCTTCTAAGGAACTTCAAACCTGAGACAATTAGAATCAGTAATTACTTGGGGGAAAAAAAAACCAAAAACCCTACCAAAACAAAGCACCTAGATCTATTTTATTTAGCTAGAGTGAGCACTGCTTAATTTTCATATCAACTTATCAAATCTAAAAGCCAACAGTGCTCACACCACTTACCAGTGCTGCTGGAAAGAAAGTTCTTCCACAAATCTTACATGGCAACAGATCTCCAGTTTGCACTGTAACCTCACCTTAAAAAAACCAACATACTTCTTTAAGAAAATTTGATTAAATTAATGACAAAACATTATTTCAAAAATGCTAACCTCATATACACTTAGCCATAATAACAGTTGTTACTGTAAAAGTATACATCCTTTCACCTGTGCAGAGACTATGCAGATGGGAAAGGCAAAACATATTCCAAAGTCCTTAGGTACTTTTGGAAGCTGTCAGGTCCAGCAACACATCACTAGCAATTGTTTATTTTTAACACAACTCCACTCCCTTAAAAATATGTATATCAATATGCAAATAAAAAATCCCCTGTAAGTCCCAATGACAGCTTGAATACACACCAAGAATAAAGCTGTTTGATGGGTATTTCTGTTTCTTTGGAAAAGATCAAATTTAGTATCAAATATAGAAAAGACATTCCATCATTTATTTTGCGTTACTAAGTTAAACTATTCCACTTTCTCTTGTAAAGAAAACAGTGTTGAATGCTATTTTTACTATATATTTCATCCAAATTTTTACTGATGGTTTATGGAAGTATTTTTGATGTTGCTATTCAAGCACTGGTAACAAAAATGTAAATAGCATATTTGACATACAGTAGATCCACAGAAGCAGACAAAAGACCAACAAGTCAAAGTATCAAGGCCTATACAAGCAAATATATTTATTTAGCATGCATTATGCAACTGAGTCGTGGCAGAGATGAAAAACTCCAGGGTTTCCCAATAAAGGCATCAATTATATCTAGTACTATACCAGAGGAAAATATACAGGGATATTTTTATATCATGTATAGATCGAGAAAGAAGCAGTACATTTGGGTTATGTTTGAGACTTACTAGTAGCTTTCTCTGTACTCAATCTGACTACTGCAGACAATACAACTGCCTCTATTTACACCACATTAAAATAAAACCACTTTGAATTGACTTGTATTTCAGGTGAAGCAGCATCCTAAACTAACAAAGTTATCAACATAGCCATGTTCAATGATTTGATCAGCTTTCCTTCCCAGCAGAAAACTGTTTTCCATCTAAACATATGCACTTGCTAACTAAGTGTGTGACCAGTCCTAAAAAAATGAATAATTTAATTGAATACTTCACAGCAAACAAACAGATTCAGGCAGCCATGGTTCCCACTGAAAACCTTTTTTATGCAAATGCAAAGATTAAAACTGAGTGAGATCTCTATTATCAATAAGCGATTATTGTCTATTTCAGATTTTTTTCAATTACTTAAAGCAAATTCACCCCCAGTAATTAACTGCATGCAATGTATTGTATGAACATACTATGGAGCACAATGCATTTTAAGAATCATAAATCACACAAAAAGTGCAGTTTAAAACATTTAGTTCGTACATTTAATTAATTTATATACCTTTTCCATGTAGATATGAATACGCCTCTCCTTACCACAGCACAGCAGAACTGCACTGACAGTAACCAAGTTTTCAAATGGAAGAATCAAGTTTCCTTTTGTGCCATCTAAGTATCTGTGAATTTAGATGTACACAAGTAGGAGAAGTAGGAAAAATGCAAAACATGCAGATGAATCTCGGTTTTCTTCTATTCTTGCATTTCAATTATACTTGAATGCTATAAAGATTTACTAGGAACTTGGTTTTTTGACTGTATTTTTTCAAACTCTTTTTTAAAAAAACATGTCCAAAAATTTTTCCATGGGTCTGTTTTCTTAAATCCACAAGCCTGAGCACATGAACACCGGTATAAAGCTTAGATGGCTGGTAACCTGCCCTCACCACTCACCTGAAGGGTAAGCAGCAATGGTTGTAACCTTTTCTAAATTACTCCACTCCAAAATACAGGATATGCACAGATTTGCTTGTTTATTTCATGACTTCATTCTTCAGAGTCCCTAGCACTCTTAATAATGATAACCTACATCACTGCAAGCTCACTTCTGCTAAAGAGTTCAATTTCTTTTTATGACATCATTCTGATACAACCCTCAGCTTTGCAGAAACAAGTGAGAGAGGCATTTCCCAAAAATATGAGGTGACACAGTTTGTATCATCAGTAAATTAGTTGAAATAAATCAGAATTAGTGATCTTGACATAAGGTATACAGTATATGATTAAAAATTTGGCTGAGAAGAGAATTCTTTCGAATACCTTTCTCAGTAAAAGAAGCTACATGTTCCACAGTTTTCTTTTGTATTCTAGAATTTGAGCTGAATTCTTTTAATTCCACATTAAAAGAAGCAGACTTGACAGCTGCTCACCTGAAGAAGCAGTATTTACCTAGGGCATACCAAAGCACAAGGAATGCCAATTACCACTTAGTGCAGCTACAGTTACAGAGCTGGATCTCTTTACAGCACACCCTCCCCTGTTGCTGGCGTGTAATCACATCTGCCTAGAGCTATTTCTACTGCCAACACCTCCCATGTAACAGGAATCACTGACCCAAAGCATATAAGGAAAAGTTGTAATTGAGTTAATTTTAGCTTTCTTTTGCTTATTTTTTAAAAAGACATTCATGTGTGATATCTATTGCAATTTTTTTCCTGAAAAAAGTTAACCAAAATGGTTTTTAATCTGGGATGCACTGGAGGGAGGAGGTTAAAAAAAAAAGGAACACTCAAATCAGGAAACAGAAGGAGGATATATTTGACAAATTGGTCTGATAATAGAAATTGGTAGTAAGATAGTGTCATGGCAATTTTCTTCCGTCTGTAAATTTGGCAACAATGCAGGACTTCTTTTTAAAATTGTTTTGGTTATACAACCACAGAAAACCCAAGATCCAGCAGCTACACTTCTTTTCCTTTTTACCAACTTTAATACCACTCATCACCAGCAGTTTAAATGCTTGTACTAAACGTGAATGAATATAGTTAACTTGGAGAAGGACTGAAGTAATTATTCCTGCTTATCTAATCAAAACTCATCTAGAGAAAAGATGAATATGATCAAAATTGTTATGTGAATACCATAGAAGTGGCATTTCAGTGGAAGTGATGCCAGAACTACGATACAGAGCTTTACATCCTGTTCTACTGCTCCCTGAGACCAGGTCTCAGATAAAACCACAGTGTACAACCTAGTATGATGCTGGGTATCTGACTTAACCAGACTGGAAGCTTATTAGCAGGACTACAACAATCTTATTGTTCATGTTTGTAAACTGTTCCTCTCAGGGCTTTTCCTCCTCCAGCTCTACTTCCAAATCACTGGTTTGTACCTACACAACTTACTGCACACATTCCTTCTGAGTATGGTTAAAGTCCAGTTGCCTTTACTTGCTAATTTTGAAGTTAAGAGTTTAGCTGTAAAATGGGTAGACCACTAAGTCTGACAGTACAGCTGTACAGTCTCCAGATGTATCATGGTGCTTTCAATATTATAGACAAGTTTAGACTTCCTTGAAACCTAAATTTCAAGGGAACAACTCTTCTCTTCTCTTCTCTTCTCATACCAATATTGATTTACAGCAGAAAGGGCAAACTGCCAGTTCTATCTTTCTCAGTACAATGTGTGGATCCATCAATACATACAAGTTTGATCTGACACAGTCACAGCCATAGCAGTTGTTCTTGCTGTCATGTTTACAGATAAAGCAGTTGTGTAAATATACTTCACACCTAGAGGGAGCAGAAGCCTTCAGTACTGCTGATTAACTGAAGTTTTGTTACACTTTTCTCTTCTGGAGATCTCTGTATACCCAAGTATGTGGGTGCATTTAGATACAAATTGCAGAAACAAGACCGCACTTTGTAACACTATTTCGCACTTTGTAACACTATTTCGTCAGGTTGTAAAATGTGACTGTTCAAAATCTTTTATTTACTGATAGCAGTGACCACACTAAGCTATTTAGGCCAGACAACTGTAATAATCAGAATCATAAAGCCTCTCTTAATTCAAACATGCAGAAACACCCTGGTACAATTCCCTCCCTTGGGACTGTTTGAAGCCAGCAAGTAATCTGCAAGTGTTGAAAGTTATCACTTGAAGAGCACTTGCCAAATTCTTCTGCAAAACTGTATTTATTGCTTTTAGCATAACTCCATTCTCATCTCCAAAAGCAAGGTATTTGTCACTTAAGAATTCCACATATTTATGGTACAATAAAAAAAATATGTTCATTCCTCACATTAGTTGGAATCTGTATCATCAGCCACAGCATCTGGTTCTTTGAAGACTGCCCAGTCTCTAACATATGTCCAATAATCAATAATGACTGGGTTATATTTTTTTAATCAACACACTAACTAACCAGAGCCTAAACAACAGCAAATACTACAAGCAAGAGCCACCTAAAAATTATACCAATGCAGTGACACAGGCAGGGAACACTTCACAGAATCATAGAATGGTTTGGGTTGGAAGGGGACCTTGAAGATCATCTAGTTCCAACCCTCCTCCTGTAGGTAGGAACACCTTCAACTAGACCAGGGTGCACAGACCCTTCAACATTTCTTTAAATTAGAGCATTAATTTTTTAAATTTAGAGCATTAATTTTTTAAAAGCAGTTTTGAAGAGAATTAAATAACATAATGAAAATATGAATGTACCAAAGTAAGAAAAATGTATTCCAATAACAACCGAAGTTTTGCAAATTTGCATTATTTTGCCAAAAGGAATTTTGAAATGAAAATGCAAGTAAAGTGAACACACTGACTGTAATTCTTAACAACAGGAGCACTTGCAATGCTTCGGTCAAGTCTCCTTGATAAATGATGTGCATGTTTTACCCCACCATTCTCACCTGTGCTATTCTGCAGTTTGCAGGAAAGAGACAAAGGAAGAGGAAATCATAGTAAGCTCTGCCTCTTAGTATTCAACCATTCATATACTATGAAATTTTTAAGCAGCTAAGTTTTCACAATTTTCTAACAAATGGCAGATCAATCGACTTTTATCTATCTACTCTCAATTTTATACAAAAGCTTCATGAATTCTCCTGTGCTCCTGTATTAACAATCTTGTATAAACCTGTCACTTCTGCTTCCTAAAGATAACACAAAGCACTGTAGCATCCATTCCTTCAAACTAAAACACTTTCATAGTACCTCTGCACATTTTTGTATCAGCTTTTGTCTGACAATGAAAATGCAATATATTTGTCAAAAACCATGTTATTGCACTGAACAGGAATGAGTCTGATGGTGGCGAATTTTGTTTGCATTCCTTGAAAATAACACATCAAGGTGAGACCCATTGCCTCAAAGTGACAGCCTGGAGGAGGATTCTATAAAGGTTTTTTGGGTGACTGAGAAATTAATTCCATGCAGTCAAGAATGATTGTAACAGCAGCACACACAACTCACATCATGGTGTACTCCCCTTTACTACAGCTGTCTGTCTTTCTTTGCTTCCTTCTTAATATGAAGTGTAACTTTCAGTGTGAAAATATGCCAGTCACATCACACATCCTTAAAAATAACCACTTCTCTCTATGGCCATATCTCACGGGACTCTTGCAAGCAGATCCCTGAAGTCACAGCCTGCTGTCCTGAACTCTGGGGCTGAGGTCTCTTTACCCAGCTCCCTCCTCTCAGGATCCCAAATTCAACCATCCTACAGTCGCTGGAGGAACGGCTGCCCCTGACCTTTGCATCTCACATGTCTGCATGCATGAAGTACTGCAGGATTGCCTCCCCTTGTCAGCTCCTTGATCACCTGGTCAGGCATTTGTCATCAGTGCATACCAGAAGCCTCCCAACTGCTTGTACCTTATGATTTGTCTCTCCAGCAGATTTAAGTCTCTTCAGAGGCTAAAGTCCCTCAGGAGGACCAAGGCGTATAAATACATAGATCCTTCCAATTATGAAGGAGACCTCATATTTTTCCTGATCAAGTGGCTTTTAGCAGACAGCCACAACAGCTTTCCCACACTGGCCTGCCTGCTAACCCTGATTCACACTCCCCAGGTGGTTCTACAGCAAAGCTCCGTTGCATTCTCACTGTCCCACATGAAAGGCACCTTCCCCCTTTGCTGTCCAGCAGGTTCTTCCCGAAGAGCCTGTACTCATCCACTACAGCACTGCAGTCCTGTCAGCTGTCCTACCACTTACTCATGATCCCAACTGTGAGATCTGCCTTGCAACAGAGTGCAGACCTCAATTCCTCCCATTTGTTCCCATACTGAGTGTTAATGTACAGGCATTCTAGAGAGTCACTCAGTCATGATGGTCATCGAGAAAAATCTATGAAACCTTCTCTGCAAAGCCTGAGGAAAGTAATGCAACTAAACCAAAGGCAAACAAGCAGCGCCATTTGATCAATCTGAATTCCAAAAACATCATCTGGCTTTCTATTAACAAGGTTTAAGATCAACTAGAAGCACTAGAAAGCATGTGACCTGCAGAACCTATGCAAATGTTACACAGTTTTGCTTTGTCATCATAAGCACACTGTTCTCCTGTATTAGGCTGCAGGCACTGTGATGACTGTGAGGGCAGCCAGGCTAAGACCTGCCTTCTCACACCAGTCTTAAACCAAGACTGTTTTGCAAGAGTGATCCCCAAAGCAAATCTGGGCTTATGCACTCTACAACACAAGTGTAATTGGACAGAGCAATCCCTAAGTCTGCTTGCTTATCAGAATCTTAATTAGCAAAAATAATGTGTTAAAAAAAAATCCAATAATAAGCTTAATTTATAATGTATTGATTCCTAGTTTGCCCCTCTCTCAGGAATTTTTTAGAAAGTAAGCCCACTCCTCAGCAGTCCAGTGCTTACCATACTCCGAAAACCAGATTTCACTGAAATGCAACACCTGCTTTTGATGACAACCACACTGTGTTGTGTGCAAGTAAAACATGTTAATTTTTCCACTATATTCAACCAACTGAAGTCAATTAGTAGATCAATCTAGCTTCTGCAATTTAAGATAAAAATGGAAGAAATCCTAAAAAAACTATAGAAAAGGGCATAAAATCTATTAGTTCTAAGATACTAAAGAAACTAATCTGAAACATTCAAATCTGTCTCCTTCCTCTCCTTTAAAAGTAAAAGATATTCTGGTAGCGCACTTCCCCATATCATATCAGCCTAAATTCAGCTTTCGTGATTTTTCCTTAAGTAAAATAACCATTAATTAAAGAAATAAAAACATGATGGCTTTAAAAAGAGTAAATACATTGATCAGTTATAGAGTGTTAAAAGTCAAATTCAGATCACTTAACAGAGGTGCAAATATGCCCAGTGAAGCATCAGTTCAGTGCAAAGACACATTTATCATTGTGTTTTAATGGCTACCAGAGACAAATACCTTATTAAAAATTATAAACTTTAATATTAGTTTTGCATTTCAATTTTTAATAGTTTCCAAGTTGCTGATTTAAAAACAGTGTACAATAAAGAGAATTTTTTCTTCTGTTGGACAAAAGATGGACCTATTAAAAAAAACAAAACCTGAAGTCTGAAGTCAAATGGAGCTAAAGAAAATGGACACCAAAGTAAGGAAGCTGCTGCATGAATGCAGTGAGGAAACACAAATATAAATTCTAAAAGGAAAAGAACACTCACATTAATATACTTTTTGTTTTAAAACCCAATAGTTTTCTAGAATAGTATGGAAAAAATAAGATTGGGCATTCAGAACTCTATCAAAGCAAGAATAAGCACTTGCTCTCAAGAGTCACATTACTAACATAAACAGTTATTACGGCTCTCAGGGGTGGAGCAGGGCATGTCAGATATTCCCCATGCCAGGGAAGGGTCCTGCTGTCACCGCAGAGCCCAGCTCTCAGCAGAAGATGCTGCACAGAGGCCTCGAGGACACAGCCCGACCGCTCAGAGTGCAGTGCCCAGGCGGATCAGCGAGGGACAGCTCTGAGTTTGTCACTCCAGGCCATTTCCTGAGCCAGCAGCCAGCCAGCCCTTTCCAGCCACAGCCAGCCCTCCCTGGCTGCTCCAGCGTGGGGCTGGGCAAGCACTGCCATTACCTACCACAGAGAGCTGGACTTTTGCCCTCGGACACAGCTGCCCCTCTGCCTCTTATTCCTTAGGCTGGGATGGGCTGTGAACAAGTGTGGGAAGCAGCATTTATTTGGCTCAAGCAGCTGTTGTCGGCATCCTCCCAGAAAAAACAACAGACCGGAGAGAAATCGATCAAACACCACCATTGGACTGCTCTGGCTTAAATGAAGTCAGGAACTCAGTGCTGGGTTCCATCTCGCTCAAGCAAAACAGAGAGCAACAAACACGCCAGTGTGACAGCTTTTTTCTTGACATCCAGCAGTGAAAGCAACAAGAACACGTTAATCTGTCAAAAATGGTCCTGAGATTCAGCACGTGGTGAACTACTCATTAATGGATTCTTAACCTCACCTTAGAGATCACTACATTGTAAGACAGAGCCAGTCTATTTTCATCAATAAATTAAATGAAAATTGAAAAACAGCCAAACACATGCAAGCTGCAAAGTAGCAAGTGTTGAGCTAGCAACTTTAGACTTGATATCAGATTTGTCATCCCTAATGACAAGTGTGCACTCATTACTTTTACAAAACTTTAAAGGTACAAATTTGACTCAATCTAGTAATATAACAATACTGATAAAAAAATAACCTCTACAGCCTTAAAGAAGCAACAAAAGTAAATTTTAGAAGAAACTTTTAAGTGACGTAGAAACCTACTTTGCCATTTCACAGAACATTTAAACTTGCACATAGTGAGAAAATGCAACTGCAACACTGAAAATATTATTTAGCTTTTTAAATGTCATTAATGCAGCTCCACATGCCAACCATTACACCATTCATCTCTCCACTTTTTGGAAAGGATCATTATAAACTGGGTAGAGTTCTTCCTTATTAATAGCATGCTTATGTAAACTGAAGTAAAACAGATAAAGTGCTGCCCTTCCCCATAACCACGACCCTCGCACACAGCTGCCAAGAACCTACTGCACCAGTCAGCTCTGGGAAATGATTTTAATAAGCACTAATATAACGAGGCAGCAGGCTGAGCCAGGTTTCAGAAGCTGCCCATACTTCTATGTCAGATGGGTATGACTGTGCAATTGCACATCCAAACATAAATTTAATCAACGATGGCATCCAGCAACACTCTTCTGAGTTGCCAGTAGAGCAATAAATGAATAAAAGTATAATACCCAATGAAATAATCTATTATTATTGTTATTATTGGCTCTGCCTACATTTTTTCTGCCCTAGGGCGACCTTTCTACAAAAACTTAATCTAAGCCTAAGCTAATACACATGAACAGAGACAGTCTAAACTGAAAAACTGTAAATAAAAGCAAATCCACTTGCTTCAAATATTTTGTAGCAGAAAGGGAAGTATTTTATTTTGTGATGGTTATTAAAAAATAAAAGCATGGCACAAAATTACCCATAAAAATGCCAGATACCCAGAAAATACCCAGAAAATTGTTCTTCAGTTTCAAAAACTTCTGCATTCAAGGATGCTGGATAACAGTGTGAGATATGAGTGTTCACAAGGCAAGGTCAATTGGAATTTTAGACATAACTTATTTCCTGTGCTATTCTGAAATTAATCTCAAGCATTCAGAAGAATCATTTCACATGATGGAAAAAATGCTTTGACAAGCTCTAGCTTTTGAAAGTACTTTCAAGAAAAGGTTCAGTAAAACATGAGATTTCACCCATGATTTAGCAATTCCCTTCACTCCCAGTACCTTCTGAAACATGAACAAGATATAAACCATTTCCAACAAAGTCAGAAACTGGACAAATGTTATGAAAAAAATCACAAGTTTCTTCAGGATTCTGCTGTTATCTGTAGATATACTTTTCTCCTACCCCCTGAAATTAAGGTGCTGGAGCTTACATAACACAGCAACATAGCTGGCACTGGTAAATTAGCACACAGCCAAATCAATTGATAGATGTGCTGCAGATGATGTACAGTCTCAAATAAAGTCAAACTATTACTCAAAACCAAGGCAAGCTCTCCCCTTTTGGAGAGGTAACATGCCATTGTCCTGAGAGCTGGAATGCCTGATAAGGCATTATTTGATAAACACTGGACACTATCTTTCAAATTTCAAAGGCATTAACGGCAAAGAATGCCAAGTGACTAAAAAAAAGCTCTTGGGATTTTAATGCCAAGTTATGTCCAAATTTAGAATCTTGATGAAGTCACTAGGCTCAAGAACAGGGTCTGATTACTGTAAAATCTACAAAAGACAGAACACAGGTATTCTGTGAAAATTACTACAGCTCTCCAACTATTCTAGGCGGCATAAAGAACAAAGGCTAGTTTGTGCTTACTGCTATTTAAGCACTCAGTTACCTCTAGAGAAGTAGAGCATGGAAGACTTATTGACTGTGTTGCACAGTTTTTCAGACCAGGTATTTTTTAAAGTAATGTGGTTAAAGCAGCTTGCAAAACGCAGCAATGACAGGCCTACAAAAACGCTCAGATTGCAAGCTGTAACTTCAGGAATTCCAAGATGATATCTATGTTATGGTAACATTATGGATGAAAACGATGTTATCGTTTCGCAGAGCAACAACGTTTTCATTAATTCAACCGGCACCGGCTAAAGTTGAAAATACCCTGTCAGCAAATTCGTACCTAGTTTTCTTCACCGCACCGAACATCTCCCTAGCATGATAAGCGGATCTTAACACCCACCTTAGCCATCTGTTAG
>VWZP01005152.1:109864-241574 GCA_013396995.1 Dicaeum eximium
TCTTAACTGAAAGAGATGCTAATATAAGATTAGTATCTTGATGGAATCTCCTGCTACAGGATAACATTTGAGTATAGATGTTTTTGGAAAATAGTGCCACTAAATTGTGTTGGCTAATGAATATAAATAATGCTTGATACATGTGGAAATTCTTTGGTTCCTTTTACAAAAGGTCTCCACATTTTTAGCAACCAAAGCATTTCAATATTTCTTTCTTCAAGCCATTATTTTAGAATTACTTCTTAAGATCTTTTATTTGTCTTTCTTGTGTCAATATGCCATGAGCAACTAATAAAGTTTTTTTCTAAAGTACAATAAATCTAATCTGCTGTCTTTACAGACACATGCAAATAATTTCTCCTCTTATGCTAGACAAGTTGGTTGACACAGATTCACTTGTCCATAGAATCACAGTTACTGTCCTTATCACAGCACATCTGTAAAAGCAACACAAAGAAACAAATACATAAAAACTACATTAAATTGGAGATTATGGTCATGTTGTCATTTCTGCATCCCCTTAGCACAGAACAAATAGATCCAGATGCTGCATGCCAAACAGCCAGCATGTAAATCATGACTAATGTATGACTGAAATCATCATTTGAGACCAAAAGCTTGGGTATATATGGTAATTCCAGCTGCAATTTTTTCTAGTTAATTTAGTAGAAGTACATTTCATATCTACCTTTGGTCTCTAGAGTTTATGCTTATAAAATTACAGGCCATGCCAGAAGTAACTAATTTGCCACCAAGCTGCAAAGTTCTAAACTTTCCTTTAAATTTTTGACACAGAACTTAAATAAGCCTATAGCTAGAATGTATTTCCTGATAAACTTACCATTGGGATAGTGTACCAGAAGTGCACTTCCTTTTATGATATCTCCATATGTGGATTGCAAATTCAAAACCAGAGGAGAAAATGTTCTCAGTTTAGTGAAGGGTTTCATATTAGAGGTGCATTTTGTTTGGTTTAGTTTATTGTTTCTCTTTGAAATTTTAGGTTATTTTTGTTAAAAACAGGGACATGTAATAACTTCAGGTCCCCTGCCTTTAAGTGTCTACAGTGTGGTGTTCACATCTGAGGTAACTTCCCCAGCACAGTCTATAGAGATTTGTCTCTGTTGTTGATATGATCTGCTTGGCCAAATGTATCATCTGTTCCAGGGTAAGAGACAAGTGAATAGTCAATGCCTGCCTCAGGTAGGATTCTGCTGCAAAACTAAAAGGTTCCTTTGGCTCTTGTGGCTGGTGTCTGAACATGTGTTGTGCAACTATAACTGTGGACAACATACTTTAAAGGACTCCTGATGCTGAAAAGGAGCTGGCTTTTAACTGTGGTGTCTGTGTAGGGAACAGGGGACTAGCTCTCTGGGATCACAGCCACTGTGCTACAGGAATGCCTTCACAAGTTTACCTTCATACTGAAAAAAAACTCAAGCCTGGGTGTTCCTTCTGTAGACCTGCTGTGCCAACTCAAGTCTTTCATGCAATGACGTTCCTATAATGTTTTTTTTTTTTCCAAACCATATGCTAAATTTATTAGTTGCTAGTTTGCATCATGTATACTTGTGCCAACATTTATTTCGGGCTTATGTATTTTATTGTTTATGTCTTTGATGCATTTGTAGGGAATTAGCATCCGTTCTGTTTCAGTATTTGGCTTGTTACCCTAAACAAAGTAGAGCTCTTCAGAACTGTCTTCAGAAGCTATGCTTTCCATTTCCATAGCCACCATGGTGCCCTTTATTGGGCCTATTCCATGTCAGTTCATATTTCATGTGTCATCAGAATCTTAAACTGTCCCAGAGAGGTGATCTTACTGCATCACTGAGACTTCTTTTCCTCTGCTGGGAATATTTCTACAAATACATCTTAGGTTACATCTGCTATGCTATGGTAAGCCTGTAGGCACCAGTCTATATTTAGCTCCTCTTCCATATCAGTTGTTTTGTGGAGTCAGCAATGATGATAAAAATTTTTGCCTTCAAAAAGTAATGCAGTCTGAGCACCTACTGTCCTGAGTGTCTCTGAGAAGAATCAGGAAAACACAGCCCTAAATGCAAAAGCTATATCTTCCTTACTCAAACTTGTTTCAAAGCATTAAAATACAAACACTCACGCAGCCATGCTTACCTGTGCCCAAACTCCAGAGGGAATTCCAAAGAGGAGAGGTAAAAGTCAGTCTAAGGTATGCTCAGACATTAAGCAGGTGTGTAAAGAGGCCACCTAACATTGACACAGTTTCTAAAAAGACTCAGGTCTCCTTCTGCTGGCCAGTAAAGGGACAGTTTTTCATTTTTTGTTGGTTAAAAAAAGGAGTTTGCTCTCAGGGATAAGTTGCAAGAGATAAATTATGAGTTTGTGATAAATTAGAAAAACCCATTTTCCCTATGGTTTGTAGGCATAGATAAAAGTTACAGGTTAGTCTAGATCGTTTGTTGCACAAGACAGCATTTTCAAAAGTGCCCAGGGACATGGAATCATGGTCTAAGATTTGAAAGGGAACTCAGGGGAGCAGTGGCACCGAATCTTTCTGCCAGAATCTGTCAAGACCTCTTGCAAAAGAACTGGAGGACTGCCCTCACAGGTCCCAGGTGTTTTACTGAGATATAAAGTTGTCTCTTTCCTTGCTTGTGACTGGCAGGTGTTTATGTCTGGTACAGCCTGACTGGCAAGAAAAAACTCGACTCATTTCCTATGTGTAAGCCCTGTTTGTCATGTAACCACTCTTGTGTGATAGATACTTGGAAAGGTAAAGGATGTATTTGGTAAAATGCAATGTGAAAAAGCTCTGACATTTAGAAATAATCATACGTGCAACAGTCACTCCAGACAAAGGGGGGTTGCTGTGGAAATGGCCTATGGGTAATCTTAGAAGCAATTAAGACAGGCCAAGAATACCTGTGGAATAAATGTGGCTTCCTGTATATATCAATAGAGAAAAATCCCTACACTGTACTATTCTAAATCTTTAGTCACTTTAGAAAAAGACTCCAGGATCCAGAGTTTTGACAATACCTTGCCCTTTGTTTTTGTGAAGCAGTGCAAATCATTTGTTTGGGGCAGAAGTGTCAAAAAACTACTAAGTCCTGTAAAATGATCAGAATTTCATTAACATTTCAAATGCTCTTTTCACCATTTGAATCCCTGTCACAATGACTAAAATCTTTATAAAATATCAAAACCTTTCCACTATCTTTCATGTTAATAATGAACACTGGATAAAGAAGGATCTCCCAAAGCGGTATTTTAATTAATACACTTTGCACTATAACTAGCTTCTGGGAATTCAGATATGCTTGCACAGGGGGACTTTAAAATTTAAATATTCCTAATAAGCTTTTTCTTACAGTTAATGTTAATTGAGGACTACAGACAAGAATGATTACTCTCCTACTAAAATAATTCCTCAGTTGAATTCCTGCAAGAATGCCTTTTGTTCTTTTGTGGGTTATAGTCACAATTTATATTCAGGAATGGAGTATTGTGATTTTGCTATCAATCTTTTTAGCAATCCATTTTTTTTTCCAGTACAGTTCTATAGCTCTGTTTACTGTTGTTGTCCCAGATTAGATAGAACAAGACCAGAGACCACAATAAAACTTGGCAAGCAGTACTGGAGTAAACAATTTTTGCTCTCTCAGAACGTGAATTGCTCAATTTATAAAGCTGAGTCTAAAAAGAAAAAAAAAGACAAGGAAAATGTGAGTTTAAATTCTTGGTTGCCAGTTGTTGGGTAGATTTTCTCAAACTGAGTAGCCAGTAATAGAAGGAGGCCAAGGACTGTGACTTTATCACTGGATCTAGTACCTCTGCTGTTTTCTTATTTTGATATATATTGGCTTTTGCAACCTGCATAACAGTCTTTATATGTGGGGATGTTATTTTTTACAGTTCTACTAGAAGACTATATCTTAAAAAGTAAGAGGGCAATTCAGAATACAGGATATGTAAGCCAAACAAGTTGACTTTTGGTAAATCCCCTGGACTGTTTGTGTTTATTTTCCAACACACTTTGATGCTTCAGCTTGCTGGTGTAGGACACCATGTGTTTTATAAGGCACAGCACAAGCCAAAAGTGAGAGATTACTGAGAAACAAAACAGTGCTGCAGAGTTGATTTTGCAAAGCCATAGAGTTCCACAAAGAGCTTTATGTGTTTGTCTTTCCTAAATGTTCACATAGAAGATGGACTTTGCTAGGTAGACACATAAAACCTGGGTGCATCTATGTATTGTATTTCACCACCCAGCTGGTGAAATATTCTGCTATTCTGGAACCCTCCAAATGCCTTGCATGGTAAATAAAATTAATTTATATGTCTGTACCATGATTCTGTCTATGAGATTAGGTGATTTCACCCTTCAAGGCAAATTTTTTAAATTAAGAAATTAAAATGGTGTTACAAATGAACCTATATTTATATTGTAATTTGATAGTGTATTTCTTCACTATGCAGAGGAACAGGTCATATTAGATCATGGTAATAGAAATTCTGGCTGAACTTAGATTTTGTTTCAGAATAAAATATTCTGAAGGGGTAGATGGAAAAGTTTCCTTTTTTATTTATCCCCTAAGATACTCAGCTTCTTTCCCAGAATGTGATCTTGTGATCCATCTGTTCTTGAACAAAAACCTGGATAGATTATGCAGTGCATATCATCCCTTATCACGTTGTGACATGTGACTAAATTTGCATGTTTGCAGTTCTTTGAGAATATGTAGCCATGGATATGCCAGTAAAAGTCCTTCTTAAATAATTTTTACCTAATAGTTTTGCAGAGAAAGAAAACACTACAGTTTCATCTAGTTTTAGATGAACATTTAGTTTTGTCTAATCCAAGTATCATTAAATTAGATGTACTTTTCCTTAGAGGCCAGTCAATGAATTCTGCAGGGCTGCTCTAGTTGTAGCTGATCTCCCTGTGGTTGTCTCTTTTTATTTTTCCTTTCAAAGCCACAGCCTCACTCTCTATGTTTCTTTGGCTTTCTCTCTCTATCTCTTACCAGTAACATTTGTGCATGGCCAAGGTGTGAATTCCCTCTGTCTCATAATGATTTGTGAGATTTTTTCCCCCCCAAATGCTAGATATCTGCATGCCCCATGTTGTTTTCTAGTATTAAGATGTGTCAGTGATTACATCTACTGAGAGTGTGGGATGAAAACTGATGCTCCAGCCTCTCCAACACCCAGCTGAACAGGGGATTGCAATCAGTTTCTTATTAGGTATAGATCAGTACACTGGAAGTTTTCAGCAAACTGAAAGTAATTGTGGCAAATGAGGTAGCCTTCAGTCTGAGCTACTCTGAGATGGCTTTGCTGTGTAGTTAGATGCTTGGATAAAAAAAAATAATTTCACCATGTGATACAACTCCACTGATCTTTCCAGCTTCATGTGAGTACTTGTGGAAGAATCTTGACACATTTGGCACATAGTAGATTGTGAAACATTATTTGTGGTGATGAGTAGTTGCTCATGAGTGACTTTAAGAATTACTGTAGATTTTAATGTGAAAAAAAAATCTTGCATTTTATTTTCTAATTTTCCATCTGGCAGGAAGTTGTATTTTCCATATCTTTATAAAAACTCACCAAATATACACAGGCTTGAGCACGAAATGCTCAAGCTTCCATGCTTTGACTTTGGGGGATGGGCCCATCAAACTGAATCATACTGGAATATATCAGCAACTGGGCTGTGGTATAGTTCTATTTTTAATCACAGAAATCAGAAATAGAGAGGACATATGCTAGGTCAGAATAACTTTCACAATATATTTTTAAATATTTCATGCCATTTGATCAAACTAAAATTTAGAGATACAAAAAAAAAAAATTTGATTATTTGATTCACTGGATAGTATTTGATTAGACATAGCTTTTCCTTGATTCTCTTCTTTGGCTTACTGGGAAATTTCATATTGATTTAAAAGAAATGGAGTCAAGGTTTCTGTTTTTATTCAGCAGCATGAGACACACTTTGAATTCAGAGCCTGATTGGGCTGATATTTGCTCTAAGATACTGAGTGTAAAAAAACCCTATTTGATATAAAAGCTGTTACTTATGAAAATAATATCCAGCAACTATTGGAGGTTTCTGATCTCAAGCTGGTCCTGACACTGGCAGAGTAAGACATGGAAAGAGGAAATGAAACCGCGAAAAACCACAGGCAGAATGAATAGGTGAAATTTCCCTTCTGCCTCTTATTCACAATCATCTTCCTTTTGCTTGAGGAGAGGTAAATATTTACAAAATGAAAACTTAAGTAGATGATTTTGGCTTTCATTTAATAATGGGCACAAAGGAGATTTTGAGACTCAATGTATTTTACCTTGGTTATAACACTTTAAGATGGGATTTTGGTTTGTTTCATTTTCTTGATGTCACTTCCATGATGTTTGTGAAGATTTTGTTGATTTTAAGTGGGATTCAATTTTATTTTCTCAACAGATTATATATAAAATAAGATAAAATGGGCTGGGCAAAATTCCTCCAATAAATATTTTTTTATTTTCTGTCTCTGTACATCAATATTTCTTATGGGCCTCTTAGTCTTTAACATATGAACATGTTTTAAGTGTTCAGTAGTTTTTTTGCCCATTTGGGAAGGCATTTAGATGATAAACATATCAGATGGTGCCAAGTATTGTCAATTAAAATACAAAGGAGTCAGTCAGAGATCAAACATAGGCAGTAATGAGAGAAGAATAGTGTTTTGCTGGCAGGTGCTGCTGGTTGTCTTTTTCCTTATTGATTCCTCCCTTTGATTTTTCTTTAAATACTTCTGGAGAACTAATTCTATAAAAAGTCTAATTAAAACTGAAGGGAGAAACAAGGAACTGAAACTGAGCTTCAAGCTCAGTTTTGTATTTTTGAATATGCTTTTTGTGTGCAACTAAGTGCAACTAAGCCAGCAGAAGTCTTTTACAGCTCTGGGATACTGCTTAGACTTCCTGAAAATTTTGCAATACAGAGTCCTCTTACCTACATCTCTGTCTACCTCCCTCTGATTCTAGGAACCTCTTCATTCAACTTCCACCAGTGTGAAATTCTTGCTTTTTGTGGACCTAATTCAATTGCAATAGAATGGAAATAGCTGGCTTAGCAATTCTGTGCAAGTGGCAGTTCAGGAAACCCCGCTGAATTCTATTACTCCTCTGAATACTTAAAAAATCAGTCTCTCATGTTACTTTCTTGGCTTGAAAGAAAAAAAACTTTCTTGGTTTTTTCTCAATAATTCAGATTAGGCTATTTCCTAAGTACCCTCTCCAGGTGTTCAAACATTTATTTCCAGAACTTTGCTCTCAAGAATTGCTCCTGCAACCTCAGGTTCTTCACTTCCCTCTCATTATTATTTCCCTCACTGATTTCTGTATTGTAAGCCGAATCAAATGAGGCCAGCTCCTCATTTGCACTTCTGATCTGTCTTGGATGACTATGTCTATATTATCCCTTGTATGCATTTTATGCATCATAAACAACATTTGGGACAGCAGAGTCAGTAGAAATTACTGTACCTAGCTCTAGCTTTTCCCAAAACCAAACTTAAGCATACAAATGTGATTTGACCTTGTGAAAGGAGATTCTTGAGCATCTCAAAGTACCCCAAATTCTCTCACCTGTCCAGTGTCCTACATAAAATCACCATATGCAGCTGGTGGCTGTTCAGCCATGTCCTGAGGGGCTGGGGCTGTTTGCACTTCAGATAAATATGTGACTAAGTGGGTTTCAAAGTGCCTGCAGTACAAGCAGACAAATGTAGAGATTTGTTTAGAGCATGGTGGCTGAGTCACAGTAAAGCAAGTCCCATTTATGTCTTACAAGTCAGCACTTTGCATGCCTGCTGAATACAGCCTTTAGCCCATATTTACAGACAGGCATGCCCTCCCTGCTGACCAGTCCTACAGGTTAGCTCACCTCAAGTCTTGGTGTGTTCGCTCTAATGGCAAAGAGAGGGACTGATGTCCCGGACTGCACTGACAAAGCATTTGCCAGCAGGTAAAGGGAGGATACTCTGCTGCTCTACTCAGCACTGGTGCTCAGTACCAGCGAGTACCAGACTGCATCTGGGGTACTGCATCCCATTCTGGATGGCCCAATGCAACAGAAATATGGATGTACTGGGCCTTCCAGTGGAGGGCCATCAGGATGCTGAAGGAACTGGAGCATCTCTCTGATCAGGAAAGGCTGAGAGAGCTGAGGCTGTTCAGCCTGGAGAAGAGAAGGCTCAGAGGGGTTTCATCAATGTGTAGAAATACCTCAAGTGAGTGGGCAAAGAGTACAGAGCCAGGCTGTTACCAACAGTGATGGGACCAGGGGCAGTGGGCACACACCAGCACAGGAGGTTCTCTCTGAACATCAGGAAGGAGCTTTTTACTGTGAGGGTGACTGAGCACTGACACAGGTTACCCAGGGAGGTTGTGGAGTCTCTGTTCTTGGAGATATTCAAAATTCACCTGAACATGGAATTGGGCAGCCTGCTGTATGTGGCTCTGATTGAGCAAGGGGGTTGGAGGAAATTACCTCCAGAGGTCCCTTCCCTCCTCAACCATACTGTGATTCTATAATGAATTTCAAACACAAAAGTCCAGCACATTTCCTGGCAGAACCTGAACATCCCCTTGTACTATTATTTCTATGTCAGAACTACAGTGTTATATAAATGAGTAGATATCTCTTAGGTAATTCAGTTTCCCTACGTTCACACCTCAAACTTTTTGGATCTTGGACCTTATATTTGAATTGTGATTTTAGCTCTTTGCCGTTCTGTACTTCCCTCAAAGTCCTCCACAGAAATCTCAAATGTAATTTCCATCAGCTGATGTGTTTAATCATCCATTATCTTAATCAGTCCTCTTTTGTGTATGTTATCCTATAGTTGTGTGCGTGACAGTTCAGTTAATATGCTTGATGCATAAACATCTGGTTTGCTAACATAATGATTAGTATTTTTGCCAAACAGAAACAAAAATTAGAAGCAAATGCTGCCACTGACATTCTTTGAGGTAATTGGGTTTTTCTTTGCCAATGGCTTACAATTACTGTGTAGCTATTTTTGTATATAACAGATTTCACAGTTCTAGTAGAAGGGATGAGGTCACTGTTTCATATCTATGGAGATGTGGATCAGCATGCAGTATTCTACTTGATACAGTAATTTGCAGGAATTCTGCATTGTTCCTGTTTGCATTGTGAATTCAGAAATCTGCACTTGCTATCAAAATAGCATATGCACACCCTGTAAGGCAAATTCTCTCCTTTTTTGTTTGCTGAGAAATTTTTGTTTGCAGAGAAATTATTTCTTTCCTGGTACAGGTACAAGGCTTTTGTACCTGTACCTTTAAAACTCCTGCCATTCCTGGTTTGAGGAAATACCATTTTAACAAAAAGCATTGCTTATTTCTGAAATATTCCCATTATTGCTATGGATCATTAAACCACCATGGAAACACCAGAGAAGCTGAATTTGGATGCTGCTGTGGTACAGATGATTTGTGTCCTTATGATTCTTTTGTAATGCTTTGTGAAGTGATATTGACAGACACAAGGTTTTTTACGTGCAATATGATTGTAGGCCTTGGCAAGGAAACTATTTTACTTTCATTTTCAGATAGACAGGAATTATTTTAGAAACAAAAATTCGTCCTTTCCCAGTTATCACTTTTAGCTACAGCTCTTTTAAATGACCAGTAGAAAGCCTTTGTATGAGTGGAAGGACATCCATAAAAGTATGAAAAAATTTCTTGGTCCAGTTGGCTGCATGCTAAATAATCAAGACTGAAAAGTATTATCCAACCAAAATTAGGTGAAAACCAGGTGACTCAATATGGGTATGCATTGTTATTCAATATCAGAATAACAAAACAAGCTCATGCCTATTTCTCACAGTAACTCCATAATTCCAAAAATATTATTAATAAAAAAGTATAAATTCTTCTCTATGCTTGAGAATAGATGTGAAATATAATTTTTATATGTTTTGATCATGCTGTCTATGACTATTCATCTATCTGCTGGGGGGGTAGAAAAAGACTGCGAAATCTTTTTTTTTTCAGGCTCTGCCTTTCATTTTGCAAGATGAGAACTTTTTCCCCTTAATAATAACTAGAAAAGTTATTCTTTAAAAAGAAAAAAGTTGTTTTTAAAAGGCTTGACCTGGGTGCTTGACCTTTTGTCTAAAGAAGGCTACACCCACATAATTGGTGCAGAAAAAATGTGACCCCTTGTTATCAGCAGATACTAAATCTCTGTTTCATCCTTTTGTGGGTTCAGTATGTGTTTCCAAAGCCATCAGCCTGAGATCTGTCCTCCCATTCTTACAGCTTCTTATGTTATTCTGAGATTCTTATAGTTACTATGCAAACCTCTCCTTCATTTCAAAGAGGATTTTGCTTGAAGAAGTTGTGAAGAAATGCTCCTGTTCTTTATTCAAGGTGAATTCTTAAGTTGTAAAGGTTCAGTGCAGTTAGGAAACTTTTAAGTAGGAGTAGAGAGTGAAACAATGATGTGGTCAAATGCCATTACAAAAATTTTATTGGTATTTGCCTATCAACCCTCCTGAAATCCAGGCAGGCCCTTAAAGAGAACTCCTTTTCCTTCTCACAGTAAAGGCATTCAATCCCAATTTTTTAGTAGGGCATGAAGGGACTGCTCCATAATCTTCTCTGCTACATTGCTTAATTAACCAGTGAGACCTAGTTAGTTAGTTACCATTCTCTATCCAAATCTTACTAACAAGTTACAAAAAGCAAGTGTCACCGATTGCAACTATCATAACTGCAATAATCTATTGTAGATTTTTCATTAGTGACTTCTTCCATGTTTGTTAACCTGGTCAAGAACTGTGAGGGGAACAGAGCTCTCTCTGCAGCAGCCTCTTCCAAACAAGACTTTATGAAAAGTGTTAGCAGTAAAGCTTGTGCTGCCAAAGTGACTGTGTAGTCCTTTGTCATGTGAGCCTCTGCCCAAAGAGGATGTTCTGCCTGACTGGCTGTGCTGTCTTTCTGCTCAGGTCCCCAGCATCATTGTTTTGGTACAGAGCACTGGCTTAGAGGACTAGCTTTGCATGTTCTTTCCTTAGTGCAATAGTCAAGCAAAATGCTTGAGAAACTTGACAAGAATTTTTTTTTCTTTTTTTTTGTAAAAAAGAGGAAGAAGAAGAGGCTGTCATGATCTTAATAGGCATCCATCTGCTATGTGACTTCATAGCTTGTGAATGCTATGCTTGCTATGCTGCATCCATCTGCTCTGTGACTACAAATGGCTTTCTGACACTCTTAAAGAAAAGCATCTCACTCCGTGACACAGGCTTGAAAGGCTTAAAAGATGAAATGGGACAAGGTGAAGTGTCAAAGAGGGAAGGTTCATCTACAGTTATTCAGGAAAATTAATATCTGGCTTGTCTGTATAATTCTTGGAAGATGCTCTAGTCTGAGATGTCTGACTTGTTGTGGAGAGGTCCAGTCCCAGCTGGAAGAGAAAGGTAACATTTTCTGTGACCAGCAGGACTGGAGTCAAAGCCCAAGACTTCGAGAACCGGAGTTGTAATGACACACTTCAAAAAGAAGAGTGAGGCTGGGAAAGTCAGAGGAGGAGTCCTCACAGTAGCAGCAAATAAAACCTGTCATTTCAAAAAAATCTAACTCTCCTGCCCTTTTCTTAAAAATGTTGCTGTAAACAAGAAACTTGAACCTGAAGTGTGATGTTTATCAGGTTTCCAGAATCTCTGTGCACAGTCTGTCTGTCTGCTGCGTTCTCTGCTTTATCAATGTTTTAATTTCCAAATGTCCTCTGTCATCTCTTCTAAAGCATTCAAATCATGAAGTGTTCCTCCAATAGATCTCACATGTATTTACTGTAATTAAGTGTAACTTGGAAGTATGCAATGTTGGCAAGGTTATCTTCCTCTTCACATATTTTGAGTGAACAAGTAATGTGGAACAGTTACCAGATATTATATCTTAGAAAAGATCTGGTCTGTAGGGTCTAGGAAGTATGGGATCCTGGAATACAGTGCTGAACAGCAAAATTGTAGGACTCGGGCTTGTGCCCTTGGGCCCGTGGTCCTATAGGGAAGTAAAACTTCTGTGTGTACCAGCTCACTGCAATCACTGTATTTAATGGTTTCCATTGGAAGGAAATCACATCTGCTGTCCTATAAAGCCCCTGTTTTGGACAATGAGAGAGTCAAGTGTACTGATGATATCACGTGACCTCAGAAAATATCATTAGTAGGTTCCAAAAAAGCACCATGTTTCTGGTAAAAAGGATTTAGCATATGAGACCTTCTACTTTACTCTTCCCAGTAAAAAAAAAAGGTGATGATGATGTAGAATGTGTCATTACTCAGGTTGATGGGTATGACAGTCGGGGTGGGGTTGTCCTAAGGATAAAAGTCGAAGGCATGTAGAAGATGTCTGTTGCTAATGCGTACCATTATATTTAATTAGCTAGTTGCCATGTATTAAATATATGCATGCAGTGATCTTATTTTTTACTGTTATATGGTTTTCACCATGGTTCCATTTAGGTGACTATTTTGTGAGACAGTTTTGCATAATCAAGCTATGATGAAAGAAAAATGAACTCAGTATTATATAATAAAACAATAGGAACAACAACAACAAAACAACAATAATAATAATTATAATAATTATTATAGTTATCCCCCTTCATGGCTCTCTAAAGTCTCAAAGCTGAATGTCAAATAAATATGAGGGGAATGAAAATGATAATCAAGATTTTGTTTGAAGAATGGGGATTTTGTTTGTGTTTCAAATGTATTGTTTGCTTTTCTGAACTTCCAGAACAATATGCTATTCTCAGATGCTGCCATACAGCTGCAAACAGTAACAGTACTTGTAGCCATATGTTCAAAGAAAGAAATGAGCTCTGAAATATCTTCACTGGATTCTGTAAGGATAATTTTCTAGGATACATTTTGCATTAAAAGGAACCCCAGTACACCGCTGGACACCTCCCCTTCCCCTCCACAAATGGACCTATAGTAGCAATTTTCAGCAAATGCCCTAAGAATAAATGCATCTGTGCACAGATTTAGATGCTGATAAAATTTGAATCTGTTTTACAGCATGGGTTTGATGCAGAAATTACAGGGTACAGTTGATTCCTGTCCTAAAAGCCAATAAAAAATGTAATATTCACTTCAACACCATCACCCTAAATTTACATCACAGGAGCTGAATTTGCCTCAGCAGTCTCATATCTACTCAGGAACAATGGATTTTAGAGAGATGGAGTCAAGGGAAATTGCCCACTTGTAATTTTTTTTTTCAGCTGACCATTTAATTTCAGTATCTCACTTCATCAATTTCTCCAGTCATACTTACAGATTTATGGTATACTTTTCTGTCACATATATACCTATTTATATGCATATCAGATAAGTATTTCTATTGAACACAACTATATAAGTTATATTTTTCCTGTTAGTTTTAAATGTATTTTCTTAGTGAAGAATAGGTCTTTATTTTTAAAAGTGTTGTCAAAATATTTGTTTGGAATACCTTAAAAGCAATTGCCAGGTCAGAAAAGGACTAACTCGAAGGATTTAGTAGATTTGTTTTTCTTCTTCTGTTCCCAGATTTCATTCTTCCAGTTGCATGTTTCTCTTGGTAAAGGATGTTTTGGGACTTTTCATTAACTATCGACATCATACATGAAAAAGGCAGGTCGTGTTATTAAGTTAAGACCTTATGATGCAGAAGCAGTGAGTAAGTGACAGCTTGAAAAGCAGCTGTTTGTCACTACCGTCTCCCAAAATTAGCCTGGAATATTAATGCTGGAAGGAAATCTGCTCTTGGATTCCAATGCTTAGTTGAGTAGTTATAGTTTAAGGATGTTTTATTATTCTTGTTGTTGGGCAGAAAATGTTGGTTATATCTAAATTTCAGATCATTTGTAGCTTTTGATCTCTCCAGTGAGAAGAGTTAATACATGTTGGACTGTGCTCATGAGGAGGATGCAAGTCTTGCAATTCTTTGTCCTTTGAGGATGCCTAGACTGAGGATGCCTGGGTTATGGGCATAGAAATGGGATCTGCAGAAGTCATGTGCCTGTACATAAGCCTGTAAAGAATAGCACAAAGTGATGTCTAAGACCTGTTTCTCAAGGTCCTTTTGAGCTTGGGATACCTTTCCTTTCTTTGGTTTGACTGCTCTTATTAAGTATGCAAATTCCTTTGAGAAGCTCCCTTTGAAGATGAGATTATCAGGCCTAGTCTTTTTCCTTAAAGAAAATAATCAGTGTAGTTTTGGACCCATTGTGAGGTAACCTAGTGGTTATGGCATTCACCGAGGACAAGGTAAGTAAGGCCTTTAATTTCTTTTTACACAGTGGGGAAATGCTTTTAAAGGAAGTCTTGCGAATTTCAGCACCAGAAAACTTTCTTGTCTAGAAGGTAGATGGTGGAGGTTCAAAGCCTCAGACAAAGCACAGGAATTATGCTAAACCTTTGATGCCATGGATCAAAGCTTTATTTTTCAAACTCTTGTGGAAACAGGCACTATTGCTACATTCTTTAATAAAGTGGTGTCCTAAGAAGAATGACTGTGAGATTGAGACACGGTGTACTGTCATGATCATCTGGCCTTTGGTTTTTTTCATGTATGCTTGAGGTACTTTCTTTAAAGAGCAAAATGCCCCAAAGTTCCTGTGGCTTTCAACAGGAAAGAGGAAGAGATCTCACCTTCAGCCACAAATGGATATGGCATCTGGACCTTGAGCTATGTTTAGGACTCTTACTTAAGGTTTTGAGTTTTGACTTTGAAAGATCATTGGTAAAAATGATGAATAGCTGTCTAAAAGAGTAGGAACTTGACTTTCTGTAAGAATAAAGGGCTTAGGGAGCAGCTCTGAGTCTTGCACTCAGTGACTCATATTCAGAGCCATTAAATGAGCTTAGTCAAAAGCAATCCTTGTGCAGAACACTTCCCTCCAATGTTTATTTCAGCTCTGTGGCAAGGACAAGTGAGCATATTGGCTTATGGCTAAGAGGTGGTAATTGAAAGACGGGGCTAACCTTTCCTATGTGTAAAGCTTCAAGGTTGTATGTGGCACCTTCACTTCATGTACAGCACATTTGTATTTCCTTGTGATGCAGCCTGGCAGACTGGTTCACAGAAATCACAAATTTCAGAGCCCAAGCTGTCAAACTGCAGCCTGAAAGCTTTTGAGATTAAATTGCTTCCTTGTCCAGTAATGTGTCTTCAAAAAGTTTAGTGCATTATCTTTACTGGAGTATAAAAACTAACAAAGACATTTGAACAAAGGAAAAAATAATCTCATCCTACCTGGACTTGTTAGGTATTGTAATGCTCAAGAAAAAAATGTTCTGCTTTTCCTGTTGATGAAACTGAAAAAAATAATAACTGAATTACCATATGATTATGGTTGGTGAGTTGAGCAACCTCTTCCTTAGGGAATTGTACTGTTCTACTCAGAGTATAGATTACAGAGAAATGTAATATATACCTATAATATCCCTATATATCTATATGCTTATATCTGTATAAATGTGGATAGTATATCTCTATATGGCTATATCTAGTCCATATGATTAGATGAAGATATAGATATAAATAAAGATGTGTAGGTCTAAAGATAAATACAGATATTTTACTGATGTACAGCATGGTTCAAGAAACAATTATTAAGATGGGGTACCTTTCACTGATCTGAATTCATTCACATATTAAGTGGGCAAAAACCTATTTCTCCTGGCTGAGTACTGGAACAGATTGATTTTCTTAGTCAGTATGCCACCACATTTTGAAAAATGCGTCATCAGTATCCTTCTGAAACCCTTCCTAAGTGTTCCCTGTTCTGTAAGCAAAGGAGCAGAATCACCTTGAAGTTATTACCTCTACAGAGTGAAGATGCTTCTCTGAAGCATATTTCCTATGTAAAAATGTTCAAAAAGCCTTTATATTTGACTTAAGCAAGTCAAATGGGCTAATTTTTAAAGTATTGAAGGTAGATATCTCAGGCTTAAACAAGCAGTGTCTTCAGAAAGTGGAGAGAGAAATGTCAGTTTTTAGTACAGAAATAGTAAAAAAGAAATCAATTTATTAATGTTGATGAAATATATATAGGTAAAAAAGTATTAGATTGTATTCAATTGTATTGAATTCTATTAAATATATTCAGTTTCAGATATTACCACTAGTTTAATTTGTTATGCTACTTCTGCTACATTCACTTTGAAGCACTACTCAAATGTTCAAACAGAAAAGAACACAGTATTGATGGAAATACCTTCCAACTTGACATGTATCTTCTACCTCCTTCTACAGGTGAGTGCAAAGAAATGAGACAATATGAAATACTGTAGTGTCATCCTGTCCCTTTTAAATAAAATCACTGGTACAACTCAATCCACAGCTTTTTCATAAAGGAAGTTTTCAAGATTCCACATCAAATAGCACTGAAGGTGCTCTAGGATGATCCTGCTTGAGTAAGGAAGCTGGACTAGATGATCCACTGTGGTCCTTTCCAACCTTACCCATTCTGAGACTGTGAAAAGTGGAGACTTGTGGCTGTTACCACTTAATTGTCAGCTCAGTCATGTATTTTATGTGCAATGCAGTTGCTAAAGTGAACAAAGCTAAAGTGAACAAACTCCAGATGCCTGTTGCTGGGGTTATTGATCTCCTTTAGAATCTTGCACAGCTGGTCAAATTAGTGTCTTTTGAAGTAGTGCTTTGATTACCAGTTCAAGTTGTTTTTTTCAGGTTAGTAGATTGTCAGATGTTGAGCAGTTGATCATTGTGTTTATGAACTGCTACCTTGTTGTGAATCATCTTGTGTCTAAATCTGAGAAACCCCATTCACCCAGTTAATGTGGTTTGTAAAACATAATGACTACAGTGAAACTGGTACATATGTTTGAAATACCTTTGTCTTTTGAAAAGTGTCTTCAGGATAGCAGAGTACAAGGTGCTGACTTTTACGTTAATGTCAGATATTTCATGGCCAAAATTTGGTAGAAGAACGCTATTTAGTAAAGGATGTGGATTTTTCTATAATATTTCATATGTGAACTTGTTTATCTCTGACAAAGAGCCACAGAATCCCAGAATAAGCTGAGTTGGAATGCACCCTGGAGAATCATAAAATCCAGCTCCTGGCTCTACATAGCACCATCCCCAAGAGTCACACCATGTACCCAAGGCTATGGAATGTGTGCCTAATTCTCCAGTCCTTGAATACTTACACAAACACACATATACATATATGGAAAGTAAATAGCTTTGATCAGACAGATCTATCATTTCAGCTCTGAAAAAACAGGAATTTTAGGGAAGAAAGTGTTCCCAAACAAAAGCAACAGAATTCACAACGGATACTGATTCACGGGTGGCTATGTAGATTGAAGTTGCCAGTAACTCCTTGGGAGAAAGTTGTGCATGCAGTAGAACTGTGTTTGCAATACTGAAAGAGCAATTTCTGGTTTTTGAGTGAGACAAGCACAACACTTTTGCTACGTATTGTAGAAATTCATTGCTATGGGGGTGGCAAGGTGCTGGAACTGGTTGCCCAAAGTAGTTGTGGATGCTCCCTCCCTGGGAGTATTCAAGGATGGGGCTCTGAGCAACCTGGTCTAGTGGAAGGTGTCCATGCCCATGGCAGGGGGGTTGGATTATCTTTAAGGTTCCTTCTAGCTCAAACCATTCTATGATTCTGTTTGTAAGTACCATTGCAAAACAACTTACCATCCCTGTCATAATTCGTATTACAATATTCTGTGGACTCTGTATTTGTGAAAGCATAGATAGGCTACTTTAAAGAGAATGAAATTTCTCTATGGCTTTGTCTTATGCAGAACTGTTTCATAATCCTAAATGATTGGTCACAAGACTTGTTGGAGAAGGAACGTATTCCAGAGAGTGAAAAGAGAAAAAATTTGTTGATATAAAATTGAACTGACTGCAGCACTAAGTCACCTTTCAGACATCAGGAAAGAAGGTAGAAAATAGGTACTCACCAGAGCTCTCTTGTTTTCCCCTTCTCTTTGAAACATCTTGGGTTACTTATGGTAATAGCCACCAAATTCCTTCAATATTTGTCTTTTTAAAACCAAACCTAGTTGCTTGGCCCCAGTCATGGGAATAGCACAAGGAAAGAGAGGTCTATCATACACACTCTGTCATACTTTGGAATTTCCCTTCTTCTGGATTTGCCTTGATGACATTTCTGAGGGTTTTTTGTTTGCTTGTTTGGGTCTTTTTTTTGTGTTTTGTTCTGAATTTTCTGGGGGAGGGAATTTCAGTAAGCACAAACTTTCCATAAATTTCAGATGTCTCTTCTTTGGTTTTGTTATGATGACTATTTAAGTTTATAGGCTATTTGATAAACTCAGATTGTTAATTTCCTGATAGTAAATGTCACCAGGAAGGTACAGTATTTTGTCTGTGCTGCCAGACTGGCCTGGATTCTTTTGGTTGTCCTCAGAGCTATCAGAGTTTGCATGAAGACCAGCCAATAATGCATTTCTGATTTCAGTTCATCTCCTGCAAGCAGTTGCAAGGCCTAATTTAAAACCCCTGGTTTATTTCCAGTAGTTATGGAAATCTTATTTATGGGGTATGGGTGCAGTGCCTGGGGAAGTTCTGAAAAATAATGTGTTTTAAGAGATTAAGTACAAAAGGCAAGGCCATACGTAATTCAATCATGTAAAAGCTATGTTTACAATACTCTGCTCTCATGATTTTCAAAGATTTTTCTCAATCTCTTAATTACCCTAGATCCATCATGGCTGTTTGGACATTTGTTTCTATGAGTTGGTTTAATTTTGAATCCTTTTATTTAAAAATACACCTCAGTGCCACCAGGAGGTGTCCGTGTGCCATTTTTTGGTTACTTCCAGGGTGCTTGCCTTTTTTATTTTTGGGGGGAGAGCGCCATAATAATGCCATAATAGTAGCAGTTTCTATAGAATCATTATTATAAATATTATTATACACTGTTGGTTTTTGCACTTCCAAACAAGTGAGGATGTTGTGTTTGTGTCCAGAGAGTTCTTAATTCTTTCCACAGATGAGAGAATTACAGATGAAAAAGACCTGTTGAGTCATCCATCTTCTTCCCTTCTGGCATGCCCTGTTCTCTGAAATATACTGTATAATGTATTGAGTGAGGATATCAGTCTGTTGCTAGGGAAATGATGACTATAATCAGATGTTACACAGTCTACATTTTGACTGCATTGCAGGATCAAAAATGAGGCTGTGAAAACAAAGATTTTTACTGAAACATTTAAGTTGTGCCCTATTTGTACTTGTGTATAATTTCCAAAAAGACAGGAATGTATACTTCAGAAAGCTAAATATCTCACAGTATTTTTATGCTGCATATTCTCATTTGGTCTGTGATGTTTAATTGGAAAGTACAGAGTAATTTCAGTGCAAATACAGACATAAAATATATACAGATCCATAGGACATTACAAATAACTACAAGAAATTGTATTACACTTCAGCCTACAGTAGAGCCATTTTTATTACCACAGGGATATTCAGAAGTATACATCAGAGTGAATCTCTTTTCATTTGAACATCAGATAGGAAGAAAGAATTAATTGATAAAATATGCCTGGTGATCTAATGGTTCAGTTGTACTCCACAGGGTCTCTGGAAAATCCTGTTCCAAACTAAAATAGAGTGTGTTGCAACAGTCACAAGCATTACCTGTAGATGTTGTGTCTGAGGGAGAGCCATGTGCAGGAATGACACTTTTTTCACGGCTATACAGTCAGATTGAGTTTTTCTACTTTTTATTGCATCTTATAACCAATTTATTTTGATCAAGTGCACACAATCCTCATTGAGAAGAAATCATTACCATGAAAACAATTTCCAAACGCAATGGTGCATTGTTTGGGTCATGGCAAAACTTAAAATGTTAAAAGCTTTTGAGGTTTGCCAGATCTAATTTAGTAGCCACATTTCTGTGAGGATATGGGTTTTCAGGCTACCTGTGTAACACACCAAGCTTCAAGCCACCCTCCCTCCCCAAATTTGTGCATAATATTGGTGTTTTATATTCATCTGTAACTACAATTTACCACCAAAAACCTAGCATAGCCTCTTCCAGGACCAGTTATTGGATTCCCACAAGTGACAGCAGTCCCAGTACATTTTAAAGTAGGTCCTGACCCCAAGGACTCATCTATGTTCTGTTCTATTGTTAGAGAGAAATATTAAAGCAACGGTACATGTGTTGCATCAAGAGTCAGCTGCCCACTGAACTGGAAAGAATGTGGATAACAGAAGACACTTTACAGGCAAGTGAATTGACTGAACTAGTAGGAAATACAGTGAAATTTCACTGAGACTTAATGATAAGCTTCCCACATCACAGACATGGCAAATACTCATTGGCTAGATACTTGCCATTTGATGACCTTAATAAAAACCGAATTCTACTAAGAAAAAATCATGTTTTTGGTGATGTGCACATTCTAACACTGAATTTCTTTGCACAATCATGCGTTGTTCTATTTTTTATCGAAAAGAAGAACCTGCAAATAAAAATATATGAGTAACGAAATGGATCTGTTAGTGTGCTGTGTGGTTAAAAATATCATGTTTTCTTTGCTGCCTTGGAAGCCTGTTTCTGGGTTCATACTTAAAAACTGTTTTACGTATCTGTTTGTAATACCCATGTTTGATTAACACAATGAGACATAATTTACATGCCAGTGCAACAAACCAGATGTAGAATAGATCAACTTACATGCAGAGCTTCTCAAGATTTGATCTCTCAACAAGGATCTCCCATACCTCTTGTAGGTGATACGTCACTATTTCCTATAAATTACTGCCAAGCTACCTTTAAAAAAAATTGCATCTCTTATCCTTTTGTATGCAAAAAGCTGGTTAATTTTTCAGGTTCAAAAGGTTTGGGTTTTTTTGTTTGTTTGGTTTTTTTTTTTCACAAAACTAGATCTAAACATTAACTTATTAACTACTGATAAAATAGGTTTATTATTTAACAAATACAAAATACTTACCATCTGTCTTTGCTCTTGAAAGAAGTTGGTGTGGATTTTTTTATGACTGCTTGTGTCTCAGAAATTTTGGGAGCACTCAAGATCATCTGGCTCAGTTGAATTTTTGTAAAGCTACTTGCTATGACAATACACTCATGGATCAGCACCAGAGAATTTCCTAACAGCAAGTAGGATTGAAAATGTATAGTGATGGCTAATTTGCTAAAAGCTTACCTAATAACTCATAAGCAAGTCATCACTGGCACTGGTCTTTTTACAAACATTTTGTTTCAGGGTACTGAAGCCTGGGTTGCCTGAATTTATACACACACCATGTGTTGACAAGTCTGTCCTGTCCTCCATCCTAAAACATCAGTAGCTCCTAAGCCATAATGTAAAAATCAATGTAAAAGGATAGAACACAAAGTCCTGCTGCTTTCAGAAAATGGGGATGCTTTTTGTAAGCATGAGTGCACTATATTTTTGTTTAGCTTTACTCTGTGCTTTAAAACTTGTTCGTATTTTGTTAACTCACTATTAGATAGTGAGATAACACTCATGCACATTGATCATTTCTGTCCCTACTCTCTTGCTGGAAAAAATAAGTTCAGCCTGAAGATGCAGAGAACAGTAAGAATGTTCCTGCCACTAACTTTATAATTTTCTTATTTGTTAAGTGTTTCTGCTTTTTAAGAGCATTCTATGTTCTATTAGAGAACAAGAGAGATCTTTGATTTCATTAGAACCTGGTGATACTAGGATTGGTCTCAAGGGTACGGGCCACAGATTTATGGATGCTTCTGTTCTAAAGTATCGTTGAGAACCTGAAGATGGTTCTGAAATCAAAATATCACCTAAAGTTGAACAATTTGTTTTCTTTTTAGCTATTATCAGCACTTCCTAACTGTTCATCGTATGATGGAGGATGCTATTTTGTACACAAGGCCCACCTGCCTTACTATTAAGAAAATATATACTCTTTATATTGCTGGCCTATCTTCAATTCACACTTCCTCTATTGCTTCTTTTGTGAAAAGAACTTTGAAACAGATCCCACTCTGTGCATTGACCAAAAAGATTAAGTGAAACAATCTTTCCTCTACAAGACAGTAATACAGCACTCCATGTATTTCTAGGGTATTATTTTACATCAGGGAACCACAGGACAGAAAACAAACCAGCCAGAAAGAGATGCAGAGCAAAACAAAGTAACAAGTTGGCAAAACTACAGCATTCAACATAGGAACACTGCCGAGGTAAGGCAAGCTCTGTCAAAGCTGAGGTTACCAGACTGTGCTCAGTCTCAACAGCAGCTCTCAGTCTTTCCTCTGAACAAAATTCAGTGATGTTTCTGAAACATAAAATACAAACATTAAGAACACCCAAAATTCTCCAAGTTAGCTGAGAAAGGCATTCATACTGTAGAAATTCTATCTTAACCCCTTTTGTAGTTGCTCCTTCTGGGCACTGGATAATTAATTATCCATTTGCACTCCTATGAGGATACACCTTTTCCTATTTCAAAATTTTGGGAAAAAAAAATGCAAGAGAAATTACACAGATGAGGACCAAGTATACTGACATTTTTTCCCATTCAATAATTGTGTTATCAAAGGTCATGGTGAACTTTTGGCTCTAAAATGATGATTTAATGAAGTAACAAAGGTGTGTGCTTGCTGCTGTCTTTTAACACATGCTTTTTGAAGCACATGGCAAACATTAATGGAAATAAGCTGAAGAAAGAAATGCCAGTATCTCTGTCCAATTATAGTGCTAAAAGTTCTGTTTGTGTCAAGTGGACAGGGAACCTGAACCTTGCAAGTGCAATGGCAGTGAATATAGTCTCAGACTTTATTATGGAAACAAGAAATACAGAGACTTTTTAAGAGATGGTCCTTCAGAGTGATCGAAGCACTGAAAACATCCATCTAAAGAAACTGTAAAAAAAAACCCCAAAAATGAAACAACAAACCCACCACCATCTCATCAAAGCCAAACCTTTTAAGGATAAGGAGTATTCTGCTATGCTGATATTCCAGACACATTTTGTGTCTATGTAGCTTTTTGGGAAGATCTTTATAAGATAAGCATGGATTAAACAGACATTTAACTATCATGAACACAATAAAATAGAAAGAAGATACTAGAAGAGAAGCCAGAGTGTCAGGTGAACAGAAAAAGGTAACTAACAAAAGCAAAAATAACCCAGTCAAAGTCTGGTTCTGCCATCAGTGTTCCTGTTATATGATGCAATTACACAGAAGTAAAGGTGTGAATATATTTAAAGTAGCTCTTCTGTAATTGCTTTGGTAACAAAAATACTCAAGTTACAATGCTGTGACTTGGCATAGACTAACCACATGTTTACATTAAGTGAGGCCTGCTTATAGAAGCTACAGAAATATCCAAAATTAAGACAGAAAGCATAATTCAAGTTGTAAGTCAAGCACTCATACACTTTTTGGGGAAGAGAAACATAAAATAGCCTTTTACTCCACTAAAATTAACAACACTATTTTCCATCACAAAGAGATGGGTTTCAAAAACCAGCAAAAGCCCCCATAATTTGTTTAAAAGTAAGAATAAAAAAGAGGAGAAACAGAAGAATCAGGTACAAAATAGAGAGGAAAGGCTGAAATTAATTTTATTTAACAACACAAAAGAATTAAGAAGGAAAGTATACTGAAATAAAGAAAAGCAATGAAGGAAAATAAGGAAACCATCACTTTAATATACTGTAAATACTTATTTCACTATTGCCTTTTTCTGCAACATTTTACTGATGATGTTTCATGGATCATCAATAAAATAACACTATTAAAAAAACTTTAGAATCCTATTTCCTTCAGGCATTTGTGCTAGATTGACAGTAACTAGTCCCTGACAAAGGGCAACCAGTTCAGCTTGAAGACTTGATGCAAGAGCAAAAGGGGGAGAAATAATTTTAAAAAAGGTCAATAATTATGTGTTAAGTTTGAATGGAACACCAAGTGAAACAAATAGATAACAATTGTTTAAGGATAACAGTATTTCCAAAGCAAATGGACTACTTCTCTTACCAAGAAGATAGGGCATTTGACAGCTAATAAGACAGCAAGGCATTCAGCTTCCAAACACTAGAAGGTGAGAGTTAATATTACACGCATGAGCCACAAGCATACGGCTGGCTTCTTTTATTAACACTAATAAATGACCTCATAATACTGATCAGAAGTGGGTTTTTTTTCCTCCACATATCTCACAAAAAATTTTCAGGTGACAAGTACTATGATACATATGGTAGAAACAAACAGCTGTGGCCACAAAGATGTTTTGTTAACTGATGATTAATATATTCAGGAAGCAATCACACTATTCATTAGTAAAAGTTTACAAACATTAAAAAGTGCATAACATTTGAAACCAACAACACAAAAATATATATAATATATATATACTATATATAAAGTGACATCACCTCCTATTATTAATAAAAGAAAACAAATCTTCTGACCTTGTGATTGGTGCTTGTGTGATTGCCATGGTTTGCTATCAGTCACTCTCTTCACTCACCTTAGTCACACAGAGGTGTGGCTGCCCCATTTTGCAGCATTCAGCCTCCTGTATGGCCTTGTCTATTGGGGCAGGATGAGGGGGAAAAAGAAATCAATCAGCAATAGCTACTGCAGAACAGGTAATTAATTTGTAGATATTTTAAGTGATGTCCTGGATGGACAAGCTATCCTGGTATTTTGATGAAGGCCCAGTTTGGACTGTCATTTTGGAATAGGTGAAATGGGAAAAAATCTAGTCTTTGGGTGCTAGATGCCAAGTCTCTCACCTCCCTTTCCAACTCCAAGCCACAAGGCTACTGTAGCAGATTCTAGCACTTGGCTGTTCTGGTGCATCAGTGGCAGGCTACTGGTGGTGCAAACTCAACAGCCTGATCAACTGAGGCCAAGGCAAGGAATAGCAAAAATAGAACCCCTTGCTGGATCCAGCCCAGGAGCCACTCAATTGACTATACTGCATTCTAAAACTCATTTCAGAATACATAATTGGCAATAACCTATGCCAGTTATTTTCCCATGTGTAAACAAGGCCTGTCTCTTACAATGTGAATCAGGAAAACCTCTAGCACCATGGAATTAGCTTGAATATAAGGTTATAAATGTATTCTTAAAACTACCATAACAAGAAAATACTTGGAATAACATTCTAAAAAAATATCTCAGAGAAAGATTAAGAAATTGGGATCAAAATTAGAAAAATGGGGAAGAATAACATAAAAGATTCAATTTGAGTCTCTGATATGCAACTAACTACAGGCGAGAGGCAAAACTGTACCAAGGACACAACACACGCTCAAGTATTCACATTAACAAATCGTTTTGAAGGCTCATCTAGTAACAAATTAGAGTGTTGCTGAGTCATTTAGGTTTAGGCATAATCAATTTAGCGGTTGACGTTTAGATCTATCATGTGCACATCACCACCTTATGCAAAAAACCAGCCCTTTCAAAACGTGTGGTAGAAAAATTCACAGTAACAGAAATATTCTTCATAAGCAGTTGAGAAGGGGCAGTGTGGAGCATCTAAGTCGTACAATACAAAAACCATTGTAAATAACAGAGCTGTAAAACAGATGCAAAGTTCTAAAAACAGTGCTTTCTTTACAGTTCTTATAATGGGCTAACACTTTGGCCAGAGAATTTTAAACTCTGAGGATCACACAAGCCTTTGCTTAAGATACACAATTGATCCTCTGATGCTTCAAAGGCCATTTGCTACAAGATTTACCTGTTCTACTTTCTAAAAGTGTTCCCATCGAGTAGTCATTATGAAGGGATCCATCTGATGACTATCCCAAAAAATCAATACATGTTCAACCATTGCTAATGACAGAGGTAGAGAAAATTCTGTCTTCTGTCACAGCTTGTACCCAGATTTTTAGCATTGTGTTGAGTGGGTTCCAGCAGTGAAGACACATGCACTTTCTTTTCTACCAGCTTGCTCATGGAAACAAATTTGTTCCAGCACACTCTTGTAGCCCGAAAACATCCAGCAGCTGCTCCACTCGGTCAAAGTCGGATGTCAGCTTTCTTGCTTTGCTGCCTCCCCTTGGGCCTCCCCAGTTTGCTCACTTGGATTTCGTTGTGCATCTCCTTCTCCTTCTATAACACAGAAAAAAAGGATGAGTAATCCACCCTAAAATAAAGAGAACCCTGATTGTTCATCCTTCAGTTTCAAAAGCAAAGTGAAAAGAAATTGAAACTGAAATACGAAACTCTTTACTACTAAGATAGCTACACTTTGTTTTAGAAAGTGTCTCCTGAGATGCAAATTCCTAGCTGCAATCACAAGTATCACTTTAAATAAATACCAAAGGTAGCTAAAGGTTAATGAATTTAACAAAAACAGTAGAGTATTTTTGAAAATGTCTTCACTCTGATGCTATAACAGTATAAGAGAAAAAAACCTCATTGCACCAATCTGAACAGAGTTTGCTACAAAGAGATGCAACTTCAATAAAAGCAATAGTTTGTTAAAGCTGCTTTAGTTCTGTGCATCCGTTTTCAGCATCATGTCCAGGTGTCTCACTGCAAACCACAGAATGACCTGAGGAACAGATCACATCCTAGAGAGGCACAGTGAGCAGGCAACTCACAATCTGTCTAAAGAAGGGTAAGAAAATCATTGTCAAATGCTTTTACTATTTATATGCCAAGTATTATATTTTACATAACAATTGAAGACCTCACAGGTTCAGGCAACAGGAAGGTGAGTGCAAGTGAGACACAAGTCTCTGAACACTGGACTGATCAGCTGTAGATCCACAACAACAAATAATGTTAAGACATACATTGTCTCTTGTATGTTGCAAGGATTATGAGTAATTTGTACTGAAATGGCTTCATAAGTTAAGGGAAGAAAATTCCATGGCTAGGTTGTAAGGCAGTTTAGATAGATGTAGCAGTGCCTCTTAAATTTAATCTATAGATCTTTAAAATGAAGGCAGGGTTCTCAGTGCAGATATTTATTGTTTCCTCATTTCAGATCACACCGTGCATCTGCAGATTTATTTCTGTTGATATTTTAGAAATAAGCACCATAAATGCCTTCTCTTTTCTGTGTAGAAGAAAGGGCACACTGGTAGTGGAAGAAAGTCCTTTGCCTTGCAAAGAACATGGCAAGCAGCTTAGCCATGACAGCTGTGTTTTGTGCATGCAGAGTATTTAGGCAGGAAAATGCCTCAAAGAATACTGTGAATTATCACATCCAACCTGATGAAAAGTTGTGTGGAAAGTCAATTACCTATTAAACAGTGAGGTTGGTTCTGTTTTTTATTTACTACTACTCTGGGTTGAGTAGTAAATACACTACTCAAATTGTTGCAATTGTTTTGCAATTGTTTTGCAAGGCACTTTCTCAGAAAACTCTTATTCACTTTCACCTCTCAAATTGGAAAGGATTCCATCAGGACAGATCTACATGTGGTTATTTACTACTGGACAGAAATCCCTTTCGCCCCAGTTGTCCAAACACTTTCTACAAACCTCCTCTATTTGTTCTTAAACTGCAGAAGATGTGAGGAGTGTAATTTCAGGGGTTTATTTCTTTTTTGCCTGCTCTGCCCTCCATTTATTCTGCCTACTACTATGTAGGCAAGCCAAACTTTCCTGGTGGAAATCTTATTAACAAAAAGAATAGGAAAAGAATCCCAAAACTGAAGAGCAAAACCCACTCTTGCAAGGTATTTGTGTAACAGAAAAATCACTCCTGGACAAAAGAGCCTAAACATTTCACTACCTTAGTGTTAAACACAGAGCACAGATATCCAGGGAAAGAGCACTAAGGTTCTAATATACCATTTCTGAAATATTCTTCTCAACTTGCTGAAAAAACTCACTAATTTAATCCATTTAATCTATAATACACTATCTTGGTACCAACTTTTTCTTTCTACTGGTAGAGCTCTCCTACTAAAGGCTTTAAAATATACTTACAGAGATAAATTTGCTTTTAAGTTCTGAGAATCCCAAAACTGCTAAGCACATCACTATTCTTCCTTTAAAACGAGATGGCTAGAAACTCTCAAGAGCAAGATTATCATTTTTACACAGCATTTTGAAACCATCAGGCAGTATATTAAAAAAAGAACCCAAACAAAATAATACAATGCTCTAAGCCACAATACAGTTGTGTGAGTCTGTCAGCTGGTTACAGTTACCAGTCCTGCTAATGTGCATCTTTCAACTCAATTTTCTTCCTGTAACATTACTGACTCTAGAGTGTCTATCACTATTCCCCCTGCTTACACCCAAATAATTTCTACTGTGGACTAAAATCAATTACTCTCAATCACTAATTTCTACAGTCAGTTCTTCATTCTGGTTCTGTATGTCATCAACACCCTATTACCCCCATTATTTGTAGATACTTGGAGCACTACAACTTTTACAAGGAAATGTCCTTTTCTGTGTTCTATAGTACCTAGAAAACCAGCAGTTTGTTTTAGAGATTGGATCTGCAGAGACTTGTCCTCATTCTTCATTGCACTTTTTTCCTCACTACTTCATTATCTACAACCTTCAAGATAATAAAATTTCTTGGATTGCATTGGTTACCTTGAGCGTGTTGAGCAGGAGAGCTACCTGTTGATTTCCCTGCTAAAAATCTTTCTTTTGCTTCCGTCTTATGATTTCTCTTCCAGTTTTATATCTATCAGATGAACACAGTGTTGCTTTTACTTAATTTAGATGAAACGTGTTGACACAGCCCTTGGAACCTGTATTTTGGGGTTTGGTAAATATATCCATTCCATAGATAATAACAGGTTGTTAGCTTGCTATGGATAAAGAAACCTGGGACAGTTGTTTTGAAGGGAGAGTATCATACAGTAATTATACTTACTATACATAATTATGCAGTAAACTTTTGATTATCAGTCGTTGGCTCATTGATGAGAGCATTAACCAACACTCACTTCAGGTATCAGCTACTGAGTAACAGAAAAATACATTGTCTTTGAACAAGTCTAGTGCTGTTAAAAGCTGTTCTGTTTTTTTACAGGAAATGTATCTGCAGGCTTTTCAAAGTGAAGGCACTAAATATGCTTGGGTAGTTTAATTTACATATGTTTTATAACCACCTTTTTTTTCCTTTAACATCTGCATTATCCTACTCTGCCATTACTCCATGCAGTTGAAAGCAAACACACTTGCAGTTTTGCAAGAAAATACATGGAGCTGTAATAGGAATAAAAGGAAAGAATCTAAACTTGATGTCTATATTTATATAATTAAGTTGTACTTAGCATAAATTGTTTGACATGCACCTTGAAAGAAATAAGATATAGCCCCCAAACGTGTTTTCTTCTTAATCCTGTCAGATGTGATGCACATATGCATCCTACAAGCATTAATATATTCTGAACTGGGATTTTACATGCAAAATATTCTTTAGCCTCTCTTGATTTGGAATGACATAATGTGATAATACACTAATACTCACATGAATGCTAGGTAAGACAATGCCTTTTCCAGTATTTTTGGTTTGGAGGCTTTTAGTTGGCCCCTAGCTGTACTAATAACACAGAATTTAAATGTATTTTCATTTTATCTAATGTAAACTGCATAACCTTCTGAAGAAGTATGCAGACATTTCTGTGTTTCTACTATCTAAGGTAATTTTATGAGCAGCTCTATACTTTTCTGCATTGATTAAGTTACCTGGGCTTCAAAAGGGATCACCAAGAAGAACTAAAGAGACTCCTGAAAACATATTTCTGGTTTATAACAACTCCACTGTTTAACTTAAAAATAGGGATTGTTTTTATCTTCTAAATGGACAAGATCATAAGTGTAAATCTGAGACTGAAGAAAATTAAAGCACAAAGGAACGTTGGCATTACGCCTTTCAAATGGCACCTACTTTCTATTTTTCCAACATTTTACACCTGTCCCCACTAAACTAAAAAGACAGGCCTACACACATACTTATAAAGCATTTTTTAAAAACAGAAATAAACTAAAGGGCCTGCCCAACTAGAATTGCATGCATCTAGAATCTATAGGTCTCAAACTGGCAACTGCAAAAGGAATGACTTAGGATGTACATTAATCCAGAAGCCAAAAAACTAAGCCCTCCTTCAAAACAGCACTACAACCACCTCAACACCATGCTGCCCACATGTGACTGTCCTGTGTAGAGACTGCCTCCCAGAACTCTTGTCTTTACCTCTGAGAAAAGTATGTGCACAAACAGGGCAGCTGCTTATCAACAGTTTCTTCTTTGCTGCATTTATTTTCTTCTGCTATTATTAAAATAAGCAAAACCATGCCTTCCCTAACATCTGAAAAGGGCTTTCTAGTACCTCTAAGATCCCTTCATTAGCCACTATTCATCTAACATAAAAATACCCAGTCATATTACTATTTTTATTTCATGTAGGTCCACTCTCCATCCCTCCTCTCAACTGAATATGCATAAGCATCTAAAAATGTTGGTAATATTAAAGATTTAGGATTGCCTTAGTGCCTATCACCTTAAAAGAAGGACAAGTATCAGCAGAAAAGAGAAAGAGACAATTTACTCAGAAACAAAGATCCAGGTAAGACAAATAATAATGCATTCCTATTGCTCTGTCCTTTGGCAGCTGAAAAACAGTTAATTTCACAACAGCATTTCAGTAGACACATGGCTTCTCCTACAGGCTTCAAATCAGAGAGCTTCCATTAAAGGATATTATGCAGACTTGGGTTTTAATAAAGACTTTCTTATTTTCTTCCATATATTCTACTTAAAAAATTTATCCTGATTTGGACTCTGCCACTAGGCACTCACTGCAGAACAATTCTTCTTTATTCAGGGATGTGTTGTACTTGCAAATAACCACCCTTCCCATTTATGAAATCTGTGATTCTTATTGCAGCCAACCCGTGTTGATTAGAAAAAAAAATACTTCTGCTGCTGAGGGAGAAGGGAATGTGGACACATAAACCATGCTTTGTCTACTAGTTCTCATTTTGGTTTTAAATAAATAATAAAAGCCCGAAACATACTCACCTGTTTTGTTGATATCAAGCTCTGATAACTTTAAGGCTAGTTCACTAGAGTTCCCACCCGGAGAGGACACAAGGATGTCATGTAATGCATTTCTTCTACCTGTTCTTCCTGAAGCAATGAAGTCTGCATATGTAGATTCCACATCAGTCATTGCTAACAAATATCCACATAGCAGTACCTAGATGGGAGGGAAAAAAAAAAAAACCCAAAAATCACTACTTATACCAACAGAAAACTAGATGACTTTATGGATTAGAAATAGAAATAGACGGTTCCCATTACGAGGTAGATTGACACATCTTCTTTTACTAGTTAGCCAGTCTCAAAATTTGGAGAAATTAGAGAAGAAACAGAGTAGAAAGCAAAAGCACCGTGTGAATTTTATGCCATCTGCATTCAACAGTATTTTAACCAACTCCATTTTCCATGCTTCATAAAGTGATAGTGAGTACTTTATAAAAGCAATGACCTCAGCAACATAATTTCTTTATAGAGTTGTCTCTGCTTTTAATATTAGCTGAGATGTAGGAGGTAGGAAGGGGGTGGAACAAAGTTCTTTTCTACAAAAAGCAGAGTGTAACGAGAGAGAAAGTACAAATCGATAATGCTTTTGCATGCAGAGCCCTGTGCTCATACACAAGACACAGTTATGTTTTGTATACTTTCTTTTCTGTTAGTATTAGTTTTGGCATTGTATACAGACCTCTTCAGGCTCAGCTAATTTATTTTGGTGTGGTAGTTTCCCTAAAGCAAATGCATTACCATAGTGCTCCAGAAATGAGTGGAGATGTGCTACCAGAACAAGCAGAATAGCTAAACTAGAATGCAGAGGTTTGAAAGCAGTTCTCTGTAAGCTAGGTATAAAATCAGAACTTCTTTTCATAGGAAACCAATTATTTCTCATGTCATTATGAAATAATGTGATGATGTGCATTAATCCAAGGTCTGACAAAGACACAAGAAACACAAGAGGCTACTTCAATCTAGAAATAAGAGAAAGAATTGCCTCTCTGCTGCAATATATGCTACAGATCTAAGCTATTAGAATTTTATTTTTTTAATTTATAAAATGTTAAAGAGTATGGGGAGGAGCACTTTGCCTTACTGATCACATTGCTTTTACTGTAGTTTCATGTGTATGTGTCTACGATTTCCTGCAAAATGCTAGGCAACCATGCTTTCCTCATGTTTTATGTTTCCATGTCAGAGGGGAATCAGGGAAGCTTTCTGCTAGAGGAGTACTCTAAAGAAAAGAAACACCACAGAACTACTAAACCAAAGCAGCTCCCCCACAGCTGTATGATTCTTTCATTTCTAAGCAGAATTTCTCTGGTTTTGCACACTGCAGACAGAGGACATGGCCATACAGGCAACAACTCACAGCTGCCTACAGCCAGGCTTTAGCTGCTATTACTACAGTAGCCAAAACTTCACATTTGCATATAATGGAAGAATCTTTTTAATCAGTTCCTACTGCAGGTGCTGGACACTGAAGCAGCTCTTGAAGTTATCACAAACATTAACAGCAGCAAAAGGTTTGGCTTTCTCTCTTCAAATAAACAAAACCCCCTTCATTTTTATAAACACTTTGTATTTTAAAAATAGATACAAAAAAGACAACAGCCAATCCTTCTCCACCCTCACCTCTGAATAACTTTACAAACCCTGTTCACTCCTCATCTTCATTCCATTCCTCACCTCCTCAAATTCAGTCAGCTGTATGAGGGTGAACATATGACGTGTGTGAGAAGCCAAGAAAAGGGTTCTACACCATATTTTATTTAGTCTAAATATAACTATATCAAGTATTGCTCCAAGATTGACTGACTTGAAAAGAAGTTCACTGCTACCAAGCTTTGGTGTCCCATGCCAAACACTGCATGGATTATAGGGTAATTTTACTCTTAAGATCAACCATTACGATACAGAAAACGGCTTAAAAAATCCAAACCAACAAAGAAACAAAAACTCCAACAAACCAACAACCAAAAAAAAAAAAAAACCAACCCACAAAACCTAACACCATCACCTAGGGAGGGAAAAGAGGTCAGCATTGACTGAAAGCCTGCCTGACACACATAAAACAGAACAGTGCCTCTGTTTATTAACAAAAGCTTTTATGAGAATGAGACCACTTGCATTTCTTCCTCTGAACTGGCCTCTTATTGAAACACTGCTAGAATATTGAAGCAAGTGAGAAGTCTACCATTTGTTCTTTGCCCAAGCTGCAGACATTGCAATGCCAAGTATATCAACCATGTAGCAATGCAGCATGTAACTTGCAAAGGTGAAGGGAAACAATGATGAGGACAGTTTTTGCAAGAAAACAGCACAAGTTTTCAGACTTATCTGACCCATTCACTGAATAGCATTCACCAACATCAGAAACGAAAAGATTTTAATCATAATTCATTTGTATTTGTGCATGCTTTTTATTGTAACTGACTTGTAGAAAAAAAAGTGCAAACTATGAAAGCAACCAATAGTGTTACAGGCTTGGATTCCATATTAGTGTAGGACCAGTCCAAAGTCACCATAGCTATCACCCTTGTGAAGAAATTAATTTATTTTTAGCACAGAAAAAAACCACTACAGAGTTGTTTTCTTCTTTGAAAGGTGCATATGAGTGTATCAGGCCCAGAATAACTAGAGAAGACTATGACTGAGGTGGAACAAGCTGCAGGGCTGTAAAACTTGTAAAATAATCCAGGTTGTACTCCATGAGAAATTCCCTGGATGTACACTCCACTGTTAGGAAGGATGAAAGTTTGACAAGAAAGTCTCACAGATATGTATGCTTGGCAGAAAGATTTATGAATGTAGGATCTAAGAATGGAATAGAGATGGGAGCAAGTTTTGATATAGAAGAATAACAAAGGTCTAAATGTAAGTGAGAATTGCTGAGCCAGTCTTACTGGACAACTAAAAAGGCATAGGTATGTTGAGCTGGAATTGAGATTTTATGACTTAGAGCAAAGGATAAGCCCAACTCAAACAAGAGATGTTTTTACCAAGCAAAAAGATTCCACAGGCCAACAAGACTGCCGATGTTGCAAGTAAAAAAAAGGTCTCAGAATTTTCCACTGCAAGAAAACTGAAAAACAACTTCAAGCTTAAACTGTAACATACTCAACTTTTGTGACTGGAGAATAGTAACATAAATATTGTAATGATACTAGTTATGATAGGCTATAGATAATAGTAATAGTAATCCCCCCCAGCTGTGCTTTATTGATTGGTTGTTATGCATTAAGATGCTCAGAAAAGAGAAGTATAAAATGCACTGTAACCAGAACTAAAGTTGGCTTCAGGCATGCCTAGAGCTCTGGCTGACACCTGTAGGCTAGGCTCTCTTAAAGAGCTGCCTGGAGTCCTGCATCCCTTGCTATGGCTCTTACACTCCACAGAATATGCTTCTGTAAGACTATACTGCTCTTGAAACATTCTTGAAAAATGGAGGACACCAGGGGAAATCTCAAGCTTATTTAGCTTCAGCTATGAAACAAACTATATAGCCATGGAAAAATGTGCTTGTAGAGAACTTGTTTCTAAATGTTCATTTTCTGTATGCTCAGTATGGGATTTCTAACAACATTCTGATCAAAAAGGAATGTTATCAAACATACATTTATGACACTTCCAAATTTTCCTGTCTGTCTCCTCCTAAATAAGAAATACCATTCTGTTTTGTATTGGCATTATCTTGAGACATTACTGCATAAATATGGAACTCCACTGACATCACCCAAGAGCTCCCCTTCCAATGAATGGCTCAGTGCCCAGCAGTTTATACTTATTCACTAAACCAGTCATTAAGGAATTAACATTCACTTAAAAAAATCTTTTTTTTTTCTCATTCAGTCTCTGTGGAAGGAGTGGAATTTGCTAATAACTCAAATGTAATTTGAATTTCCTAAATAATTGCATAAACAGGTACTCCTGCATTAAAGATTGCAGTCACAGTCCCGCTAGTTCTACGAATTTAATTTTTTCAAAAAAGTGCAAAACCAGTACTATGCTACGTGAAATTAAACTGAAACAAGAGGGCTGCAAACCTCACTGTTTCTGCCAACTGAACCAGCAAACTGAAGAAAGAAGCTCTGAGAGAATAAGGATTAATGAACCCTGCTGTTTTAAGATTGGATTCCTGGATAACTGATAAGATACTATCCCATCAGAAATCCCCCACAGCTGTGCTTTACCTTTCCTCCCATGTAGAGTCACTATGCCTGATAATGGGTTAGAGTTTGCATCACAGCCCAGGGGATTTTCATACAGCATCTTTTATTTCCTCAGATTCTTAATTTCATAAACATCTAGAAATGTGAGTATCTTAGGCTTTTGTCTCTTTCCCTTCCCGACTCCTTCCTCATGAAAAGTTGTGCTGAAGTAATTTGTAAGTACTTAAGAAATTATAGTGTATGAGAATGGTAGAGTTGTTACCTTGGATTTTAGCCAGCCTATCAAGACATGCCTGTATTGTTAATGAATATTCTGTATTGAACATAAGGGGTAGAATAAGTATCCAAGGAATGCAGAAAGAGAAAAGAAGGATGCCTAGGACAGGTTCAACAAGGTCAAGGGCTGGGTCCTAAATCTGCATCAGAACAACTCCATGCAATGCTACAGGCTGGAGGAAAAGTGGCTGGAAAGCTGCTCAGTGGAAAAGGACCAGGGGATGTGGTCAGTATCTGCTGAACATCATCCAGAGAGTGCCCAGGTGTCCAAGAAGGCCAGTGGCATCCTGGCCTGTATCAGAAGTATTGTGGCCAGCAGGCTCAGGGCAGTGATTGTCACCCTGTGCTTGGCACAGGTGAGGCTGCACCCAAATGCTGTGCTCAGTTTGAGGCCCTCACTACAAGAAGGACACTGAGGTGCTGGGGTGTGGCCAGAGAAGGGCAAAGGAGCTGGGGCAGAGTCTGGAGCACAGCTCCTCTGAGGAGGGCCTGAGGGAGCTGGCAGTGTTTAGCCTGGAGAAAAGGAAGCTCAGGGGGACTTTATCACTCTAAACTGCCTGAAAGGAGGGTGTAGCCAGGCAGGGGTCGGTCTCTTCTCCTAAGTACCAAGTGACAGGATGAGAGGAAATGGTCTCAACTTGCACCAGGGGCAGTTTAGATGGGATATTAGGAATACTTTTTTCACCAAAAGGGTGGTCAGGGATTGGAACAGGCTGTTCAGGGAAGTGGTCAATCACCATCCCTGGAAAAGTTCAAAGGATGTGTAGACGTGTCACTTAGGACCACGTTTTAGGGGTGGATATGGTGATGTTTGGTTAATGGTTGGACTTGATGATCTTAGAGGTCTATTCCAACCTTAATGATTCTATGTTGAGAACATTATAATTTAACAGATAGAGAAAGAATCAGTATTCGTGTTTTCAGAAATTTACCAGAATACTCATTTATATATAGCAAATGTTATCCCACAAATCTCTGAAGATAACTATCAAATTTCTGTAACTGAAAAAACAAAATCTTAAAAAGTTACTGATGAGTTCACAAATGTAATCCAAATTTGACTGTGTTCTATAATCATTCAGTGAAACCCAATATTACACAGTGCCACTGCTCTCAAGGGTTTGGGAGGAAAAGTACAGAAATTATGTGGTATACCAGCATGAATTAAAAATCATCTACAATCTCTACTGCTTATGGGCTAGAGGGACCTAGGGTTGCTGAACTTAAGTGTGTTTAAGGGACTAGATACCTAAATGAAGCCCAAGTGAATTTGAAGTACCTGTGCTAAATGGTGTTCATTATTATTTCAAAAGGAAGACAGAACAAGAGCGGGCACTTGACATACACACAGCTTCTCTATGAATTTGGCACATGCTCCTGGCAAGCACCAGAGAGCTGCCATTTTCTTGGCAAACCTGCAGTGTAAGGCTAAGAGGTACAATCCTTCAATGTATGCTCCCACTCTTCCTCCATCTATGCTTAATGGCAGCATCAAATGAAAGATTTTCAAATAAAACTCTCCCAGGCTTTGGCTGCTAAATGTTGTATCACGATGAGCACATTATTTAAATGTAATTATCTATATTCAGATTTCACAAGGGAACAAAAAAAAAAAAAAAAAAAAAAAAAGAGAATTTGTCATTTAATAGCATGTCTGATTTAGAGAAGGTATATAATTATGCTTTTAAAATAAATTTTGGTTCCAAATCTAGCCTTAACTTAGAGACAGGGCTACAGGGCTCTTTCTAGTGAGGATACAGATCTATTCCACAGCAACCTGTACCTAGATTTCTACCTTATGCATGGTCTTCTAAGCTGAAAGCAAAACCAGAGGAACAATTTAACAAAAGCATTTTTCTTCCACACAGATTGTATCTGTTGTGTTACATAACAATGTGTTTTTGCACAGACACATATGAACAGGAAAAATAGCATTAACTCTTGAAAGCCAATAAAGGAAATATTAATAACAATGCAAGATACCAAGCTGGGCATTATTTTAATCTGCACTGTGAAAATCCCTCGTAGTTTTTTTCTGAAGTGACCAGCTCCTTAAAATAGTAATGCAGAACAGGTCACTTACCTTTGACTATTAGCATACATTCAGGATGCACATTCTATACATAGCAATCCTAGTACTACTAAGATCTTAACAGAAATTAGCAGGCAATTCAGCTGGTTAAACAACAAAATAGAACAAAGAAAATCATCACCTGAGGGTTTTTTTTTTTTTTTCAGAAAAAAGATAAGCTTGTTTAAACCTGCAGAAAGAAGCACTATGAAGTTAGATATCCTTCAGCTCAACCTATACAGGGAGATCATTCAGGAAGACAGTTAACAGGTTTTCCTTCTGTGTTATCTCAGTTGCAGTTTTCCTAAAGAGATCTACAGAACTAAAAGCCAGTTACAATTCTTACCATGTCATTGCTCAGGCAAATTTCATTATGCCCATGACCATAAGAATTTGGTCTTTCATCTACCACTTAATCTGAGTTCACAAATTTAGTTTTAGCTTCCACTGTTCCATAAAACTGGGCAGTGAAATAGCAGCAGCAAATTAAAAAAAAGGCAAGCAAACATAACCAGTGAAGCAATACTACAGAGACCTTGGTTCTTTGGAAACATACAGTGCAGATATCATTGATGGTTGGGGGAGAAATTAAAAAATAACAATAAATGTTTTGATATTTTGAAATTAACACCCTATGGAAGAAACTAATCACAACATTTAAATATATACATAGGGACACTATGTTAGGGAGCAGAAGAGGGTGACCGAATCTACCATCACTGTTCACTGCCTAACCTAAAGAATACCAATGGGAGGCAACACATGTTTGTGAGAAAAGGCACCCACTGCTGTGTGACTTTTTACTTGCATTTTGTGAATGAACCTCTTGGCTTGTGAAGGGAAGGAGCAAGTTAAAGCACTACTTTTCAAGACACTCTGATACTCTCTATGAACAACTAAATCCATTGCAAGCACCTTATAATCACAGAGACAGACAAAAGCCTCAAGCCGGGTGAGAGCATTTTAGCTCCTTGTGACACACACCCGGCAGCCCTGCTGAGCATTCACACATCTATCTGAGCTGAAAGGAGGTCGATGTTTTAAGGTTCTGGGAGGATGAGGCCAGCCATGCAGCACCTCAGAATGCTGTGGTGCTCTGAACCAAGGACCACAGGTAGAACACTACACTGAACAAATACAGTGTTTGTTCAAAAGGACTGGTTTCAGCCTTTGGAGAAAGCCTGTTTATTGGGGTCTTTATATTGCAATCCAGAAGCACTTCTTACAGAACAGTGAGATGCAATAAGCCCATGAACACTATGACACAAAAACCACCCCTCAGCTGCTGGGTTACTGGAAAAGACCAGTCTATTGAGAATTCATAACTGACTGGCAGCTTGGAAACAATCCGTGCAGAAAAGACAAGACTTGCTGCAGAAATGTGAAGTTGATGTCAGCTCAGGATCAGGATGTTTAGTAGAGGGTATGGGGATTAGGGGGGAGGGAAATTTGTGTGGGCTTTGCTCATGAAGCTCCTAACCTTGCCTTTAATTCAGGATTCATGCTGTAATCGAGTTTATTCTCTCAGACGCTTCTGTCAGTAGTGCCAGCATTCACAGCCGGTGATTTAAAGGTATTGATCAACACAGGTCTCATTAGGTGAGAGTCTGCTCCTTAGAAAACTTGATATAAGCACTGTAGTGACTATTTTTGTAACAGCCACATCTCCTTTTGTCACTGCTACATACAACAGCCTGTGTGTGGCTTCATGGGGGAGAAAAACCCCAAAACATTGAACAGTCATGATCAGTAACCTGCAAATATTTTGGGCCAGATTGCTGTGAGCCACTGTCTTCCTTACAGACAAATTTCCACTGAAAAACCCAAAAATAGAGGTTTAGTAAACTTTTAACTAAAGCTCTGATAGCAACATAGTTCTGTGAATTACTCACAGATGGGTATGGTATCAATCAATGGTATATAGCCAGTAATGTGGAAGCCACTCAGATAAAGGGTTTTCTGTGAAACAGATTTCCAATTTTTGGCAGAAGTTTAATGGTGTGGAAGGAGCTAAGAATGAGCTCTTTAGATCATGAGAACTGCATTTTTTCAGCCTTGAGGAAAGAAGGTTTTAGGGGACACCTTATCACCATCTTTCAGTATCTAAAGGGTGGCTAGAAAGAAAACAGAGACTCCCTTTTTACGAGTCACATGGAAAAGATGAGGAGTGATGAGTACAAATTATTACTGGAGAGATTCCAATTGGATACAAGAGGAACATTATTCACAATCAGAACATGCATATATTGGAATGATCTCTCCAGGGCAGTGGTGGATACCCTAGTATTGGACACCTGTAAAATTCAGCTGAACAGGGTATTGGGCCATCTTGTCTAGAGATGCTTTTGCCAAGCGAGGTTGGACTAGAAGATCCTTGAAGTCCCCTTCTAACCCAGTATCACATGATTCTGTGAATCCTAACTCTAGATGACCTAAAAGGATTCTGGTCCATTGAATTTTCTAATTCAGCATCCATAAAATGCTTATCCATGTAAGAGCTATTTCCCTCACTATCTTTTTTTATTATTATTATTTTGCAGTTATACATTTTTTAGATGTTCCTTTACTAGTACTATGGCTTTTGAGGTCAAAACACCACCACCAACACTCCCCCCTCCCCCCAAAAAAACCCCAAAACCCAAACAAAAGAAAAAGCCTTCATTCTCATTAAAAAACCAAAACAAAACCCAAAAAAACCCCTCCAACAAAACAAAAAAACACAACCAAAAAATCCAACAAACAAGAAGTGGCATAAAGACAGTATGCAGTACATTGTGGTGTACTTTTCCATTTAAATGGGAACTAGCTGTGTTTTCCAAAAAGTAGCTCCATAGCACAAGGCTGCCCCCATTTCTTTATAAGGGCTCAAATACTCAGCTGAACTATAGATTTGAATGGCTAAACATTCTTAAGTAATTCATTACAATTGTTGCATTTCCTAACAGCAAACCATGAAAGTAACATGAAGATTCATGCTCTTTCTTACAAGCCAAGAATATAGCCCATCTCTTCTAAATTAACTTATGCCCAATCTGGTAAAATACTTTGTTATGCAAAATACAGCTTTGTTATGCAAAGGATAAGAGCTTGCTCTTCATTGTTTTAAAATATCAGTAAAGGTAATGGCTAGCAAGAAGATATTAACCAGCACTGCCAGGACTTATCTATGCATGTGCTGGACTAGGGGAGTATGATGGCATTATAAAAACACATCCAAAAAATATGGATGTGAAGAATTGGATTTTAGGTGTGGAGGTACCATCCAGAAAGGGTAGTTTGTTTGCAGAACAAGACCAGAAATGAAGAAAAAAGCAAATGGAGATGGGGAGGAAGCAGCAATTGCCTTAGATAATTCAAGAGTTCTGTTAGAGAAATCAGTTTACAACAAATACAACAAATACCAGTTTACTACAAATAGGAAGACTGTGGTGGACTCTTCCAGCTGCTCTACCAAAAAGCTCCCAGTGGGATAACTTGACTCAAGGACTTGACCCAAGACCACTGATCTGAATGCAGGGCTTGGCTCCCCCATTGCAATGGGTTGCTCCCGTTCCTAAGTTAGCCAAAGTCTGCATTTTGTGATGTTCAGCATTCTGTCAATTTGACTGATATGTTTACAGCATCTACAACAGCCATTTCCAGGTAACAGAGCCTTTGAAAGGAAAGCATGCAGTTAGAACAGCAAAAGGAAAATGTCTAGATAACAGTACCGTGACAGCATTTATAACTTAGCATTTATAACAGGAGGATGCACCAGCATTTTCATAAGGCTTCTTCAACACCTATTTGCTAGGATTCTTCAATGTTTCAGTAAAATGTGTAGTCTGGCTATCAAAAATTCAAGCTATCTAAATGCACTACAGTTAAGTTGTCCTTAAACTCTTCCTTATAATTAAAACAAACAGCTGTCCCCCCTCCAAGACACTTTCCTCAAATCTGTGGGGCAATGTAAGCTACTAAACAGAAGCAGCATTTGTTGTATTACATATCTTTTCAGCAATTTCTGGTGAAGTAGCTCAACTGTTTGCATGTGATTACCTTTTAAAATCATGCAGTCATGACTCATCAAGAAAGTATGTGTTGCAGCATCCAGAACAGAAGAGCTTGAGCTTATTACTGTTTCTTCTTGGGCAGTGGCAAATACTGTACTGAAAGGACAGGATTTGCCTTTTTTGATAGCAAAATCAACCACAACCATGTATTTCTAAATATTAAATATTGGTTCCTATTTGCTTTTAATAAAATCAATTAACTCTCACAAAAAATAAAACTGCTATAGGATAATTTGCTTCTGTTAAGGTCTCACATTTCACGTGCAAGCTTGGAGTTTCTAAAAATACACCCAATGACATCACATTTTTTTCAGTATCTGCAAAGATAAATACCAGTGGGCTAGCCTGAAGACCTGTGAACATGAGACATCTAAAGTACATTTTCAATGCCTGGTACAGAAAAAAAAAAGATGGAAAAGGCAATTTATAAAATACTGATTAATGTATTGTGGCACAAAGGCATTCACATTCCTGGTTTATCTGGTTGGCTTTTTGATTTGTTAATAACAAATTGCCTTTCCCATCCTTTCTTTTGTCCTGTGGCAGGCATTTAAAACCTACTTTACATTTGAATTAGTTTTCTCAGCCATCAGACATTCTGCCTTTTAATTACTATCTAGAAGCTGCAAAAAAAAAAAAAAGCGAACAATTTGGCTAACAGCATTTCAGTTTTTTTAATTTAAAAGCGGTTTGATTTATTATACCTCACAAAATAGTCACATTTTATATTGTGTATCATTTCACTTTGGTTTTTCCTATTCTCAGCTTTACATTTTTCAAGGTTTCCATAATTTTTGCATTCTGTTCCCATGTGTACACTGACTACTTTAGAGACTAAGGACTGCCTGGCTCTGTTGCTATGCAACAGCATAGCCTACTTAGGGCTTCCTGAAATAATTGTCTCAAATATGCTTTTTTTAGACTTGTTTCCAGCAGGAATACTTTACTGATTCTTTATAATGGACCACTGATATTACCACAATGTTAGATAGTGGTCACCTGGGAAGTATCGGTAGCTACTTAAGATTAAAAAAACAATGCTAGCAAAATTCCAGACATACCTGCTGCATTTTCACAGGGAGGTAAATATCACAAATATCCCTATATTTTTGCCAGATGTTATTCCTGTGTATCAGAGCCATATATTTATCGGAAGAAAAAAAATTTTTAATTGTTCTTTGTTTCACTCTATTTCATTAAAAGGAAAAGTTCTCTATTTAGAGTATGTCACCCTCCACTCAGGAAAGAGGAACCCTCTTTATATAAAGTCTATTATAAATGTAACAATCTCAACAGAATGAACACATATGCAAATATTCTTTATTGCAATTAATTTTCAAGTAAGTTGATGTTAGAATTCTTTAAGACAAGGTTCCAAATTGTTAAAATCACACTATGGATGCCACAAACTGGATCTGTATTTGCTTTTTGAGGTATCCTCAAGCAGCCCTTGAGAAACTGTCTTGTGAAACCTTCAATCTTTCCAGCCTTCCATAGCATTTTTCTTGTTACAACATTTTAGTGCTCCTGCTTCAAGAGTGGAAAAATATGGGTTGTTTTCTTATAGCTGGCATAATTTGGAATCTTAAGTTAATTAATCTCTGTAAAAATACACAGAGCAATATAAATACAAGTCTCTTAAAAAAAAGCATTGATTAATTCCAGAGGGCCAAACATCTTACAATGCACCAGTCTGAGGGATCAAAGCAAGGAGGTCTAACAGTACAGAATATTTTAATGACAGGAAATATTTTACCTCTTTTTCTCTCTTGTTCACCTTAGCATGTTCAGCAGCAGTTGCATCTGCAGAGAGCAGCGTGTCAGTCCAGAATTGTGGTAAAGAGAAAGATGTTTGTCAGAGCCAGAGAAAATAAGAGCAAGGTTTAAATTAAGGTCCCTGCAGAGGCAAGTCCACCTGCAGTCTTTTAAAGGAAGAGGGGGAAGAGAGCAGCAATTTCATACTGTTTGCAAGATCCTAAGTCTTAAAGATGACTTTTTCTTAAACAGAATGGACTGTGCTAGGCTTCTCAAAACCAAATGCAGGAGGTGGCATAAAGGGGTAATTTTCCATATGCATAACCACATACATGCATAATAGCCAAGCTATCCAAGAATATGAGTCAGCAAGGTTTAGTGAGTGGGACTCTCCCAGACTTCAAGTCTATGTTCTTTAAAACCACATAAGTAGTACAGCTCAGACTCAAATCTGTAACAATACTGTTTTAAAAGCAAAGAGATCAAGACCCGAAGAGCAGCAACACTTGGAACGATCTCCTTTGCGGCAAATAACCAGTTTGAAATCTCAAAAATGACCCAGAATCAGGTGAAAGGGAAGAAAGCACTAATAAAAACCTCTTCATAATGGTGAAATCTGTTATTATGTGCAGTTTTTATTTTATACTTTGCAGTATTTATGGGTGTTTCAAAGACAGGCCAAATAATTTCTAACCTAGCCAAGAGAAATCCCTTCTATTTGCCATAATATGCTCGAAGATGGGAACCTTAGCAACCTCTTTTGCATGTCTATGTTTATAAAAGAATCTAATTAAACAAAGAGGAAAAAAAGAAAAGCAAACTACAACTCTCTTGCTAAATAATCCTTTGTCACCTAGGATCATTTTGTACACTTTGTATGAAAACTATGCACTATAGAGTACTTCTCTGACAAGTTTCCATGTGCTGGAAACTAGACAAAAACTAAAAAACAACCCAAAAAAAAAAAAAAAACCAAAAAAACCCAAAAACAAACTAAAAAAATTTTGGCTTGCATATACTAATATTTAATTAGCAATTGTGCTGCATTACACAATCTGTCCATGATACTCAGATACAAGATGCATTTCTAGATGCAAACCCAGGTACCCTGACAAACACAGTACCCAACCATAATTGAGGAACATACAAGTTCTGCAAACCACAGCTACTAAAAATCACTGCTACAGCTTTGAACCTGATGGTCAAATATTTCTCTTTGCCCCAATTTCAAGTGAAATTAAAGCTCAAATACTTAACTCATATTCATCTGATGTCCTGATTGTCCTGATTCTTCATCTACAAAAAGAAAATGCCAATTTGGGCAATTAACAAGCCAGTGATGGAAGCACATGAATAAGTAGAATTTTCTGGACTCTCACATAGCTCATTGAATTCAGCCAATCCTAACAAATTGCTCAATCACTTTAAAAGATGGCCTATTAAAAACCATGTACAGTAGACATTTTATATTCATGCCAAGAAAAGTTATCCAACCAAACATATTTCCTGCAGCTGAAGTTCTTAATTCTACCTTGCAACTCTCCCTTTCACAGAAGTTGCTGGCCACTAAGAAACATTAGAAAAGCCTAAGAAAAATCTGAATCTACACAGTTCCTGCCATGTGCATAAACTCAGTAAAATACAATAAATGTAAGCCATGTTTTCTGGTTATGAGAATAAACACAAAGGTATAAGAAGAAACAGGAGAACTTACACAAACCCTTACAAAATTCCCAAGAAAAATTAATGTTGTCAGACTACACAAATCCATCTGTATTTGAATAGCTTACTTGAGCTTCAGGGCCATGCAAATTGCAGATTTCCTCCTTTTTACTACCTGCTGGTGGATAATGAAAGGAAGTACCAGCTGTCTGCTTACAGTAAGAATGCATACGTGGGCAGAATACTTCTTAAGACTTCCAATTCTTAAATCCTGGCACAGGGAAAAACCTTTCAAGAGCAAGAATCACCCACAGATGTGAATTCCAGGATACCATATTCCTCATAAAAGGCAAGCTGCAGGTATCAATTCAGAGGAAGAAGGTAAAAATATAAAAAATGTTGCTCAAAATCTGAGGCAATGAAACTCCCATGTCTCTTTGTCATTAACAAAGTGCCTTGTTTGAGTAAAATCTAAACTTCAGCAATTAAGAGAATAAACTAATTAAACAATTGGGAGACAATGAGAAGACATATGGGCAGAGCACAGTAAGAAAGTGCATGAAAACAAACCCAAATGAACTCTCAGACTGAACAGGAAGAAAATCAGCTTGAAGTGTCTCCTGACAGAGATGAGACTTATTTTATTTTTATTAATTTTATAGTTGTCATTCCTCCTGGCAAAAATCTTGGGATGCTGACAGCTCTCTGTAAGCCTCTATCCCACCCCAAGTACAACTATCCACCTTTATATCTAGAAAAACATGAAGGACCATAACACCAGAGAAAGCTGGTAGAAACCAGTAATGTTCCTATGCAACAGTTTGAGTGTTCAGGGTTAGATAAGTTTGAATATGATTTTATCTACCCATGTAAATATATGTACCTGCTGAGATGGGTATCATTAAATATTCACTCCATCTGCACAACTACTTCCATCTAGAATATTCAGCAGTAGAGTCTGTAAGCTTAGTAGATTTCCCATAAGCTGTAAGAGAACTGCCTTACATCCCAAACCTTTGTCTATTTATTGGTGAAATAATTAGCTTTAAAGAACCACTTGTGGGTTGACCTTGGCTGGTGTTCACCCTGCTCTCTCATTCCCCCTCAACAGGGGGACAAGGGAGATGATGGCAAGATGAAAGAGTAAAGAACCAGTGGGTTGAGATAAAAACAGGGAATTATTGTAGTAATTATCAGCACCAGCAAAACAGACTCGACTTAGGGAAAACTAACTTACTGCCAATTAAAATAGGTTTGGAGAAACAAAGTGAGAAACAAAGACAAGTTAAACCAACACCTTCCCTCCACATCAGTCCCCTACCCTCCCTCACCCCCCTCTGCCAAGGCTCAGATTTACTTCCATAGGTTCTAACTGCTCTAGCCCTTCCCCATCACCCAGCAGCAGCCCAAGAGGATGGGGAATGGAATGTGCAGTCACATCACTCATAACAGTTCCTCTCTGCTGCTCCTTCCTCCTTGTGCTTTTCCCCTGCTCCAGCATGGTCCTTCCCACGGGCTGTTTCCACAGGCTCCAGTGTTGGCTGGAGTTCTTTCAGGAAACACCAGGGAGCTCTGGTCTGGCACACACTGGCAGGCAAATACCTACACCCCTGTGGTCTCTTCCAGGGGCCTGGAGCAACACATCCACTTCTTCCTTTTCCTTCAACCTTTGTGTTCCCTGCGCTGTGTCTCGCTATCTTTGTTTGGTTTTTTTTTTATTCCCTTGCTTAAATTGTCCCTGGAGACACCACTGTCCTGGCTGAGTGGCTCAGCTGTATTCTGCAGTAAATCCATGGAGCTGGCTTGATCTGTGTCCAGCATGGGGCAGCCCTGGCCTTTCCTCACAGAGGCTGCCCCTAAAGCCATCTCACCGCCAACACCTACCCAACAACGAAATTCGTACTTGTCAGAAGATACTCAGTGGCTATGAATGACCATAAGTACTTACTGTGCTTTCCAGTGTCATCCTTAAACTCCACTAACTGCTGAGACTGCCCTTGTGTCACTTTCCTTCACTTAAGACGTAGAAATCACAAACATGCAAGGATCTCATCCCTGGTATCTCACAGCTGATAGGAGGTTCCCTCTTTCCAAGCAAAGGCCATGTGGATAAGCATATTAACACCACGAGAGACAGACAGTAAGGCACTATTCTCTACTCACCAGCTTCTACCATCACAGACCAAGAAAAACTCAGGGCTCATGATCACTGCAGCCATGAATTTTATAGCACCAGAATCAATGTGTTTTTCTCCAAGACTGTAGCCCTATTTTACATGAGAGAGGACAATGAATAGTTTCTGTTATTTTAAATAATATTAATACAATATTATTTTTGACATTTTTAGGTTTCTGTACCAAGAAAGGTAAAAGATGAGTATATACCAGCTTTTCAGACTTAACAGCTACTTCCAAGAAAGCATTCACCATAGAAACTAAATTACAAGTTTGTTTTCAAGATGACATCATATTATTCAATTGAACTAATGCCTCTCAGAAGATACAGAAGTGCCAAGAATGCAAATACACTGCAAGAAGCAACATGGGTTTTTTTGGGTCTACTCCAAGCACCGATTAGCTTGTTCATAAAGTAAACATTCCAAAAGAACAACAGGTAAAAAGACAACACTGGCCTATGTGCCAAGTTTGGGTGAATAATTAGAGTATATAGAGACTCGTATTCTCAGTTTCAGGTGACCAACATGGGATACTACAAAGAACCTTATGCTTCAGAAATTAGTATGAGCTGACCTTTATAAAAGTATTTAGGGTTAAGCAGTGAAATAAACTAGCAAATGCAAGCGCTTTTATCACTTCTGAAAACTTGACTTAATGTAACGTTCAACTGTAGGACACCACCCATGAAATTTGAAGATAAAATGCAAATTTCAAGACCAAACGTTGATGAAGAAAAACCCCACTTAGATTTCAGCTCAGTCAGAAGTTCATCCAGACCGTAAAAACCATTAAGAGAAGAAATAAAGAGAAAAAGAGGGCAGGAGAGAGAAGGCAAAGACTTTTTTTTTTCTGCTCCAAACCAATTAATGCCCACATTTTCTAACCTGCTTATATAACTGGATTAAAAGGTTTACTGAACATGTACTCAATAGATAACCTTTAGGTAAGTAAATTTTAACTTGCAGCGCAATACATTTGAAATTTGCTATCTCAACCGCCAAGAATCAGCTTTACTACCCTCCCTTTAACAAAATTTTCCATTGCTACTACATACCTTATACCTACAGCCTCCTCATGATCCAGCAGAAACACTGCCAGTATTTTCAAATTAATAGCACTGATATTTGCACAACAGATAACATTCCATATTTGTTTTCATCAGAGACCAATGAATTCAGAGCCAAGCTAAAAATGGAAAGGTGATGTATCTTCAGTTCAGAAAAGCTTTTCAGCAGTCTGAATGAAATAGCATTCTGATAAGGCACATCTTAACTATACCATGCCCAGCCTCAAAGTCTTTTAAATCTTTCTTCACAATATGCTTCTACCCCCCCATAAGTAATTTGCTTGTTAACCCTTAGTGGGGAATATCTTTAAATATGATTTTCAGAACCAAGAAATATTTTCTCCCTTTTGTATTTTGCCACTTTTCTTGCTCAACCCCTGGTTAGGATTATTCAAATGTCAGCACTCAAATATTAAAATTAATTTAATTTAAAAACATTTATGTTATGAATTATGAAATATAAAAATTTAAAGATGCAAAGCACTGAAAGGGAAGAAAAGAAATATTAATAATCTGGAAGGCTAACTGCAATAGAAAACTATTTCCCCAGAGGTGACTTTTGGATGAAGACTCACAAACTCTGGTTGCTACATTCCTGTGTGAAGCTCTGCTGAATCCACGTGTCTTGACATGTGTCCCCTCCTTTCCACAGGGCTATTTTTCCTGATGTCATTACAGGATTAAAATATTTGTAACCAGACAGCAATAATCTATATGTGAAAAGATGTTTTTTGGGGATCTCTACAAATCTTTTAGCCACTTGACTCATACGTCAAATGAAGCAAACTTATCTGTAAAGTCAAATTCGGTTATTGCTGAAACTCCACATGCATCACACTACATAACATGATGATTCTTAGGTTCATTAAAGCTATTTTTCATAAGTTCTCCTCTTGTTTGGCCTACTTCAGGATGCCATTTAAGGGACTTCAAAAGTTAATTGGTTCTACAGAAAGTAATATCAAACTTAATCAAAATTTCCCCACAAAAAAGAAATACTGAAAGATTTTTTTCGTTTTCTTAAAAAAGATCCAACTGGACTGCTGAGAACATGGAAACGTGCACAGATTCTTCGAGTCTTACAACCAAAAGAGGATATTATATGAAGACAAGAATAAATGAAGTGCTATGCAATCCTCAATAAAACCAGTAGAACTGGAAAAGACATTCACCATATTTGCTCTAGGAATATAAGCAGAAAGAAGGGGGGGGGTGGTGTTTATAATTAAAAATCAAACCAACCCTCCATAATTCCATGAAACACGAGCACACCTCTTCCACTCATCACATACAAGACCAAACAAATGCTTCTTACCCAATGAAATTTAGTTGGAAAAATTTCAGTTACTTTTCTGGTTAAATGACAACTTGAAGAAAAAATAACCCAGAGAAGCAAAACAAACCACCAGCTGTAATTTGATTAAATACAGATTATGATTACACTGCCAACAAAGGCAAACTGGTTTAGTCTGATTATTAAGCAGGTAATCAAAGATTCTACTGAGCTCTAATGTTACTGCATGAAGTTTTAATGAAGCAGCACAGCATCATGTCTTTTAGATGTTACAACAGTAACAACCAGGTCTTTTAAAGCAAAACCATATGTGACTCAGGTAATTTTTGCTCTGTTCAGCTTCATATTATGTTCTTTTTTCTGCATTCTTCCTACTAATCTTGGGCACTCTAAAACAACAGTAATAGAGCAGAAGATGTCCAGAGACAGAACCATGCCTGATACTAGATAAGAAGGCTCTTAGAAAGAAATTGTGATGAGGTACATCTAGAAGAATAAGTACTTCAAGTCAGCTCACATGCTTCATTAAGAAAATTACTCTCATTATGCCATTATAAGGCTGAATATAATTTTTCCTTAAACACACAGAGCCAGAAACATGCTATGTCACAAGGGTATTTCTATTTGAAGAAGACTGAAAAATATTGTGCTGATCATGGTTAACACCAAATAGGTCAGGACAGAATTTAGAAGATACAATCCAATGATAGATTTGTCATAAGAAAGGAAGAATTACAAATAGGAAAAAAAGTATAAACTATAATAACACAGCATGCATAAATAAAAAAAACCCACCTGTGCTCTATTCAAAGTGATTGCTTCATATTATGCCACTAGCAACATTACTACCAAATATACTTTTTTTCTGAGAATTGGGAAAAAAGTGTTTTCTCTATTCAGAGTGAATATTTCTCACTAGCTTTCCTTAACAGATCTGTACAGAAAGAGTTTGGCAGCTATTTAAAGTGAATACACTTCAGGGGAAGAAGCTACAGGGTTTCCTATAATAATCTTGACAATATTCACAATTAAAAATTAAAAAAAAAACAAACCAAAACCCAAAACACAAAAAACCCCCAAATAGTCTTGAAATTCTACACTCTTTAATGGATTTGTATGATTCCTTGTGCCATTCCCTCCCAGTACAATATGAACAATATACTGTTATTAATTTAAATTAATTTACTTCCCAGGGTTCTTTTATGTTTCACAGATTTCAGCATGTGATGGAGCTTTTCTTGAATATCTTCTATGTGGGTGGATTTTATAGAAGGATAAATTTAGTTTGCAAGGCCTGTTGTCACATATCTGTGTTTTTCTGCACCAGAGTAAGGTACATTAAACAATGACAAAGTCATTAATACCTAAATATGGAATTGCTTATTTTGTTCATATCTCATGGTCTTAGTAAGAACTTCACATGTGGCAGCATATGGAAAAGAGAAATCATCTCTTCACAAAAAAGACTGTGGTCATGTCTTGCAGGTTCAGGAGAAAAGCAGCTTGCCACCACTCTCTTCTACACACAGGAGTTTGATTAAATACAGATTATGCACCTGCTGCATTTGGACACTCTCAGGTGTAACTGAAGCTCTGTCTCTTGCATGGTCAGCTTATTCCTGTGAAATAAACACTGTGTAATGGAAAAGTGTGTCTTAAGCATAACAACAAAAGCTAAGAGGACTTCCAGAACTGCTCATGTATTTTACTCCAGAGATCATTAAAATGAATGCACCTTATCTAAGGAGCATGATCCAGAAGTGGAGGTTTCCTGTCTTCAGCACACAAATCACAAGACTATGGAGTTAGGCATCCTCATCTGGAAAAAGACCAGAAGGAAAACACTTGTGCTTGTAACTGCTAAACCAGTTTCAACATACCCTTCATACTGATGGTTCTGTCCATGGGTTCCTTGAGACTGAGGACAGTCTGGATTCCAAGTCTTCTCCTTCCATAGAATGAAGCTATTATGTGGAAGATGAGCAGTGAGATTCACTTCCCTACAGGTTTTTGTAGTCTTCCACACAGGTTTTTGAGTTACACTTGAACCCTGAGTCAGGACTGATAGTCTGTATGGGCACACCTAGCAAACCACCACTCTTTGAATCACAGAAAAAAACTTTGGAAGGGATATCTGGAGGCCATCAAGTTCAACAACCACTTGAGGCTAACCTCAAACTTCAGTCTGGCTGCTCAGGGATTCAGAATTTCGAGTATCTCCAAGGCTGGAGGTTCCCCAGGCATTTTGCCAAGCTGTATCGGTGCTAAAGCATTTTTTAAAGTGAAAGATTTTCCTTCCATGTAGCTGGAATTTCTTATTGGAACTTGTGACCATTGCCACTTACACTTTTGTTGCAGAACTCCAAGAAAAGTCTATACCATCTCCACAATGCCTCCTTGGGTAGGGTTGTTACATCTTGTAGTGTCCTTTTCATTCTGGACAAACCCAGTTCCCTGCTTGTACATCACATGCTCCAGCCTCACGTTTTTTGTAGCCTCCACTAAGCTTAAGTAGGCATGTCAATATATCCCTGCTACAGCAGCTGTCCAAATGGCTCTGATGGCACACTGGTGCCTCTCAGCAAGTTCAAGATCAGAGAGTCCTAGTTACCAGACCTTAGGTGAGACAAATACAAAGGTATGCAAATACAAAAAGTCTGGCTAGCAGTTCAAGATACTTACTGTTTTTAAGTAAAATAGGAAAGATTAGGGTCTTGAATTCAGTTTCCTAAATGCTGTGTGTAGTTCTCAGATATTTTCTTGGCTCAAGAGTCCAGTCTCATTAAAAGCACTGGAGAAGTGAAGGGTACATGAACATTGCTTAATCCATGATTAGTGAGTTTAAAAAGTTATCACCATGTCATAGGTGAAATACAGACCTCAACTTAGACACACAACTGTGTCTTAGCAAGATGATTCCCTGACATTAGTACAGCCTGCTCTAGACTTGCTCATTCCTGATTTGCAGTACAAGTAACTAAGTATTTTCTGTTTAATCACACAACTGCACAGCATTTGTAAAATCAGATTTTAGCTTTTTGCTTACTGGAGCCCAGGTTTACACTGAAGTTGATACTCCTTTGTATCCTGGCACAATGCAAAACAGTAACATTCCAGGCCATTAACCTACAAAGGGTTAAACTACAACATTAGTCCACAAAGGATGAGAGTTCTAACTCTACACAAAAACCTGTCCTCTCAGCTTGTGGTCTCATGCAAAGACTACCTGGGTTTCTGCTTGCAGGCCTGAGACTCCAGGAGGCTGCCTGCATGAACCAGGCTCTGGAAGACTCAACTGTGAGACAAGACAGCATGTTTTAAATTACTGCCTGTGCAATTAGGCACAGAAAAGGCCACCTTCTCGTGGGGAGAAAGACCTGTTAGTTACTTTGCTGCCTCTCTTGTCCTGAAGGACCAGCTGTCCTTTTTGTCTTTCTCTGCCTTCTGCTCAGAATCTATTTCCCCTTTAGAAAAAAGGACCAATATTTACCTATCCCTCCCTTCCTACATAACAGTATTCAATTAGGAACATACCCCTTGATAGTCTAAGCCCCAGACTGTGCTATAGATTGAGTAACCATTAAAATTTGATTAATTAAGGTTGCAGAAAGTAAAAGTATAATCTGATACAAAATTAATGCAAAGAGTTCTCAGGATACCAGCCTTAATTAACTTTACTGGAGAATTTTCACTGGCTGAATTCTCAGCAGATTCTACCAATACAGTCAAAAATATGTAATTTATCATGAGAAGATGAGGATTTGCATACTTAACTCCTCAACTTGCAAGAACACACATTCTCTGGCCTTCAGCTTGATGATAGCTTAAAGGCTGTTATGCATTTTTCTTTTAATAGATATACTTTCTATCTAATAAAGTATATATACTACACTATAGATACTACACTACACTATATATACTACACTACTGTACTACACTACATATACTTTCTATCTAATAAAGTATATATATTTCATATATACTATACCTACAAGCTCAGTAGCATAGTACAAGAGGCAGAATGATGATCTTCATTATAAACTGGCCCACAAGTGAGCCTTTGGAACACATTGAGCAAGCAGGCATTGAAATAAAGTTTTCTTTTTAAAAGAACTTTTGAAGTAGTAAAATAAAAACAAACAAACAAACAAACAAAAAAACCAAAACCCCACAAAAAACCCCACAAAAAACACAAAAAACCCAGGAAGAAATAGTATCTATTAACAGGATCTATAAAAAAGGACTTAATTATGCAGTTTTGTGGAGAGGTTTCCTCACTAGTATATTGCAATTATGAACTTTCAAAGACTTTATTTTCAAACTAGGAATTCGTGAAGGAAGCTAGGAAAAAAAGCAGTAAAAATAGTACAAAATAATCACTCAGAAATACGGACTGAGCTCAGAGATGACTTTCATATTTGCTCTTAGAGAGAAGACAAGAAGAAAGGGGAGGGATACAAACACAGAGTGATCTGGAACTGCTAGAGGCTGAAAACAAAGGATTCTTCAAAAGCAACTCTTATATGGTGTTCTGGACACAGCACTGCAAAGGAAGTATTTTCTAAACTGAAAGGGCTTGGGGACTTTTTGTTTGGTGTTTGGGATTTTTTTAGTGGTATTTGTGGGGTTTTTTTAAGCTGCTTCTCAGAGACTCCTTGAAAGATCTGGCTCATTATAATTGGTGAGCTTTTTCTTAGCATTTCTTCATGTTGTGTTTCATATGCCAGTTTCAATAACTGATTTGAGAGACCCAGTCAGCATGCTCTGGCTGCAACAGACACAAGAGGTTCTCTTCATGCTACAAGGTAACATTCATAAGACACAGCTGGAACTCTTCTGTTTGCACAGCACTCAAGATTTCATTGTATCTCCTACAAGAGGAGTAGCCAAGATAGTGGGATATTAAACCACTCCCTTGATTTTTAGGCAACGTGCTGGTGTCTGGAAGAATCTTACCCTGTTATAGATGGAACAAGGAGCTGTAATGGAGAACAGCCTGTACCAAAGTTTAAAATGCAAAAAGACAAATAAAACAAAGTTCTTATTGTCCAGTACAAACAAAGTAGAAAGAACCAAGACAGACAAAATAATGACAAGAAATTAATGAGGTGCAAAACATTTAAATGAGACAAACAAAGTGATGAATCACATGAAAAAGAAACAGATGTCCAGTTTCAGTGTTTCGACAGTTTGACAGTTTTACAGCAAGAAAGGGACCATTTAAGTGGATTTAATAAGTAAGTTTGCAATGAACAGGATCACAGATGCATTACATGTAAACAGACAAAATTGCACTAGTCATGCAGGTTTTTTGGATGGTCTGGGAAAACTCTTAATCTGCTTTGTGCTGCCTTTGAATTTATCTAACAAACACTCTTAGCAAGCCTTATGAAGAGGTATTTTTAAGATACTGTTGAGAAATTTGCTATACTTGTATATTCTGCGTACGAACACTTTTGAACAAGTAAACTTAGTATGCATTTCTCTCGGTTCAGAATTTTATTTCAAAAGAAAAATTTGTGTCAAGGTAAGTTATCAGTAGAAAAACAATTTTTTCCAACTGGTACAAAACAGAAGCTGTATGACATCATGTAACTCTCCAGATATTTACAGCTCTTTTGAGCACTTCTGAATTCTGTTTCTATTCTCTGCTGTAGGAATACTTCCCTCTTGCTTTTATTTCTTGGCTGGGCAGGTGAGGGAGGGGGTGGTAGTCAGGGAAGAGGCAGAAAGGTAAGGGAACACTCACAAATATTGCAAACCATTGCAGAGACAGAGCAAAAAAGGGAAAACCGGGCATTTCCCTTAAAACAGGCAGTCGATATTTTCTGAAGAGGCAAGACCCTTAACTACATCTTTCAGGAATCTTTTCACAGTGGACACAGAGGGAGCTGCTTACACTCTGGCCACTACTGATCTAAACAGCACTATGAAGTACTTTTTGGGAAGTTACCACACATATAGGACAGGTACAAAAAAAAGCTGCAGTGGGTAAGTCATAGGTATGAAGTGAACACATCTGAATGCTGAACAGTGCTTAAACTACCACCGTATTTGCCTGGCATACGGGAAATAACATCAACTTCGGTTTTCATTGAGTCAGATAGGCTTAATAGTGTATTTCTTGTAACCTCCAAAATATGTAAAGCCAGCATGTCAGGGTCTCTTTGACAGGATCTTTTTTCATTAGCATCAGTGATTTGTATTAATTATAATCCTGTCCTTCAACATACTTAACACTTACGGCTTTGCTTTTTCTACTCTTTTGCCTGGGATTTATCAGATCAACAGACCTTGGTAACCAAGTCACTATATTCACCTTTTTTGGTAGAAGATCTTAGATTAACTTTCTTTTGACTTCTGTAATTTCCTTGCTATTCCAAAAAAAATAAAAGTGAAGAGTACATAAGCCTGGAAGAAGGAACAGTTTCATTTAAATTTGAGTGACACTGTTGCATTTTTTTAAGCAAGTGTATCCAACAATGTGGGACGAATAAATTCCACTCTTTTTGGTAGCTTATTTCCACATAGTAAGAGAAAAAGGCTAGAAAATTGGTCACAGATGCCATCTGAAGATGAGAAGAATACCACAAAAGTTCTATAGAAATAGGTGGACGTCATAAAAGGCTTGTAGAAAAATCTCCCTTGAAAATAAAAACTCTCTTCCCTATGTCTTCTTCCAGGAAGCCTGAGGAAGGAGTCAAAATTATTTCAGTTATTAGGTGAAGTATCTTTTCAAAAAGACACTGAGTAGTGAAAATGACAAATAACTACAAATAATCTGGTTAACTACTTTCTTTTTGAAATGGGTTACTTGAAGTAACACAATTTTAGCTCCCTCAAAGGAAATGGCAGAAAGTTTTCATGTTGAGATAAATCTTGTAACTGTAAATATGTACTTTTTATTCAGTTTCAGATGGATGGGAAAGCATCAAGTACATTCTCTTTCAAGCAATTGTGGAAACAAACTACTTGCCAAAACACGTATTTTTGTCAGAAAACTAGGCCTAAATCACACTTTCTGATAGATCCTACTAGATCTGCTCCAGCAAATTAAAAGTTTGAAGTATTACTCAGTGCAAGTAGCAGACTGGCTTTTGTAATTTTTAAAATTATAAGAAATTTAAAAGAAAAAAAAGTCCACCTGTATAAAAAGCAGCAAAACGTGACAGTCGGTGAGACCAAACAATAAAGTTGCATATTTCACAATTACTTTGCATATTTGTCATGATTAAATGTCAGGATGAGACCTAGGCATTCCCATTCTCTGCACCCTCATTCCAGTTTCCATGGAAAGGACATGCACGTATGCACAGTCCAAGTAAGTGTGCTGTGGATTACCCAGGTGCACATGGTGAGGCACTCAGTTGGCACTTTAGAGCTTATTCCAGTCTTTGTTTATTCCTCTGGTGTTCAGAGACAAAAGGATTTTCAGAGGATGACAAAGGATCCTTCAGGAGTAACTGGTTATTGTCAGATATAGTTGTGTACAGATTTCCCAAGTGAGATCAAGCAAATAACTACAAAAGCAAGAATTATGTTTCCATCAAGTTTGACGTGAAGCTCTGGAAGCAATCAGTAAATAGGGAAGGAGAAATACAAAAAGAAAGTAGCAGGTGTTCTGCTTTGGTTAGGTTTTGAACAATCAAGCACTCGAAGAAATATAACTTGAATTAAACTGGTGAGAGTTAGACCTTTCAGTTAATAGACAAGCCAGCATTCAGGAAGGCCTTGCAAGCAATCTTCTTTATTTATACAACCACATGGATACTGCCTTCAACGCTGGCTCACTCTCAGATGTCATTCATGCCACCTTAAAAAACCAACAATTCTGGTCAAATGTGTCTAAAATCATCCTCAAGGGTAGGAGAGAAGAGACTCTTTTTACACTCAGCTGATTGTGAGCAGGTACATAACAGCCACTTCAACAATTTTACTTTATCCCTAATGGGCTGCTTTTCTATCTCTCTTTATACTTGATCACTTGTAAACCTAAGACCCTGATTCAATGCTTTCAGTAGCTGAAAGGATTTGAAAAATCATCTTTTTCTGATTCCCATTTTACATTAACTTCCCACAATTAATGCCTCTTTCTTTAGCTTGCTTTTAGCTTTCAAAGGCTGCTCCTACATGGAATAAACCCTTATGCTTTGCTATTTAATCCTACTGCATCTTTTCATGCTTCTCTGAATACTTTTTTCTTTAGTGATACATCAGCTGGGTTAGATATAAACAGCCTTCAAGCCAAATACAAGATTTTGGCTTTCAGTGAGCTGGCTAGTTGGAGAGGATAGTAGAAACCTGTAAGAAAATCCAACACAAGCCTTTGTTACTTAGCTTGGTCTTTATGCCCAAACTGTAAGATAGAAGCACCTAACTAATACCCAAAGACATATACATGCAGAAAAGAAAAAAGGAGAGGAAAAGTTCAGAGCAGAGATCACAGCCACCTTTACTTTGGGTTACCCAAATTTTGCAATTACTAATCTTCGTAAAAGGAACTACTCCTTCGCTCATATTGGGCTCACAGTTGTTAATTATTACAGAGATGGTACCTCATATGGAAGAAGAGATAAAAAGTCAGCCACTGGACAACCAACTGACACATCAACATTACTATGTGCGTACAGTTAAGTTTTTAGATCTTATGTTTTTGACTTATCCAGAAGGACATGCACTAGATCCACCTTCCCATTCTTCTGGTGACATTTAACGCCTATTAACCATTTTCCAACCTGTCCAACATCTATGTCCTTACTTACAAAAGGCTCTCTTAAAACAGAAGAGTCTTGGTGACAAAATAAAAGTCTAGTATTTTGGCCATGGTTATCAGAATGTTAATTACATTATAAATTGGCACTATATAGGGATAAATTATGACTTATCTTGGATTTTTACATCACTCACAAAAAACCCTACACGTAGCAAGTAAAACTACTGAAAGTATCTACACCTGTTACTATGAAAACCATGATACTCCAAAATATTTCTGCTTTCCTGAACAAGGCTTTCAAATATGCTCAAAAATAGAAATAACTGTACTGAAATTACTGCTCTATGAGCAGAGCAGGAATACTTCAGAAGGGGGATGGGAAGGTGAAATTTCTTTAACAAAATAAATGGCAGCTATGATTAAGTGTTCAAGAAGAATGTCACAGAAACAACATTAGCTGAAAGACAGGTATCACAGGATGCATAGAAAGCTTCCACTGTTTCCAGCAGTTTGAACAGAGAAAAGCCAGACAAATTAGCTAAAAATCTGGCCTGCTTCAACAGCAGCCACATCAAAGGAGGAACAGGTAAACTAAGAGGCTTCTAAGAGGAGAATTTATTTTCCAAACAACATTCAAATCACCTACTAGGAAATGGCATCTAACCCACAACAATTACAAGAAGAAGTTTTCTCTTGTTTAGAAGAACAAGTTGACATAAGTCAAAAATACACAAAAAAATCCTTGGCAACAGTAATATATGAAACTGTACTAGTCCTCAGCAGAATTCAGAGATGTTGTTTAACTTACATCAAAGATTGCAACTCTGATCCTGCCGATAACCATTCCATAAAAAAAAAAAAAAAACCAAAAAAAACCACCCCATCCAAACTCAGAAACTCAGAAACTCCATACTTGCCACCAAAATCCATACAAGAATAGAATTATGAAAGATGACACTAGAGCAGCCCTGAGAATGTAATTAATCACTACTAAGCACAGAGACACAGGCAACTGCTCCTCTTGAGAGGAGCCGCATGGAAGATCACTGGCCAGAAATATGCTTGGACACCAAAATGAAGTGCTCAGGTGCTGCCTTAGGCTCAAAAAATATACAGTGTTCAGGTTACACAGTCTGGAAAGCAGAGGAAATTTAGGATGTTTTTGGCACTTCTTTTTTCTCTCACTGCAGTAGGAAATTAAAGCAACACACCACCACGGGAAGATAGGCATTCATTTGGACACTGACCTCAGAACATTGCTAAAGTTTTCTTTCTATTCTGCCTTGTAGTTGGCTTAAGAAATCATATGCAGTTATTTAAGTTATGCAAACTGTTAGTCTCCAAATAAACGTTCAAGATGGTAGTTAAGAAATATGGTGCTACCAAGAGGGACAGAACTTTAAACTCAAAAATTTTACACAAAAAAAATCTGTAGAAAAATATACTTGCAAGGAGAGTACCAGCCCCTGCCTTAGCCAAACCAAGAATGCTAGAGGGGAATGGAGGAACAGAAATGCAAACAAAGAGTGGACTTGGAAGACCTAGAAAACTTACACAAAATATATTTGCATAGTATGTTATCCCACTAGAAACACTGCTTAACAAGCAGAGCAGCAGTCTGTAACGGATGAATGGTCCTCAAAAATTGCTTCTATGAGGCACAAAAGTGAAAGGAAAGAGAATTTTCTGCCTGGAAGGAAACAACGCGGGTCAGCGTGCTGCAGCAGTCATCAGAAATCAGTACCTTTTTCTGGAGACTTGCATAAGTAACTCCCTGATCTCCAGCCTTATTTGCTATACAACTGTAGGAAAACAACATTTAAATAACAGCTTTCATCCCTTATTTCCAAATATTGTCAATGAAAATGGAAGCGCTGAAAAGTGTTTTGAGACCTTCCATGATGAAACGGGCCACATAAATAATACATTTCTCCAGTATCTGAGAAAAAGAGGATAACAAAAATGTGTTTCTTCTTGCTCTTTGGTCTGTACAGCAATTGCCTAAGTATGCAGAGTGTACAGTTGAAAAGCATCTTCTAGAGTGACAATTAGCTAATGAAATATACCATGCAAAACACTTTCAATTCCTTCCTTAAATGCTAATGAAGTCATTCCCCATTATTAGCTAATATTAAAAGCCTACTGTTACATGAACATGTAATGAATACTAAAGTATCAGTGAGGAAGTGATATTACATGCTTAAATTTCTTATACAGTATCTGTGTTCCTCCCGGTGCAGGCTATCAGGTTCATCTTCTATAAATACCCATTCAAACTTTATCTGTTCTGGAGATGCTTTGTGCACGAGTTGGGATGACTGAAGGCTTTGCACCTGTTTTTCACCATGTAGCAGGGATTTTGCTTTTGTAAAACTGAAGAGAATATTGCCATTGCCCCAGTCAGGCCCAGTCAAGTAGTATCACATTAGGTATAGACACAAAATTAGACTTTAAAAGGACACGTAGCAGTGGTGGCATTATTTTTGCATATTGTCACTTAGAGTGAATGACACTCGCATCAATACAATTCTTACTATCATATAATATTATAACTGCCATTCAATAAATCAACACCTGTATTCCCTGCAGGCTAATAAACACATAGGAGGAGGGGGAGGAAAAAATTCCATAAAGCCTAAAGCTATACAGAATAACTTAAGAGAACTCCTTATTCAGGCAAAATATTTTGCTTGGAAAAGGTTTTGGTGTTTGTAAATATTATTAGCTTGTACATAAACAAATATATGATAAAACGAGCTTATTCCACTGACAAAAAACTGTAATTCCCTTAGGCTTAAAGGCATGCTGTAATCATTTTGATGAGTTATGTCTGTTTCTCAAGTCACACAGCTTCTATATTTATGCAGACTCCATTCACATCTCTTATCACGTTTTGACTCCATGAGACCTTACAAATAACAGTTACTTAAAATGCAGCAGTCTATTTTTGGTTTTGTGTGGTTTGTTTTTGGAGTTTTTTATATAAAGTGTTTCACATTATGCCTGCCTTTTAGAGTCTGAATTATTTTCACATGCTCCAATTCTTATATGCATTAACAAATCCTATTCACTTATTTTCTGTTTCCCTGCCTGAGCTCAAAAAACATTAGCCCAACACAGTAAAGCTGCCATCATCCAACTATTTTAAAACAAGAGTAACACAAAACAAAGGAAGGTTTTATGACTGAATTTCTCTGTAAGGCTACACACTACAGTTTGTTCTTTCCTACGTTTAAAATGCATTTTTGATATCCAGCTATCAACTTTTATGTCTCTTGCTAATGGCACCAGTACCCTAATGTCATGCAAACATATTACTGTATTGATCCCACAATGAAAAGAAATCTCAGAGACACAAGAGATCAGCCCGACTGAAATGTAATTAGTAACAGGAAAAAATATGCATAGTGAAAAACATGGGAAAGAAATGGGCCATAAATATGAAATTATTGTACTAGTAAATAGAGTTTCTAAATCCTGCATGTCAGAAATAAATTTTCAGGAAGTATAAAAATAGTGTCAAAGAATAAATCAAATATTAAATAGAGTCCATATGTACAGAAAGAGTACATACAGGAAGACAACTCTGTTCTTGAGGAAAAAGAATGCGACAGAAAATCTTGACTCGTGAGAAACTGAAAAGAAAGCAATTGTTTAACATTACTCACATCATGTCAATTAAAAAGGCGCCCAATTAAACCATTAGGCAACAAATTTTAAGGGAAAACAAAGAGACTTTCTTCCTTACACCCCACATGCTCTGAATCACGCCAAAGGATACTGTGGAGCCTGTGAGCAGAAATCAGATCAACCAAACCCATGTGGCGAGGACACGATGTCTCCTGCAATTAAACGTAACAGTGCAAACATGGCTTTGTGCCCACGGAACTCCTCATCAACGCCGAGCACCAAACACTGAGAGACTCTATCAAAAGATGATTACTCCACCTAATTCAGTCATTACTTCTCTAAGCATCCTTTAGTGGAATCTTGCCAGCCATCTTATTTTAATAGCAGACTTACATTCTTACAAGCTACATTGTAATATGCCACAGATTTTTTACCCAATAAGAAGAGGTTTGTGCCCATCCTATAGAATTGGAACTGGCATCTGACAGTCACTGTTATAGCGTGAACAGCTGTTTCTTTAATTTATGAACAATACTAAATGCAAACCATCAATGCCATCTGCCATGTACCACAGGAAAAAAAAAGTTTTCATATATATTTAATTTTTTAAAAATCACAAAAAATCCAGAGCTACTCATACCACTAGTTATGAGGAGTTTTTGCTAAACTTGAATGAAACATCATTTGTTCTTTTTTTTGTTATGTATTTTTTTCAGTGTATAATAGTGCTGTCTTGGAATTCACTATCATCATACAGATATCAAGAACTATCTGTGCCTCAAGTGAGCACCTTGGGAAGGTTGAAAGTAGCTTTGTTTAGCCTGATTGCACTTTCAAATTTACATCTCAGCAAACTGACCCTTAACATCAAGATTTTTTCTTGGTCTACCTGCAGATAGATTATTTCAAAGGAAAAATACATTTTTAACTTCCACTTTGACTGTGCTGGACCAAAAAAAAAAAAATCCAAGGCAAATGTAGAGAGCTGCAGATGAGAAATACTAGGCAGAACTCTAGAAATTCTTTGAAAGTAAAACTGAGAATCCAAGTGACTCACGAGACTGAATAAAGAAAACAGGAATTGGTGGAACATTTATGTACCTAAACCTAATTTAATGAGTTTAGAAATAACTTTTCTATGGCAAAAAGAGACAAATAAGGCAACATTCTTGGTCAAGGTTAAAGTTCTGCAATTATTTACTTTCCCTTTGAAGTGTGAAAGGGCTGTTTAGCTTGGCCTGAAGGAATTAATTTCAGCTGAGCACAAGACCTACAAGTGTAGATAATCCGTGTGCTCATGATTTTTGCAGCTCTAGGGGTTGACTAATTATCCAAAAGGCAGCAGGCATTTCCACAGAACACCCTGTGAAGGATTCAATGACAGCTCACTTGATGAGCATCACAACTTTGACTCTTCTGTGGAGTTTACCTCTCTCCCACCTACTAATGACCGACACGTTAAATCAAGATGCTGAACAGGAATCAATTTAAGGCTGCTGCTGAAGTAATAATACCCTTTACCAACATGATTCACAGTATTTTAAGTGAGGTTTCACATGTACTATAAACAGCATCATGGAAGGACCATTAATAAGCATCTGTGCTATTTTAAAACAACAGGTGGTGAGATCGTTTCACCAAAGTTATGTGCTCACCATATGTGTAAGTGGAAATACTGTAGGAGGTAGAAGGCAAATGAGTGAATAGTTAGCAAATATATGTATTATATAATATATATAATTATATGGATATTTTAAGATCTATATGATCTCATTAAAGCTGCAGCACATTTCATGGGCTAGCTAACAGCTGCCAAAATAACTTTGATATACCTTTGAATCTTTTGGAATAGTCTCTAGAACAAAAATGTGACAAAAAGAAGCAGTCAGAGTAAGAGAAACTAAGACTGTATGTTGGCATTAGACCTATTTGCCTATAACATCTGATGAATCATCAGGACATGAGTGCAGAAAGGGACACAGAACTGTGCAAAGACCAGGCAGTTGCCATAAAGGCAGGTTAAATGCCCCATGAGTCCTGTAAAGCCAAAAAACAGCAATGTAGCCAATTTTTAAATTCACTTTAATAAAGGTTAGAAAACAAACCAAATTCTGCTAGAGAGAACTACACCCTAGCTGACATGGAAATTCTTCTACTGCAGCTTTTCCTCACAGTTCATGTTTTATACTTGGTTCAACCAGGGAAGAAGAGCAGAGATACCCTGGAATCAGTTTGCAATCACAGAAATATGACCAGCTCAGAAATGCATCATGTCTTCGGTATTTTAGGGAAGATAAAACCCACTGTCATATCTTATTGGTTCTACCATAGGAATTAAAGGAAAAATAAAAGAAATTTTTCACTCTGGCATTTGTCCTATAGGAGTCCCTTTTGTGTTACTTTCTCCTCTGATATGATTATATTTTGAGACTGGGGTATATGCTAGAAACATAGAGTTCTCGTACAATCAAATCCTTTCTTTTATAATGTTGCATTAATAAAGTAATTTTCTAAGAGTAGACAATACGGAGGCTTTGTCAAAGCTAGTCTCTCGATGCATCATGAAAGCAATACATATAAACAGATCCAGGCTTCTTTATGTGCAGTCCCCTTCAAGGGAAAGGCTTCAACCAGCTTTCTTTTGCAAGAAGCATACGTGAACTCTGCATTTCTAACTCTATATTTCACATTAAACTCACGGGCTCATTATCCAGGTTGTGAAGTGCTGACTTACTTAACTGTGACAAATTCAAAATAAGATTTTCAATACCTGTCTTGTTGCCACCACTTATATATTATAAATGGATAAAACTCTTAGTTCTCCTTAATGATTGCTACCTTTGCAGTTTACTGGGCACTCACATAAAGATCCTCTACTGACAATTAGTCCCACATGAAATCCATTTGCAAAGTAGGAGACAAAGTTTCAGTTTTTGCCTGATATTTATTTTACAGAAATAATTTTTTTTCTCTCCCAGAAACACGAGCTATTGCACATGAAGGTCATGCATTTGGAAAGTGTGAATGCATTCCTTCTTCAAAATAAAAATGGTATCACTACTGTAGAAATACTCTTGATTGTTTGCACATGCTCAAGTGCATAGTTTTAAGTTCATTGTGTAATATCTGTCCCCTTTTACCCTGCTCAAGCCTATTGAAATAGAATTCTTAAATTGGAAAAAATAATCCAACTGAAAGCCTAGTAATAATATAAGTGAAAAATGACCTGCTTGCTCTGAGACATGGTTATTTCAGTTAGATCAAACAGCACTTGGTAACATCATTTAAAAAATTCTCATAATAGTAGAAAATACATTTAACTGAAGTGTTTCATCTCAGCCCTTGGAAAGGACCAGAAGTAAAATCAAACCTTGCAACTTCAAGTGCATTCAAGGTCACTGGGTTTTCCAGTTTGCTCTACTAAGGAAACAAGCCTTTCACAAACATACCCATCTGGTCCTCACTAATAAAATTGGGTAAATGAACCTGCTGGTTCAAAGGCTGACGGCAGCCTAGAAACCTCAAAGGTAATTAAGCTCTTACATATCTGAAGAACAAACCCAGATGAAGTATTCTTAAATAGCAGAACCTCTGAGGAAAAGACAGCTAAATCTCAGCTGCTACCCAGTCTGTCTGGCACCAACCAGCTGGCAGCTAGGCTGTTCTTCCAGTCAGTGGTGCTGCTGCCCCAGATCAACCACAATAAAGATGCTTTCCTTTGGTTGGCAGAAGCATGAAAGTTACAGTAACAGAAGGAGCAAGAAGAGTTCTGGGAAAGAAATCTGTAGGAAGTGGATTTACACCAGTTACACCACTGAACTAGACTCACATTGATAACTAGAAATACCTTTTCTTCTATGGACACATGCTCATTACACCACTTGCCTTTAGAGTACACAAGATAAAAACAAAAGCAATTTAAGTTTGCAGTGGGATTATTGGTCAACCACTACTTCATCTCTGCTACCATATTGTTTTAAAAACAGTTAATTAAGAGTCTTGAAAGATTAGGTTTGCCAGGAAGCAGGAAGAGCTAAATTTGCTATGATAACATTGTGTCAACATTAGCGAGCAGCCATACTACCCTGTGCTTGCAACAACTGACTGGGGGCCATTACTTGAACACTTCACTCCAGCAAAGAAACTGACTTTATATAGAATGGGTGGGCTAATATGTGAAGCATCTGAACTCAGCTACATGGTTTCTTTTTCCAACCAAATGCAACTAGAGAAGAAATCAGCCAAGCATTGCAAACATTGCAACTCTGAAACTGTCAGCCACGCTTAATTCTAGAAAGGAAAAACCAATAGGTATGTCCTAGCCAATGCTTCAAAGTTTTTACAGGAACAAAATAAATGTATGGTAGATGAAAGACACAGGTTTGACAAAACATTGTTTGTTTGTTTTTTTTCTAGTTTGAAATACATACATTGCATGTGCCATGACATACTTAAAGCAACAAGCCTATATAGGATCATAGTTAGTGACTGTGCTTTGGAGAAAAGATTTGTCTGTTGGACTGATTTCTGACTCTGCAGTTCATCACTTGCTCTTTGTTTCAGCCTTGTGAAGCCTCAATTGTTTTTCATACACATTTTTTGTCCCTGTCATTTGCCTTCTGCATACCCAGCAACAATACTGACTGTATTTAAATATCTTCCCAGAAATAATGACAACAAATAAAGCAACTCCCTGTTACCTCCCTAGAGAATTACTTGTGTCACTGTAGCACCATAACCGGAGGTTTCAACCACAACCAAGAATCCCACAACTGTCTGAGCTTCTGTGAACACTTGGGTAACAGGATGCTTGAAGAGGAACATACAGGTAAATACACATTGAATAAAAATAATTTTCAGCTTCCAGTATCCTGCTTCCTTTTTCATTAAGAACAGATTAATTCCCAATTCTTTACTTTCCAGAGACACAGTCATTGCTTCCATTTCCAAACCACACAGAGCCATTAACCACTACATATGCAGATAGTGCTTATTCTAATGAGCTGCCTCTGCACGCCAACCTCCTGTATTGCTATACCTGCTTTAGGGCAAGTTTTCTTTCTTAAAGCAGAACAAAGTTAAAAAATAAAATTTAACCAATCAACAAAAAAACCCAAACCAAAAACAAACAAACAAAAAAGCCCATCCAACAAAAACCACCAGTGTATCAGGCACAGAAATAGGTCAGGCAGATTTTTTTCCCTTCTTCTCAATTCCAAAACACCATTCATTTGATGTTAAGATCTACATACATACCACAATGTGTAATGTTAACAGCCAAGCTACAATATGCATACATTCTTGTTTCTTCCACTTCTACAGGTGATATGATGGAACAGCAACTCACTAATTCTTCCATTAACAAACAAATGCATTTGAATTTTGCTGCTATTTTGTTTGTCACAAACCTTGGGCTAGATGATAAAAACGAATAAAGGGAAAAAAACCACACAAGTCTTGGACGAAGACGACAGAATCCATTTTGGCGTAAGGGCCGGCTCCCCAACTTCTACACTCTTAACGTTTCCTGTGAAGCGACTTCCAAATCCAGAAACGTGTATGAGATGACATATTTTTTTGCTTCTGTTCTCCTGAAGCCCTCCTGCCCTAAGATGTCTTCCCGTCACTTGAGGAACGCTCATCAGCCGGGGCAGCGCGGGGCGCAGTCGGTCCCGCACCTGTCGCGGCCCTCCCGCCCTCGGCCCGTCCTGCGCCGCGCCACTGCCGGGCTGCCCCGACACGGGCACGGAGCAGCCCGAGCGGGAGCTGGCACCGAGCCACCGCACATCCTGGCCACGGAAGATAACACGCACCGCTGTGGCGCTTCAGAGAGGGCAGCCGTGCCGCTTTTGGAGGGAAGCGCAGCAGAAGGGACGGGAGGGGAAGAGGAGGCAGGTACGAACCCCAGCTCCGCTCCAGACGCTGCCCGGGCTGGGCAGCCGGCAGAGCCGGAGCGGGGGACTCGCAGCGCCCGCCCCCGCGCCCGGCAGCTCCCGCTCACCTTTCAGCGACCGGCTCAGCGCATCTTCCGCCCTCCCTCTCTCCCGCAGCGGCTGCTGGTGGCGGCCCAGAGCCCCCGGGCTCAGCGGGTGCCCGGCGCTGTTCCTCCCTCAGCCGGCGGCAGCTCCCGCTGTCACTTCACCCCCACATCCCGCCGCCGGCGGCGGCAGCTGCTGCTCCTAAATTCACGGCGCTCCGGCGGCATGAAGTCATCCTCCCCGCCCCCTCCGCGGGCCGCCGCACTCCGCTCCCGCCGCGGAGGGGGAGACGGCCCCGCCACCCGGCACCCCGAGCCCCGCCGGGCCCTGGTGCTCCACCGGCACCGGGGGGGCCGCCGCTCCCGCCGGAACACCCGTACCCGGCTGCCCGGGAGCCTGCGAGGGGCGGTACTGTCTCCCGGGTGCGGTGGCGGTCCGGGGGACCCTCCCCAGACACGGCGGCGGGATGGGCCGCTCCGCCCCGCGCCGGCCGTGCCCTCCCGGGACTCCCCTGCGCGGGCAGCGCGGCGCTCCCGCCCGGCGGAGGGGCCTGCGCGCCCCGCTTCGAGCCCTGTGCCCGCCACCGCGTCCTCGCCCGGCCGTACCGCGCCGAGAGAGCGGCGGGCAACGCGGGAGGGCAGCTCCCGCCGCGCCTCAAGGCCGGAGCCAAGGGAGAGCGTCCCCGGGGAGAGCTCTGTGCCTGGGTCTCGCCCTTTGGAGGAAAATGCGCTGTAATCCCTCGTGCTCGTGTGTGGGCTCCCTGTTCCCACTCTCACCTCCCGGCCTCAGGGCGCTCAAGCGCTCCTGAGCTCGTGCTCCTAAAAAATGCGACGCTCCCTGGGATGCAGGAGAGCTGCTCTGGCGGGGGCTCCTGCTCTGCGCCTGGAAGGGGACAGCAGAGGACGACACTGTGCTGTGCTCAAGGTCACCTGGGCATGCTTCCCCCTTACCAAAGGCATCCTGATATTTCTGAGACCCAGCAGTAGGCAGCGTGTCTATTTTTGTTACTTACAGAGTGCTGGGCACATACGGAGTGACCGTAAGGCTTGTAAAGAAGGCCGGATTCCTATCACAGTTTACAATCCCATGACCCATCCCGTGTGCACGACAAGCACAGCTATGTTGGTACATAAATGAGACCAGTCTCGTTTGGATTGATAATGCATTTCCCTGGTGCATGCCAAATCACTGTAGTCTGAGAGATTTTCGTGTCTTATGAACAAGGCAGGGTTGTGTCTGGATGAGCTCCCAGAAAAAAGCAAACAGGAGTTTCCCAGGTGCTGTGCCTGTTGACCCGGTGGTCAAATGGTGCCTCAGCAAGGTTTTGGAGTAGAGTCGTGCTGGAAATGTTGACCATTTCCATTGTGGTAAGGTCCAAAACGTGAAGAGCTGCTTCAGTGGCCTGGGTATAGGTAGAAGATTGTCTGTAGTGGTAGAGGAAAACAGCAAAGAGAAACCTCATCAAGGTAAACTTTTGAATCTCTCAGATACTCAGAATCTCTCTGAACCTAAGTTCCCTCTTGGAAATTCATTGTGTTTATTTTTATAGTGGTTATGGTACGGCTTTTCACCTGTGCAGTTCTACAGTTGCTTTATTTTGGGCTGCTCCTCTTTACTCCCTGCCTTGAGCCTCTTCTGTTGATTGGCATTGCAGACCTGAATGTGCAGCACCGGCAGCGTCTCAAAAGTGTTCTTTAATCTCAGTTGGCAGTGTGTTAGGTGATTGAAGGCTCATCTCCACATGCACAGAGGAGTTTTGGGGCACTTGGGCAGGTGGGGGTGCCAGGTCAGGCAAAGAGAGCCCATGCCCAGCCCCTCCCAGGGAATCCTCAGTTCCCAGAGAGGTGGGGAACACACCCAGCATTCAATCAAAAATCTCAGTGTGGGCGTTACTGCCTAGGGCTACATGATGCGTTGTGGAATGGATAATGGAGCGTTTTTGGGGTTAAGACTTATGGGATGTTTAGGGCGAGAACCAAAGACAAGGAAAGGAAGGGATCAAGGTGATATGAGAATGAGCAAGTGTGAGAAAACAGTGGGATGGGGAGGTAAATAGGGCCAGTCTGGTGTAAACAAACTGCTGGTCTCTGCTTGTCTGGCTGTGCCCTGCTCCTGATCAGCACAGTCTCTGCTAGACTAGACTCTGTTTCTAAATCTTACTGTGTGAGAGGTCTCCCTGTGCTATATGTGTGTCTCTGCATGGGTGTGGGTGCCAGCAGCAAGTCACACCTCAGGTTACAGGGACCCGTGCCAGAGAGAAGGACAGGATTTCACCGCTCATGCCATCTGTGTTTGATTGAGTGTTTGTGTCTGTGTTGATCTGCGCGGTTGGCCTTGTGTTTATTTATATATATATTTGTGTGTACATACTTTCTGTGTGTGTATGCCTGTTAGGAATATGTGTTCAGACTTGCTGCTGACTAGGCCTAGGAAAACGTTGCCATGGCAGCCTCTCTTCTATTGGGCTGTATGGTTCAGCAACTCATAACACAATTCACTAAAGGATTAGCATACTAGAAAATCCTAGATCTGTGCAAAAGCAGGAATTATTAGTATTTAATTTCTATTATTTCTTTGGTAGCAGTAAATTCCAGAGTCAAGAGAAGTAAATGCTCTTGGCCCAAGGGTTTTAATTAGTATTATTCAATACACATGATTGCAAAAACAAGGCAATGAGTGAGACACCTATAGGAAGAAAAAACATATAGATATTAATCATTTAGCAGCATTCAAAAAGCCTGTTTTACTCAGAGGATATAATATTTGATTTAGCAGTCATGGGTTCAATCAGTTTAAAATGAATGTCAATATAAATTGATTGAAATATTAGCATTTCAGCTTTAAAAAGTATGCTGTAGGAAAAATAGAAGGAAATAGTGAGATCTCTTGAATATCTGAATATGGGGAAAGTCTGGGAATGTCTTTAGTAAGTGAGAATATTGTATAAGGAGGACTGCTTATTTGAAAAGGGAGTGACTGCAAACAGGATTACAGAAATAGTAGGAGGAGAAAATTGTGTCTTAGAGGCTAGAAACAGCAAGAGTGAGGTGAGATTTGCCAACATTCAAATTTAATTAGATTGTTAAAATGAGTAATAAACAGCAAAAAGTGCATCACTTGTAAAAATGTAAAGAAATCCTGAAATGAAGAAATTGAGCTCTTTTTTTTAGTGGGTGAAAAATCAAGGCTCTTTTACTAAAACTGAGTACTGGCTTTCCTGATAATTGCTGACTGGAGTAAAAAGGTGGAGCAAAATAAAAACAATGAAGGGGAATAAATGAATCTATACAAATGGATGTTACTGTTTTCACAGGGAAATTAAAATCAAAAGTGTGTTCAAGTCAGAGGAGTAAAGCTCCATCTAAATATGTGAAGTCAGAGGTGCTGCCCCATTCTTGCAGATTGTCAAGCAGTACCAGTATTTATGAAATAAAAAGAGACCTGGGATTTTACAGTTACGTGGCCTAGTTGGTGATAGCATGCAACCCCACAGCCAGTAGTACAAGAGCAGAAGAAGAGACAAGGACCACTGCACACAGCCTTTTTTAAAGTTTATACTCCTGAAACTACAGAAAATTAGTTGTACTGAGGATAAAAAAGAACTCTGATCTCCCATTCACTTTTTTTCTGCCTAAATAGCCTACTTCTTATGGACCTATTTACGTGACAAATATTTATGGTAAGTTATTTTGATGTCTTCCAAAATTTAGATTCTTTGGGAGTCTCTGCAGTGCAAGCCAATGTGCTGTTCTCTGAAGAGCAATAGATAACTCTAACTAGTTTATTTGTCAGTTTGCTGTAAGCCCTTTTTTTTCCTTTTAAACTGAGTACTAATGTACACTTTAATAACAGGGTTTTTCTGGATGTCCTCAGACTGCATTTAAATGAAAGCAAGATAATAAATAAACAGTTCTTAAGATTTTTTACCAATTTTTAACAGATATGGGCAAAAATTTACGTAAACATTCAAAAAATGACTGAAACAAACAATTGTCACATGTCAACAGCACTGCAGTTTAAGATACTGAGCATTAGTTTTTGTTTCCCAGGGAGAATATAGTAGAGTATAGTGGAGTACAGTAATATTCCTGCTGGATATTTAAAGAGTCTTACTCATGTTGAAATACAATGTGCACCATAAGAAGTGCACCATAAGAACCCTTAGTTATACCCCTTAATAAGTTAATATCCAGTTGATCCATCTGTTTATTTGAAGTAATTTCAGGTCCCACAAATAAAATTATGCACAAAATAAAAATTACTATAGGCTTTCTACTAAGAAAAGACAATATTTAAAAATCTTGATATTGGAAGTATTGTTTCTGCAGAAATTTTTAAAAAGCAAATAGATTAAGCTGGTTTTCCATGATCAATGTTTCACTTCCTTGCTCTTCCTTTCTTCCTTTATTCTTTCTTTCCATTATAGCTTTATAAGCCATTAAGTAAATTAGGTACATTGGCACATTTTGTTAATTGGTTGAGGTGTAATTTATATGCCAGAAACAGTGGCTCAAAAGTACTATGATGAAAAAGAATATTGCAAGATGAACTGCTATGAAAGCAATACTCAAATAGACTTCTTTATAACTGAACCATTATCAAGAAAATATTTTGAAAGTAGTGATATATTTTTCCAATCATTTCCAAACCATTTGAAAGGGAAAAATTTTTAAAGTAAATTCTGGTTGATCACTTAACAACTAACAAAAAAATATTGATTAAAAAGCATTCAGTATAATATTTTCTAACCTTCAGCAATAGTAAATTTGAAGTAATATGATCTGGTTGTACATAGTTTAGAATAACCAAACTCTGGATGCAGACAGCCTCTGCCAGTGTTTCTCAGTATCCTCTTCTTAATGCTAGTTGCTTATTTTCTTAGACTCAAATTTTCAAGGCAGGGACTGTTAAAGATTTAGTTCGTACAACATTGTTAGGCACGAGCAAAATGCATTGGCAATAATTTATGACATTTAACAGTACCATGAACTTTTGACTTAAATGCACAGGACTCAGCTGAACCCTAAGTTCCAAATTTCTTCAGCTGAAAGTAATGTTAGTTGTGTGTGCACAGGGGCAGAGCCTGGCCCTTAGCCTCCTTGATGTCAGTAGGAACAGATGTGTTCTCCTTTCTTTTCTCTTGGGGCTTCCAGCATTATTACAAATTATTCCTTATTATAAAGGAGTCTGACTTTCTTAATGCTTAAATTGAAACCTGCTTAGGTTTTCTCATTTTCCACTGTCAGCTTCATTGCTTGCTTACATCTTTTCTATAGTTGGTAAGAATAATAGTCCGTATGCTTAAAAATACATTACTAGAATTGTAATATAAAACATCTTTCCAAGTGACAAAAATAACTTTTAACAATATAATGTTGCTATAATGCATATACCATAAGGAGAGAAATTAAGACATTAAGCAATCTCAATTCTGGCATTAGCCACAATGTTTTCTGAGTTCTTGACTTGTCAGCCTGTTTTCTCACATTTTTCAAAGTAGTATGTGAAATCTGTTTTGTTTTTTTTTTTTTTTAAAGAAAAAAAATATTGTCATGACAACTCTGATATCTACATAGGTCTTCAGTATGTTTACTTATGTGAATGGGTATGTAGTGACCTGGTGTAAAGTTGTCCCTGCCCATGGCAGGGGGGTTGGATTAGGTGGTCTATAAAAGCTCCATTCCAACCCAAACAGTTCCACGATTCTATGATATTAAAGTAAGGTGTAGTACTTTACCTTTTGCTTCCATTACTGTTTGTCAACAGTACAAAAACAAAAATGGGAGAATCCTGACATTTGTTGTTCATGCCCTCTTCTAACTCTGTCTTTGCATCATACTACATCTTCAACCTAATTCCCATCTGCAGATTTCTTATACCAGCCTATTTCTTTGATTGTCATTAATAAAAATTTTAAATTCTGTAAAGTTTTAATCCTGATTTCAGATTTCTTCTCTTACACCACTTTGTTTTAGTGGAGGAACTCATTTAAGATGAGTCAGTGAGTCCAGATGCTTGTTGTTATGTAAGTCTTTAAAAAGAAATTTGTCCAAAAGATTGTCTTTTTGTTTACTATGCAGCTGAGAGCCTCTTGCAACACATATCTTTAATTAAAAACAAGAAAAATAAGAAAAAAATTGCTACCAAAATTTGCAGTTCACAACAAGGAAGAGAGAAGCAAAGACCATGAGAACTACCAAAGCTCAGTGCCTTTGCAGATGAAGAAAATTTGACAGCAAAAATGTGTCACAGTGTTTCTGTGTATCTTTGATTATTATTCACTGCCAAAACAATAAAAACCAGCCAAGAAACATGAGAATCCTGTCCATCTGACCAGAGAAAATACATATTTTTCTAATTCCAGATCTAGCAAAACCCATTTCTCATTAATGTCTCAGCACCCCTAAAACTTTGCCTAAAGCAATTTCTAAAACTGAAGACTGCCTGTTTTCATTCTGTATATTATGTTTACTTCCCATTTCCCCTTCTGTATCCCTTTCTGTTTAATATTCTTGGGTAAAAAAATTCAGTTCAGAATTAAATAAAAAACCCAACAATTTTGGATAGTAACTAATGTTAGTTTTCTAAATAAAAGAAGCTTGTGGGTTGCTTGTAGTTTTTCAAATGTTGATGAGTAGGTGGCATTTAAACATATCCAATTCTCCTGGTTTTCAAGGCTTTTACAGTTCTCAGTTGATTCTTTGGGTACCATCTTTTGAAACTTTTGATTACGTCCCTCCTCCTGCCTTTTCTTGTACAAGTGTAATGCTTCCTGACTTTAGTGCACTCAGGACAGAATTGGACAAAATTGGACATTTGGATTTCAAGTTGATTGATAATCATTATTAGAGATATATTTTATCAGTTTAGACAGCTGCCTGTTTCCTGAGAAATCTTTCTCAGTTGTACAGGTGTGTCTATTTTGTGGGTTTTTTTCCTTCCCTACAGACTAAAAAGAAGAAAATTCATTAATAATTGCTGTTTGATGGTTTTGATAAAGCAGTCAGGGTGTTAGGGCTTTCTGCTTAAAAATAATTATTTCCCAAACCAAATACTCTAGTGATTTTGTATCAATGCTAGTGAATATTCTTTTCCAAAACATAATTGTATTAAAACTAATTAACTTGTAATTTGTTTTGGTTTAACTTTTTCCTTTCATTTCTGAGTGTATATTAGAAAATTCTGTAACTTCTACTTGTGCCTGCCCACTCAGAAGCTTGATGCCTATATAGGAATCCCACTTTCAAATCACTCTTCTGTTATAATTGTGGATTTCTTTGAGTCTGTTTATGTTCCTAGAGCAAACTGTGGCAGACATGAAAGAGAAGAAACAATAGTCTTTTGGAGACTACTTTCTCAACAGTGGGTTTGTGGGACATTGTTTTGTGTTATCAGGGGGGAGGACAGATGCTGGAAAACAAGAACATTTCAGCAAGAGCTGCATGAAAGGTTCAACTATCACAAACTTCTTCTGCAAGGACATTTTTTTCCAGTCAAGAAAGAAATTATTACCAAGGAACAATTTGTAATAGATTTAGTTGGTGTTTTAATGAGCTCAGATATTGTTATTGTGATAAACAGGGGAATAAAATGGTACTATCAGTGGAACATTGACATTTTATAATGCATGGAATTTTATTGTACTTGTAAAGCTATGAACACTCAGACAGATAAAATTATATTAAATGAGCCTTGGATGCAGAGGCAATATCTTCCAGAGGTAATATCAAATTGCATGACAGTGGAGCAGGAGAGCATGCTCCATCTGAGAAGTGCTGTTGGGCAGTGTATGCCAGCTATCTCAAGGCAATAAAAGATTAATTAAGTGGATAAGTAGTTGACTAGCACAGACTTGTAACTTTCAATTTGTAGGCCAAATATATCTCTTTTTTTTTCCTAGTCTGACCACTGATGCTGATGCCCAAAGTCACAGATTCATTCACTTCAGTTTTATGAGCAGCAACAATTTTCATCATCCTTTGCATGTAAAACCACAAATGTAGGAATGCACAGAAATGTATGCTGTAATCAAAGTTATGGGATAGGAAGTCCATTGTTGTAACAGTCCTATGATTTTGTAGGCATACAAAGACAGGCAGGGCATGTAGCAAAGCCAGAAAAAAAGGATATTGTGGTAATTCATAAGAACATAAATGAGATTTTTGGTTGCATAGCAAAATAGAAAAAAGAAACCCCAAGCACATTTTAGAAATGTTGTGAAGACCATGGCCAAAATCTGAAAGGACAACAGAAGAAGAGTAAGGACAGAACTCTGAGAAGACAAAGACAGAAGCTAAGAAAGCTACTTTGAAGGCCACCCTAAAGAAAGTGGGAAGAGACCAAGGAGGCTGTTTCACACAAATGAAGAAAGGACAAGATTCCATGGTAAACAGGTTAAAAATCAGTGGAAAATAGGACCTGGTTCTGAGATTTTGGTAGAATGGTGGTAGGAAAGAGCAGCAGCGTGTTTTTTCTTGCTTTTCCCTTCCTTCCTCCCATAAAAATTCCCTTCCTTTGGTTTCTTAATACAGATATTGCATGAATCAATGATACTGTTCATTTTTTTAGTTTACTCTAGAATATGAGTTTCTAGGGATTAGTGGATATATTGCTCTATATTGCAGCACTTTGCAGCTGAAAGTTGTCCTTAGATGGGGAATAGACTCTCCATTTTTACAGTTATTTTATTTCAAATGTCTCTAAGAGACCTTGGATTATGATCTTCCATTTAATTATTGTAAAAAACACTTTCTATGTGAAAATTACATGCAAAATGTGACATACCTTTGTCGTATGGGCTTGGCGATACTTAATGATGAAATGTCAAAGATAATTATCAGGCAATGAGACATTAAAGAAAATCTTTTTACAAACAGCCACAGCAACATTTCTATGCCTTAAGTGTTTGATGCTGGTTATCTGTGAATGTTCTGCACAGATAATGTCCTTTTGTTAATTTTGCAGCTACGAGAATCTTCATTAAGCTAGCTGATTAATTGTAGTTTTTATCTGAAAGGAGACAAAATTAAAAGACTATCAACTTGTTTATTCATAGATTTGTCATTATTGCTGCATCTTCATTGAAAAGGAACTCTGCTGGGCAAACTGTGAGATACTTTCTAAAACTCTGAGTAGGCAATGCGACTAGAGAATACAAAACTAGTACTTTCATTCCCTAGTAGGCAATAAAGTTCTCAAAGGAAGTCTGGGCCCCACAATATTTTGGATGTTGTAGATACACATAATAATAAAAGTGACACCCATTTCACCTAGATTCTTCCTTGCCTTGATTTTCAGTATTTAAATTTTTCTCAAGTCCAATTTAGAGTGGCTCTCCAGAGAATACTTAATCTCTTTGACTGTCCTTAAAATTCCCTGTATACCTAAAATTAGGGTATGGATATACTGAGAAAAACTCCTGAATGGGCATGGAAATCCTTGCCTTTTGCCTAAGCCCTATGCAGTCTACAGTTTTGTGCCTGCTTACTTAAGCCCTGGAGGAATTCTGCCTTACAGCCTGGAGAGCAGCTAACTGGTGCTGACAGCCCTGATGTCACTAAAAAGCTTGGCATGGTACTCACCTCCTGCAGCTCTGCAAGGGCATTAGTGTATAAATGGTGTGTATAGAGGTGCATGTCTCAGATGTCTTATAGTCTGAACCATTAATGCACAGAGGGGTAGAAGAAAGAGAAAAGCTTTACAAATGGAGAAATGGAGCACACTAAAATTTGAGCAAGGTTTGGAATCTGCTGAAAAAGTCTCCTTCAGCTTGCTATTTTGGGTAGGTATGATGTCAGCATGGGAATTTAAAGCTTTTCCTAATGTTTCCTCAAAGCTTCACCAAGTAGAAAATAATGATAGTGCCAAAATTTAGTGTGCCTGTCCCTGTCAGACCACTATTGACTTTTCGTTATTCAAGATCTAAATTGAATACAGCCTCAGGGAAGGAAATATTTATGTAAGAGGGTGACAGTGAAAGAATCTCTGTCCTAATCCTTTATGTGAAAAACAGGCCTTAGAACCAGTATGTCTTCAGCTATTTAAATGTAGCCATTATTCCCCTTCAGGAGATGTTTCTCCCTGCAAGCTACCAGGGAGCTTTATAGTAGTTTTCTTTGTCACAGAATAACTCTGGATGAGGAAACTAAAACTTAGCAAGTAAAAGAAGTCTTGATAAAATTAATGTTATGCAGTATTTGTGTGCTTGTATCGGTGAAAATTTTGTAAAGCGTATTTGTCTAGGGAGCATTCCCTGACAAAGTTATTTCTCCTATGTTGCTTGGTTTCTCTTCTTCCCTTTCTCTATTTATTTACTGTTTGGAGAAATAGTCTTTTGAGAAGGGTGTTTGTACTGATTTTATAGGGAAGACTTAGCCTCTTTCAATTATGCCAATAACATGTAATAAAGAGATTCAGAGGACTAGTATTTTTTAGGCTATGTTGCATTCATATATCATGTTTCATTTTTAATAAACATAATTTCATTGATGACTGACACCTCAAATTATGTTGATTTGAAGCAGCACAACATTTGAGACTGGTTCTAGAACAGGTAGCTGCTGGATGTGGCTGTTCAAATGTACATCATGGAAGAATTGATGTTCAATTACAAAGGTTACTGAAAATCATACAGTTGACTGTTAAAATTCAGAAATACAGCTTGTGCACTTAATCACACAAAAGCTAAGTTCATCACTTATTCAGCATTCTTTGTGTCTAACAATGTCATGGGAAAACAAAGGCATGTTTTTTTCTCCTAAAATGGACTGGGTAGCTCTGTTTCTTGCCTCCCTTGTTTGATTTACAATATCTGTATTGTCTGAACACTTTGCATGAATATTTTTTGCAGTGGATGCCTTGTCTGTCTGGGAACTCTCTAGGTCCAGTGCTTTAATATTCTGAAGGTTTTATATGCATTGAAATCTCTATTTTATTGGCAACCTTCATATCTAGCCTCAGGAGAAGAAGCAAAATAATTGTGAAAACCAGGCGTTGTTGTTTGTAAGAAACATGCACTATAAAGTCACACACACACACACACACACACACACACACACACACATGTAATGCAGGGTATTAATTTCATATGGCTAAAATTTTTTTTTCCCTTGGGATATCTAGTAAAGTAAGAAAAGCTGCATTGTCCATCTGTTTAAAAAAGAAAAAAGACTAACTATTTCAAATAAAGTATTAAGAGTAGTCATAATTATGGGGATAACTAAAAGGTTTTTATTAATGGTCATATGATAATCAAATGGTAATTAATTGATGATTGAAGGAAAAATGGTGATAAAGAAATAGCTGAATGTTAATTAAACCATGATGTTAAATTGATAGAGAATTATTTAAATGTCCATTGAAATGATAGTTTAGACGGTGATTAAACATGGATTTAGACAACAGTTTAGACAGTAGCCAAACATTGCTACTTACCACACTTCTAATAATTGAGATACAGCTGGTATGTATATGTACATATGTACATATGCAAAGGACTTTAGCATACAATATATTAGAGGGTTAATACAACCTCCAGAGCTTTTTTTCAACCCCAGCTATTCTGTGATTCTGTGATACTCTGAGTTTTGACTCCTCTAGAAATGCCTATTATGAGCACAGCAAAACATTTCATCTGCACTTTGGGTTTTGTTCCTTCTTCCTTTTTTTTTTCAGTGAGTTGAAAAACTAGAATGGCATGCATAAATTGAATATTTTTAAAGACTATATAAAAGCAAGATAAAGAATACAGCTGATCTAATAATGCAAGAATGCTGGGGGTTTTGTAAAAGATCAGGCTATGACTTGTCCTAGGTCTCAAACACAAAGAACTAATTTTTATTGAAGTAATTTGAATTTGCCAAGCAAAGTAAATTTGTCAACCCACATGAAAATTTACTGAACAAAGTTAAATTCTTGGTAGCATGAGTGTGAGAAAATAAAAAAAAAGAAAAGAAAAAACAAACAAACCCAAAACAAACCCCAAGCCAATTTCCAATTCAGAAAATAGAATCCGCAACAAAAAGAAGAAGCAAAGATCAAATTTGGAATCCATGAAATTCATCATGGATTCAAAATCACACCAGTCAGTATGAGATCATCCAATGCTGGTATCTGTAATATGGTAGTGTAACTACAAATGATTGTTCCAACTGCAAGAGTCAGTAGAATATATATCTATATACTATACACAAAAGAGAGTCCTCCAGCCCAGAAGAGACCATGAAAACAATAGCATCAGTACAGCAAAATATTGAATTATTCCTAGTCAATTAATAATGCATATATTTGCAAACTATACTCACCAGTTATATCTCTTGCACCGTGTTTTAAAATCCTTGAACTGTTGATAAAATTTAGTTTTGTCTTTCTTTGTCTATATGCATGTGATATTTTCTTATATATACACCATGTGAAAATTATAGAAAACACAGCCAAACTACATTAATGTGGAAAAGTGATTCTAAAACATCTGTAGTAGTTAGCTTGCAAATGTACAGGAAAGTATATGAGATTATACTTTTGTAACTTTCTCAAAGATGAGAAATGTAATATTCATAGTATGTCTGTTGTGACATCAAATGAACCATGATATTAAAGCAGCTGTTAGAGGCCTATGTGCCAAAAAACTGAGGCAAAGTCTGCAGCTGATAGTGATGGAACCTTGGAAAAATTTAACTCGAATTGGTTGTTTTGTATTGGCTGAATGGAGCAATGAGCTTGTTGTTTGTGGTAAAGTCAGCAAAAGGTTGGACTTGATGATCTTTTCCAACATAAATAATTCTGTGAAAATTCTCTTCACTATTACATATAACCAAGTGGGCTGGTGGATGATGGTATAAAAGAAGAAAAAAAAAGTTTAAAATTAGATTCCTGGTCTATTACTAACTTTGCTAAGTTACAATATTGCAGAAACAATGTGTCATTGACTAATTCATCCTACATGGAACACTGAACACCTGTGTCTGCATGGTAAGGAATTACTGTCAGAGCTACCGGGATCTTGCAGAGAGGTCTCAGGGAAAATTCCAGAGAGATGGGGAAAATGCACAGAGATACAAGGCAAATTGAAGAATATGAAGATAATGTTTAAAAAGGTCATTATGGAAAAAACTGCCATTTTTCCCAGAGTATTAGGACCTTTTCTCTGAAATATATTTTTTTCTTGCTCCTACATATACAATTCAGCATGTGTCAAATTGCTATTTGAATGGTTTCCAGTTTTAATGTATTTCAAAACATCACCCCAAAAAATTTAGTATATTAATATGTAGTTGAAATCGGTTTGAAATTTAACCTAAACAGAAATAATAGATTAGCAAGATTCTGCAGTCTTCCTGAGAAAATCTGACATAAAGATAGTAAAATTACTAATTTTCTAATTTTCATACTCTGTTGACTCTCAATTAAAATGTTCCTTATGCAAACAATCTGTAGTATGTCTTCTGTCAGACTCTAACCTTATAATAATTGTAGTAGTTTTGTGAGAAGCAAACTGGTTACTTTATACTGGAGTTTGGGGTTTGGTTTGACTCTTTTTTTCTGACACATTAAAGCTAAGTTTGAAGGGTATATTGAGCTATATTAAGTTTGAGAGTATATTGCTAAAATAAATTTCTTTATGTTTTGTTGTTGTTGTTTAAATACACGTTGCTTAAGGTGTATTAAAATTGTGAAATAATAATTTGTGATCAACTTTGCTTTGATGCTTAACCATCAATGCATTATGTCATTAAATAAATGGGAATGGTTCTCAGTCATGGAAAGTTTCTTCCAATACATCTTCTTCATCTTTAGAGAGACAAAAAACTGCAGTTTCTTCTCGAGGGATAAATTTAATGTTGGAAAGTAACAAAACATTTTAAGCTGCTTTCAGCTGTAGAGATAAAGGGATGCACATAACTTTTCTAAGTGTCTAAAGCTAACAAAATGACATAGCTCCCATTATCCTGAAATTTTGGAAGATGAGAAAGAAATATGAAATGTAGTATTACATCACTGGCAGGATCATTTTATGACTTATAGTGCATTTTGCTCTGTAGGAAATGGACAATTAGCTAGAAGTGAATATTTGTTTTTATTCTCCATCAGTTTGCAGACAGAATAATATCTCACAAAGCTGATGGCTGCCCCAGGAGAGGCCTAGCCCCACTATCCAGGCATAAAATCCATCATCATGACTCACTGGGAGTAGGTCTCCACCTTTCAGACTAAGAGGGGTCAGCGCCTTGTGATGGGACACATGATGAGGTGCAGAGGAAGAGCGTCTTGGGATGAGACAAAAGTCATAGGATTCCAAGCAGAAACCAAAGATGAAAAGGGAGGGATTTAGGAGATTTAGGGAGGAGCAAATGTGAAAAATAGGGGGATAAGGGAACGAAACAGGCTGGTTAAATATAAATGTTTCGGTGGTTAGTGCATTTGTCCAGCTGTGCCCTTTGCTTTATTAGTGCAATCTGAAATTCTGAATTATTTCTGAAATTGGTGTTTTGATCGACTTTCTATAAAAGGCATGTAGTCTTATTTAGATACTGTAAGCTGCACGTTTCTTTGAGCAATTTTCCCACATTTTCTTGATGTTAGGCCATCCATGACTCCACTTCAAAATTGCTGAATCCCATCCAAAGATAACATAGAATTACATTAGCTAACAACCTAAAGCAATCATACAAGATTTCTTGGACTATCCTGGAGAGAAAGAATGCTTTAAAATTGGTGATGCTTATGTATCTGTTTTACTAAAAACTGTGATACTTTTCTGTCACAAGACTTGCAGTTAGCTCTATTTCTCCTAAATAGATACAAAAGAATATACATGCTGCCAATAACCCAAATTCAGTAAGCACTTGTGATTAAGTATTTGATGTCAAAAAGCACCATAATTTACATCAAAAGTAACTGCAAATTAAGTAATGATGAAAATTAGAAAGGTGAAAAGGTAAAGGTATTAAAGATATAACAGGTAAAGGTATTAAAGCCCTTTATCAATACTGGAAGGTGGCTAATGTTCTGATTTTCAAGAAGGGGAAGGAGGACCCCAGAAACTACAGGCGGGTCAGTTTCATTTCAGTGCCTGGTAAAATCAAGAAGATATTCTGGGAGGTATTGAAAAACACCTGAAGGACAACGCAGTCGTTGGTCACAGCCAGCACAACTTCATGATGGGAAAGCCCTGCTTGTTGAATTTCCTTCTACAACAGGGTAACCCACCCAGCTGATCAAGGAAAGCCAGTAGTTGTAAGATTTTTGGACTTCAGCAAAGCTTTTGGTACTGTCTCTTACTGAACAAAATGTCCAGCCCACAGCTGGATAAACTCATCATGGGATGGGTGAGCAACTCTCTCACAGGTCAGGCACAAAGGGTGACAGTGAATGGGATGGCATCAGACTGACCTGTCACTGGTGGGGTTCTGCAGGGCTCCATCCTCAACCCTCTGCTCTTCCAAGTCTACATAAATGACATGGAGGCAGGACTTAAAGGAATGCTCAGTTTGCTGACAACACCAAATTAGAAGGAGCTGTCAACACACTTGAGAGCAGAGAGGCCCAGCAGTGAGACCACAAAAAATTAAAGAACTGGGCAATCCCCAGTTGTATGAAGTTTAACAAAAGCAAGTATCAGGTTCTGCATCTAGGACGGGGCAACCCTGATTGTGTGCATAGACTGGGGAATGAGCGGCTGGAAAGCAGTGCCATGGAAAGGGACCTGAGGGTCCTGGTTGTTGGCAAGTTGAATCTGAGCCAGCAGTGCCCTGGCAGCCAGGAGGGCCAACCCTGTCCTGGGGGCATCAGGCACAGCATGGCCAGCTGGGCAAGGGAGGGGATTGTCCTGCTCTGCTCTGCACTGGGGCAGCCTCACCTCGGGTTCTGGGGGCAGTTTTGGGCACCACAATATAAAAACAACATTAAACTCTTAGACAATGTGCAAAGGAGGGCAATGGGGACGGTGAAGGGCCTTGGGGAGAAGCCATATGAGGAGTAGCTGGGGGCACTTGGTCTGTTCAGCCTGGAGGAGAGTGAGGGGAGACCTCATTACAGGCACTGACCTCTTGGCTCTCTTGACCAGGAACAGGACCCGAGGGAATGGCCTGAAGTTGTGTCAGGGGAGGTTTGGGTTGGATATTACAACCTGTATAGTGCAGAGGGTTGTTGTGCCCTGGGTCAGGCTCTTCAGGGAAGTGGTCACAGCCCCAGCCTGACAGAGTTCATGAAGTGTTTGGACAGTGCTGTCAGGTACATGGTGTGACCCTTGGGGATGGTGCAGTGCAGGGCCAGGAGCTGGTGTCAATGATCCTGATGGGTCCCTCCAAATTCAGTATATTCTGTTTCTATGATTTTAATACTATGGAAACAGCTTTACATTCAAAATTTTGAACACCATTTTAAACTATTTTTTTCAAGTTAAAAATGAGATATAATGCTTTGGGAGGCATAAAATTTAATGTTTCTCTAGTCTAGTCTAGAGAATCTAGACTAGATCTAATCTAGTCACTCAGTAGATGAATCTGATCCTGAAGCATATTTTAGCATGTTAGAAAGGACCATAGTTCTGCACAGAAAAGATTTATTTTAGCAAGTATTGGAGAATTAGATTCATAAGTTGTAAGAAAGAAGAAATATATTTTGGGGCAATGTGGTTTTGAAATTTAGAGTCTTTAAGACTAATTAAGCTGGTGCTTAGTTATAATGCAATATAAACTATCTTATTCTCAGTACTATATAAACACTTTAAAACCACTTTTCTTGCAAAAGTATTTAATTGTGCAATTGCTGTGGTGAATTCCAGAGTATTTAAACCATGTAGACTGTATGGTCAAGCTGACTATCTGTGCTCAAACTGCTTCCCCACCTCTTTTAGAGCTTTCAGAAGGTCTATCAGGAGGTTCCTATGTTTAACAGTCACCGTCCTTCATCTCAAGGAAGATGGAAAACTGTATTTTAAACCACTATGAGCCACTGAGCAATGAATCAGTATAACTGGGTCAGCTCAGAAAGTATAATTCTTTAAAATAGCAGGGGTAAAGTCTTTCCTGGGTAAGGCCGTAATGTCCAACCATTGCTGGATTGGTTTGCCTTCTGGTGTCCTGCTAAAACCCTGTAGCCCTCAGTTGTATGTTCTAGATGACATGAAATTATTTTTGTGTGGGATAACAAGATGAAAACCAAACAATTCCTGTCTTCTCCCATGCTCCCTCCCTGCATCCCTGCCTCCCTTTCTGCCTCCTTCCCTCCTTCCTTTCCAATGTTCTGAATAACCTTGATAGTCTACCATTACAAATACATTACAGATTTTAATGATATCCCTACATCATATTAAATGGAAGTTTGAAATACAATATGAATTCTATCAACTTGACCGCACTTTGTAAGATCCCTGAGTCTTTTTGAAGAGGAGATATTTGCAGTGTCAATAAATGTGATGCTGCCTTAAACCAAGATCTGCTCAGCCTTTCAGATGCTTATGGCACTCACATTGTCACAAGCTTTCTTTTGTTCTTTCAAGAGATTTTCTGAAGGTGATTTAAGAACTATTAAAAAACGGAACATCTTCACTATAGTCTGATTCATATTGTATAATCTGGTTTCTCTGTAGTAAGAAATGCATTTGTCTTTTCAGCACAATAATAATATTTTAGTAAAATTTATTACTACTCTTCTTTCAAAATAATAGTTTTGGCGTCAGTGGAACTGAATTCACACTTTTTAAGCTACAGTAAGAATCAAAGTTCAGAGCAGTTTTAGTCACTGAAATGAAGGAGTTTCTGTCATCCATTCACCTCCTATTGCTGCCTTCTTGTGGCCAATAGGAGGTGTCAATAGGGCCTTTACAGTAGCTTCAGTATAGAGAAAATTATGGAATCCAAGCACCATCCTCACCATATACATGTGTAGTTTGCATTTGTCACAGAGCTCATACAAGGGTTTCACACTCATGGTGTGAAGAAGTATGTTCAAAGAAAGCAGTCCATTAATAGCTGCAAAACCTGAGTTTGCTTAAAAGTGACTTGGGCTGTCTTGCAAAACAATGTATCTTTCTACTGAAAATTAAAAAGAAAAAGAAAACAGAAAGAAGCCCTTTAATTTAAATGAGTATCTCTATGTGAAAGTATACACAATTTAAGTTCCATAACATGGGTTCATAGCAAATGGCATGTGCTCAACTCTTTGTCAAGATATGCAAGATTTGTGGGGATTGTAATACAGAGAGAGCAAGAGGAGGGTTGTTTTCTATGGATGAATGAGTCTAAGAGTAAAGCAGAAACACATTCTGAAAAAGAAGCTGGAAGTGTAGAGTGTGGACCTTGCAAAGTAATTCAGAGCAATCATGTGTTTGAATTAACTCCATGAGACAGTGGCTGGAGGGGACTTTTGAATGAGAGCAGAGCAGGAGAATTGGTTGAATGCAGTGGCAGAATCAACAGAAAATCCAAAATATATCCTACTGTTGAAACTATAAATTATTTGATAACTTTTCTTTATGTACATATTTTCAGGCATGTTTTTTCCTAGATCATGGCTTTAGCTAAACTATGATTTCACAACATTTTTTCACTAAAGCTATCTGAGCTATTGGTGATGTGAAAAAAGCCAAGATATATATTACACTCAGTTCTCCTTTCTTTTTTCATGAGACCCTGTATTCTATCATGGATGACTATTAACTTGGTGTGACAAGGTTTTTATCTAGGCAGCCTAGGTTGGCACTTCCTTCTTTCCTTTGTACTTTTCAAGAGCTTACAAATTTCTTTATTATTTGTCAGTATTGTATAGTTTTGAATTGAGCTGGTTAATGTACAGTAATTTGTACTCTCCTTATTCTGCCCTGCTCTCAAGATCTCCCACATGTTTTTTACTTTTCGCCTTTTTTTTTAAGAAATGTCACCCATCTTCTATTCATTTTGTTCAACCACAACTACTAACAATGCTGAGGTTGCTTCAGGGCAAATCCTTCAGGATTTGCTTGCAGTGTAAGTGTAATATAAGGCACTTATATTTGCTTTTAAGTGCATTACATACTTCAGGACAAGTCTTTGAGGCCCAGTTGATTGAAACCATCTAATTTGTCTCAGTATCCTTTAAATTGTTCCTTTTTTGAATTCTCATATGAGCACTTATCCCATGATTACAGATTATGCCATAGCTTATTAGCTTTTCTCCCAAAGTTCGACTGAGATGAATTTCAGGTCAAATTAGCTATTCAGAAGAGGTAATTTGTGTTTGTTTTCAGTTTCTGTGTATCAATGGCAGAGTTTGGCTCAGAACAGCCCAAGTGCCAACATGGGAAATTGCCGCTAAATTACCATTTTATTACGAAATGACTGCCCTCAAGTGGCAAAGCTGGAGTAATACCACTTGTGGTACCTTTGTATCTTTATTTGCTCCAAACAAATTTTTATTACTAGTGAGGATCAGAGGATTTAAATCAAAGCATTAATCAGGGTCTGACAGCTTAAGCTTCTGTTTCAAAGATTGCCAAAGGGGCATGCAGTTCTGAATGGGCAGGCTCTCTGCAAAAGCTGCTGTGTCTCAGGCAGGGGTTCGTAGAGTTTTTCAGTGCTGTTTAGTTTCCTTTTATATCGTTTATTAAGGTCTTTTAAAACTAATGATGAATAAAATTATTGAGAACTGTAACAAAACGTCTAAGATTGATTAATAAATGAATATAAATATGAAACTGGTCCTCTAAAAATGTAAATGCTGTTTGTAACAGAAAATTTAGAACAAGGGAACAACATGAAAATTTTATAATATTTTCAATCAGATTTTTTTTCCTACAAAGTAAAAAGTAAAGCTTTATGCTGTTAAAAAGAAGACAATCTTCTAGCTGTAGCAGCACTTAAGCCTCATTCTCAGAACCATAGCACTTCATCCAGGCAAATCTGAAGCACTGAAAAGCAAGTGAACAAAAAGCCACAGAGAAACTTTTAAAGCGTATTCCTCTATGACTTCTTTATTCCTTCATTTTGGACCTTCTGTGACCCATCATTAAGCCATGATCCATGGTTGATAGCAAAAAGAACAGAAAGTTCTGTCACTTTGGGAGCACTTTGGGAGTCTGGGCTTTACACCTGGTGCAGAGGAGTCAGGAGAGCAGCACTTGTGGTAGTGGTACAGTGTGTCCTCAGGAGGCCAGATACAAACAGCATCCTGATGGACAACTTCACTTTAATTGCCTTTCTTCTTGTCATTTGGAATGAGGTGTGGAGTCCATGTGTGTGGGAGTCAAGCTGGGAGGTAAAGCCTTGAGTTTTTTATTGTCAGGACTTGTTTAGGATGAGGACTGTATGCTGCTAAATATTCTTTATTTAGAGAAGTTGTGCATCTCTGAGGTAGCATTAGGAATGTATCGTCAAAGTGCTTTAGCCATACCATTTGAGAATTTTCTCTAGTGCAAACATCTGAGCAACATTTTGACCAGATATATAATGCATGAAATAGGCATTTATTTTCTCTCTATTCAAATGTCAGGTTACAAGTGAAAAGAACATTTTTCCAGTAACTGAAGTTTTTCTCGTAACTCTACAGCCCAAGCAGGCAAATACTGTTCATTTACTGAATCTGCTATCACTGTCCTATTTTTCTTGGGCACAAATGGTTATGGGGCACAAAGAGTTTTGTATTGTAGTTCCCTTTTCTATCTCCTTTTCCAACAATTATTTTTTTCCACTGGACCTTCAGTCATGTCCTGTCAATCTAGAGCACGTGGCACTTTCTAGAGGCTTAAGCTGCCTGAAATTATGTTGCATGAGATGATGGAAGGGCATTTCCCATGGGGAGGTGAGGGGTGACTCTTTGCCTGTAATATCTTGAACACAACTCTTGAGTTAGCAAATCCTGCACAGTGGTTTGACTGCAAAGTCTACCCACAGTCAATCTGAGGAAGCTTTTTTAACTGATTAGAAGCTTGCTTCAAAGTAAATTAATATGGTAGAGGGAAGAGATTTATACACAGGCAGAAAATATAAAGTACCTGATGTGTAGTTAGTTACTTCCAGTATCTTCCTAGTTAGTTAATCAAAGGCAATACTTGGATTTCAGACCCTGAAAGACCATGCCAGATCCATGTGAAATTAGACAGAAGCTGGAAAATTCAAAGGGCAGTCTTCTCAAATAGATAGAAATTGATTTAGGATCACCTTATACTGTTATAGTCAGGAAAATTGATCTACAGCTAATTTTAACTTTTGAAGAGAATATTTTCTGCTTCTAAGACAAGTCTACTTGAATGCTAAGGTTCTAGTTATAAATAGGTGTGAAGGACAAAAGGTGGAATTCATAATGGTTATAGACATCTAAAAATTACTCAAACACCCCTTCATAATAAGTAACATCAATATTAATTACATCAATAATTAGTGCTAATAGCTGTATATTGACTGGACTGTAAACCTTTGTGCTCTTTCTGGAAGCTGAAAAAAGTCTTGTTAATTCTCATTTCTACACCTTGCAAACCTTGAAATAAAATATTTCATTTATGACTTGGTTTGAAGTCAGAGCTAAATGCTCTCCATTCTGGGTGATGTTAAGGATAGTTCTGGGACATAAATATGATGTTTCAGAACAAGACAGAAAAAATACATTTATCCATTTTGAACTGTAGGGAAAAAAATAAAGGGGTTTTTATCTCTTCAGCATCTTAGAATGATTGAAGTACCCTTGGCTGAGATTAATTAATTTGCATGCTCCTATTGGAGCAGTTCAGCACAACGATAGAAACAGCTTTTCATAGTGATAATTATTGCCTTTTTTTTTTTGAGTGTTTGTGCATTTGTGCATGTATTGAAATAAAAAAATATAATACTGTAATGGTAAAGTATGTGGCTGTGTAGACTTGACCACATAGGCTGTAAAAATTAGGATGATATCACCTCAGAAGTAATGATTCCCAAAAAGCCTGTCTTCTACTGAGTCAAATCTTAAAAAGGAACACAAAGTCAAAATAAAGCATTCTAAACCAAACTGGCTTTCTCTAAATTGTCTAGAGACAACCAATATGCATGAAATTTGATATATGTGGAAAATTATATCTTTATAAAGAGGTCGGAGAGGCATTTAGGTTTCTGTATCATTTTTTCACAATACTCTGTACAAAAACACACTGGGCCAAATGCATTTGCCTTTCTCTCATGAGAATTTCAATTACATTCCATGAAACTAAGTGCAAAAATAAACTGAACAATCTGGGGCCTAATATATCTTTCTACTGGCATCAAAATGAAACCAGAAAAGCTTTTTAGCCTTTTTTTTTTCACTTGCATTTCCTGACGTTGAATTGTTTCATTTCTGAATGTTCATGCTGAATTAATTACAGCCTATTCCATGATATGTCTTTGGAAAGAAAGCCTATAAAATGTTAATAGGCTTCTAACATACCAGAACAGGAGAGTAGCTCTATGCTCATCTCAGTGCTAGCATCAGTATGCTGCATCCATTTCTGTCTTCTGCATGGGAAAAAGTACCCTTCACTGACAAATGAAGACCATACTGGATATATATGATAGATTTTTCTGATCTTCTTTCCCAGATTCTGACAATCTTATTTTCTTCAAGTCAGGAAAGCTGTCAAGATCAATATGTTATACAAAATATCTTACTGGAAAATAAACTATGGCTACCTGTGTATTATTCAGGAATTCTGGTAATGTGATGTATTAAAATGAGGCGACCTTAAATAATGGTGCTTTTCTGAGGTAATCTGAAGAATGAGGAAATATTCAAATAAACTGGGGAAAAAATAGTGTGTAGCAAAAGCTATGAAAGCATTCCAAAGGAGTGGATGGGTACACATGAATGCCACACAACTATTTTTTTCTGAAAAATATATTTTTTTTTCTCTAGTTCTGAAGAGAAGATTTGGCTATACTTTTCTTCCATTAGAATACCTAGGTATTGCTTTTCACAGTGCTGTGGTGTATTTGCTAATCTTGTTATGGCATGGGGTTCAGAACTAGAAATTAAATGGATCTAACTATATCTTTTGAGACATCACTTTTTACAAATGAAAAGCCCATTTTTGAGCCCTGTCATTAGTTGTGTGGTAAAAAGAAGAACCTTTCCCTAGATTAGGTTGCTGAGAGCTCCATCCAACCTGACTTTGAATACTCATGAGAATGAAGCATCCACAACTTCTCTGAGCAACCTGTTCCAGTGCCTCACCACCCTCACACTAAAGAATTTCTTCCTAATTTCTAAACCTACTGTCAGTTTAAAGCCATTCCCCTTCTTCCTGTAACTACATGCCCTTGTAAAAACTCCCTCTCCATCTTTCTTGTGGGCTCCCTTCAGGTACTGGAAGGCTGCAGTTAGGTCACCCTGAAGCCTTCTTTTTTCTAGGCTTCAGGCTTTGGTCTCAGCCTTTCCTCATGGGAAGGGTCCCTCCAATCATCCTGGTGTCCTTCATCTGGACTTGCTCCAACAGGTCCATGTCCTTCCTGTGCTGGGCACCCCAGAGCTGGATGCAGGGTTCCAGGTGGGGTCTCACCAGAGCAGCGCAGAGCAGAGCAGAGCAGAGCAGAGCAGAGCAGAGCAGAGCAGAGCAGAGCAGAGGGGCTCAGTCCCCTCCCTGGCCCTGCTGCCCACGCTGCTCTGGATGCAGCCCAGGACACATTTGGCTTTCTGGGCAGTGAGTGCACATGGCTGGGTCATGTCCAGCTCATCCTCCAGCACACCCAAGTCCTCAGCAGGGCAGCTCTTAGTTTGTTTATCCAACAGCCTGTGTTGGTACCAGGAGCTGCCCCAACCCAGGTGCCAGGGCTGCAAAAACATGAGGCAGCAGAGAATGAGGAAGGCATGTTCCCATCTGTGTGAGCAGAAGTTGACATATTTGAAGATACTGACTCTTGTCTTTAAAGCAGAACTTCCAAACAGACACCTTGTGTGTGGGTACATGTGTGTGAATATGCTGGATTTTAGTTACAAAACATCGCATGAAAAACAAAATTAATAAAATTAACTTCTTTGAGTATAATTTAAAATGCTACCCTTCACTGTAAAAAAACCTTATGTGTTTCCTAGTACAACCTCTCAAACTAGTGTGCACTTTAGCTTATTAAATTAAATGGATACATTACAATGATGTTAAAATTAAAGATTCTCTTCTTTGTTACTTTATTACAAAAAAATACAAAAATTTGGAAGATTTGAAGTTATTAGGTAGTTTTGTATCTTTCTCTTTTGCTGGTCCTTTAGCAGCTTGGGAAATGAAGACAGGCCAAAAGGAAAAAAAAGGATTCTATTGAGAATCATCATTCAAAGTTTTTACCATTCCATCATAGATGCCAAAGTCACTTCTACAATGCAGAATAGGCATTAGACATCTTTGATGGGATTCATAACAACTGCTGCCCCTGAGCAAGGGATCAGCTAACCCAGTCAGTCAGGAATTTGCAGAGAAGCAGCACAGAAGTGTCTCCCTGAGGCAGCAGTTATGTTAGGATTCACACATTAGGCTTAAGTCTCCTCCAGCTTTCTTATTCAGGAAAGAAAAGCAGCTGAAGGTCTCTCTCTCTCTTTTTGACAGCTTAAGGAAACAGGATTCAATTTCTTTTTGTTAGTGGATACGTAAATAATTTGCATTATAGGTGTGAGTCCTACAACATAAAATAAATATCTTATAAGTAGTTTGCTATGTAGTTTGCTCTACATACACCCATTATTGCTAGGCATATTTTTTATTTTACTTCTTGAGAAGGATTCATAGGTCTTCCAGGCTAAAAAACACGGGTAAGAGTTATAGCCCTCACTCAGGGAGGGAGATGTTTCAGCTACATCTACATCCTGTGTGAAGATTACATTTGAGTCCAGTCTCTCTTCTGGAAAATTGACTGCTGCTTTTTCCATGGGCAGACATTTATCTCAACTGGCTTGAATCAAGTTTATTAGAATCTTTGTTTGGTGACCTGTACAAAGGAATTCACTGCTCTCTGAAGCACGCTGGGGATTCATGGCATTTGCATGGACTGGCAGTGATGGCATAGAACCTGTGGGAAGTTCCAGGTCTTCAAAAGGATAAACACCTCTGTCTGGCTCTCTAGATGGTCTTGATGCCTTAGGTTTTAGCTTTTATATTTTTCAGATTCTGTACTGCTTTAGTGTATAGTTCTGAGCTTCATATTAAGGGATGGTGAACTCTCTTCACAGAGTAGGTAGACAAAACAATTCCTTCTCTAGCTGGGAACCAAGGACAACCAATCCAAATTTCAGGCCCAAGAGCATAAACAACAGTGGAATGAATAGAGTAAAACAAGAAGGATGGGACTTCATAACCTAAAGCTATAACTGGACAATTAACTCCAATATGCTAATGAACCAGAACTTATAAAAGTGTGAGACCCTGTGTCTGGTTGTCTATTTTGTGGCCATTCTGGGTTCATCTTGGCTGGGCTCTTGTGCTGCCCAAGGTGTATCCATTGAGGCCTTTTGATAAATACCTATTTTATTCTTTAACTCTGTCTAACCTCTGTTCTAGGTCAGCCTCCACAAGGCATCAGTCTAGGTGGTCTGCCAAGTTGCAAGGTCTTCTTATTATTTCAGTTCAACATATGGGAACTAGTTCTGGACTAGAAGAGTGAAATGTAGTTTTTTATAGGTAATGGTCTTCGGGTCTTTGATACCAATAGAACCAACTATTTAAGGAATGATTTAGGGCACGATTCTGTTGTTGAAATGTAGGTCCCATGCAGACCTTTTGATTCAACTACAGGTTCCCTGGAGATTCGTGTTATATTTGACATCATATGCAGGTGTTTCTGAAATCCTGTGGTGTCTCAAAAGCGATTTCTTTTTCAGAGTTCAGGGTTTTGAATTGGGGCTTTTTGTCCATATTGTTGATGGAACTGTCCCCGAAGTAGGTACTTGCACATAGGCAGTAACAGTGAGTAACCTTGTCTTTGTTTTGAACTGAATGTTCCTTCTTGTGATCTGTGTGGAATGTACTCCTTATATTGTGTTTTCACTGTCTGTGCTTTTAAAAATGAGAATGGGATTTGAAGTAAAAGGTAAACCTTGTTCTACCTCATTTCACATTTTCACCTGACTTCTTGCAGGTGTTGTGGGCGATTAGGAGATGGGGAAAACATCAGATGCCGTGTCTGGATCAGCTCTAAGGATGTGGCAGATTGGTGCCCCAAACAATTCAGGGTGAATGGAAATAACCCAACAAGCCACACTGCCAGTCCCTGAGTCTCTATAGTACCTTCCTCATTTTCCTACTTATCTTCACCTTCATCCCAGAGGTGCAGGTTCCACTTACAAATTTCCTTTTTTTTTTTTTTTTTTTTTTTTTTTTTTTTTTTTTTTTTTTTAATTTTTTTTTTTTTTTTTGAGTTGAAGTGACTTAAGTCTTTGTTCTCCAAGAGATTACCCTGCACACCAGGGAACTGAGCTGAGGGGGAAAGAAAAGCTCTTATTCTATTGAACTTGAACATACGGATCCATAAGGTGGTAATGGGAGCATTTGGTTGGACGCGGAAGACCTGAGTTCTGCTCTCTGCCCCCCACTTCCTAAAAGTTTTGGTAAACAGGCCCCAATTACAATGTGAAAACAATCTTTCTCCCTCTTTCTTGTCTGCCAGCTCCCTTTCATTCCTTCCTGGTCCATACTCCACCCTCACTATGTGCCCCTGCCTGGTGGGAATGCTCCTGGATGGTGGATCCATGTCCCTTCATGGAGGAAGGAGTCTGAGGACTCTAGTTACTATTTTTGGGAGAATGCACTAAATGATGCATATGATATGAAAGCTGAGACCTGTAGTTTCACTCCAGTTCCCTGATCCAAGAAGCCACGACCACTGCTGAGCTTTGTGATCATCCTAATGCTTTCAATATGCATTAAATGTTTACTGTGAACTTCTTTTTGGGTCCCTTGGGTTCCCCATATAGTTAGAGGTATTTTCTGGGCCCCACATGACACTGATACATTTAATAGATGCTGAAAGTACTTTAGTTTAATTTGCAAGAACTGGAAAAAAATTCATGATGATGAAGCCATACCTAATTCATATAATCCTTGATACCACTGTTCTTATCCCTCAGTCTGTAATTTCTGAAACTCTTGTACATACTGGTAAATACAAAAGACAGAGAAAAAAAGTCAGTGTGAATTCCCATGCTTTGGCAAGCCATTTATAATTAATTTGGAACAATAATAGTATTTTCTCTGGTTGAATATATGAATTCTTAAATTTCTAAATTCATAAAACATATATATATGCTTATAAAGGCTCTTAATTTAAAAAAACATTTGATAGCAAAGATACGTGTGTGATTTTAGTGCATTTGTGTTCTCTGGCCTCATGGTGGCACAGTTGGTTAAAAAATCTCTGGTTCCTGGAGTCACGAGTCGTTCCCTGAGTTTTCAGGAGAGGCGCAGATGTGAGCTGGAAAGCAATCCTGCTGCTTCTTTCTCTCTACAGAAAAGGACATTTTTCTGAGTCAGATGCTTTTTAGTTTAGAGAAAGGCTGTGAAACTTTAGTTTTGAAAGCAGAAGTGCAGTGCCAGCCTAAGAAAGCAGCAGCAAACCCATCTGGTTTTGCAGTTTTCCTCAAGGACACTGTTTGATGAAAGCTTGGTGAATATACTAGTTAGACAGCTAATATTTACACTGGTTCAGCAACCTGTATTTTGATCTGTTGTTAATTGTAGAATTTCTGAAACAATAAGTATGCAGGATATTTAATAAGCAACAATGATGCTCTGTTAGCTGCCTCATCTTTGAGAACAGATTGACTTTTCCAAAAATTTGACTTTGTGTCTGCCCTGGAAAAACACAGGGCAAAGCCCAAAACCCCTCACTGATTATTAAATAACATTTAACTTCTCTTTTGAAAATGGTTTTTAAAGTACCACAGTTAGTATTAATTTTAATAAGATTTCCCTTGTTTTGTTTAATTGAGAATTTCACTGTTTGCACAGATAAATGCTGACATGGTTATTCAAGCTTTTCTTCTTTCCTGACTTACATAAATTCCTGGCTACAATGTTGGAATTTTTTATTTGGGATGAATATTGTTGAGGTCCTAATCTTGAGAAAAAAGCCAGGCCAGCTACTCCTCACTGGCATTGTGAAGAAGCAACTCTCCTTTAAAAAAGATTCATTTGTATGATTAAGATTTTAATATTAAAAAAATCTCCAAAAATAAATGAATAATGTTTGTGAGACCAGGACTTCAACTGAAAAGAAAACAGATTTTTTTTAAAAAAATTATTTTTACCTGCATTAGTTTACTATTGATCTGGTACCATGCATCTATACAAATTCCAGGAGAAAGGAAGAAATACAGACACCTGAGAGAGAACAACCAAGGACTGTGCTTCTTGATGGGCAGCTTTGAATTATCTTAAACAGTCCAAATGGATCTCACAGAGTTTCATAGACTCTTTTTTCTCCCTTTTTTATGAGTCACTTACTCAAAAGATTTCTGCCTGGTTGCTGTCAGGGAGATGGTTTCATTCTGAGAACTGTAACAAGAAAGCTGGTATGTTTCTATCCCCAAGGAGAGAAAGAGTTAGTAGGAGGGGAGAATAGGAAGGACATTTTATTAAAAAGACCTTAATTTTCAAAAGAGGGAAGCAATCTTCTTATATTTTTGTAGTAGACAGGAAAGCTGAGATTTGGATTGAGAGTGCCTCAGGGATTTGTTTTTCAGTAACTTCACAAAAATTATTTTTTTTTTATTTCTCTGCATCATAATGCACATGTAAACGATTTTTTTTTCTGAACCAGGTTGTCTGTGTTCAGACTCAGTATGTGTGTATGAAGGTGGATGCATAAAAATACAAAGTTTTGAGAAAAATCCTTTACATGCCACACATGACAGTGCATACAGACTTGGAGTTATTTCACGAAGATGTATTTTGCTCAGATCAGTACATTTTTCTTTTCAAAGCAAATAACCAGTAAACTGCTTTTTGTTTATTCTTTGTCTTTTCTGTTGGGCAGGGAGGAGTCTTTGTTTTCCACTGGAAATCTGTATGACGAGAGCGATAAATTTCACTGGGGAATGATTCCATCCTCAGCTGTGCCTGACTGTTACACGCCGTGCCACCAGCCCTGCCTAAAGGGCCAAGTTCTGCTCTTCCACAGGACATCCACCTCCTTCAGGTCAAAGACAAGAGCAGTGGAATGATTGGAAAGAGCCTCCCTGACCTGAGCAGGCTGTCCCACTACCTGCGAGACACTGAACAAGGCCAAGAACATTGGATTGTGCTGGAGTGCCTGGAGAAGGGCTTGGGCTGTGTGCAGTAAATAATCCATGTGGGTCAAATGCAGGATTGAACACCCTGTGCTCCCTGAGCACAATACACCCTGGCACTGAGAGAAAGCACAAAGCTTTTGTTTTAATAAGAAGAATAGGTATTTATGCAATGAGCAGGACAGGACGGTGCTCACATTCAGAAAGGGCAGAGTTAAGGTTATCTGGTACTTTTGTAGTGAATGTTTCCTTTTGCAGACTTAATGCTCTTTAAATTTCTTTGCCATTTGAAAGCTTTGTAAAGGCCTTTGTTGTCATGTTATCAAAAGTTATTGTGACCTCGTTTAAAATACACTGAATATCTTGAGTAGTTGTCCTAGACCATCTTGACTTGTAAAAGGGGATGAGCTTTATAAATAAAAGGGTAAATTATTAATGCTGTGTCATATGAGTCTAGACACTGGTGTTTGAGTAGGACACTGTCATAGCAATAAAATTTTGTCAGAATCAGGAGATCTAGGGATCAGAGCAGCAATGTTTTTCAGCTCCATTCCTGAGCAGGAGAAAAGTGTTCTGTCTCCTCTGTTAAATATTAAATTGTTGATCTGTGAATATTTTTTCAGGCATTTGATGCATCTGGAAGAACAGTCTTTTGTACTGCAAGGACCACCTTTTATAGTATAAGTAAAATTGGAAAGTTGTAGAACTGTATCTTAATAACTCAGCTTTTCATGGCAACATATAATTAAGATTTCCACTGGGAATGTGGGAAATTAACCTTTATTCCCATAGAATGTTAGGAAATATTAAATGAGATTATTTCCAGGCAAGAGATACTGAATTTCAGTGAGATAAAGACAAAAGATTTTTTTTTCCCAGGAAAAATACCTTTAAATATAAATGTATGAGAACCATCATCCAATATAGCATTTGGGAATTGCTTGTTTATGGTTTCCTTTCTGACTCTAGGTGGCAAAAAAAAGAGAAAAGCCTGATCTCATTTTGTTTTAAAATGAGTATTTTTATATAAAGCAGGTATTCTATTCCATTAAATCCCTAGGCATTGTGCACAAATGACAGCAAAGGTGTGGCTATTGGTCCATTTCCAGGCAAATCTTGTATTGGCTGATATTCACTCAGCTAATGTAAAGCCTTTAAAAATAGGATACGGAATGGAAAAATGTTCAATCAAAGCATGTATAGAATACTCTTCCTAATGCTCACAACTGTCATTACATCTCAGTTATTTGGATTTGCAGACAGGAGGGAATCATCTGAAAGAAACATATTTCAGCACCAGAAATTGAAGGGAAATAAAAACTAAATAATAATAATAATAATAACAACAACAATGACAATAATAATAATAAACTCTGGGTTTTGGAAAAGAAGCATCTTTAAATCCATTCTATTTCAGCTTTATTTTCATGTCTTCCCTTTAACTAAATTAATTTCTACATGCTGTTGCAGAGAAATAATGTCACTGAAATAAAGGCAGTCCTTCCTTATCAGTCAACAGCTGTCCCCAGATGCAGCATTTTAATTTTGAAAGGAATATAAGAGCAATACATTTTCACTGACAACCATGCAGCAAACAACCCTCATTCTATAATAACTTGTCTACAGTGTTTCTATTCATAGTGACTTTCTGCCTATTTCATGTAACTGAATTTTATATTCACCTTTTTTACATTGTTTATAGAGAAGGTTGTCCATTTCTGTTTATAATTTAAAAGTTCATTATTTTTGCTGGCTCCTTTTCTCTTCAGTACTGCTTCTTGTTTGATCTGTTCCTGTTGTCCTACCAGCAGGAATTCCATTGTAACCAGACTGCTGTGCTCAGTGTTCCTGCTGTTTTCCATTTTAATTGCTATTATTGTGTTTGCCTCTCTACTACAAGACTTGGTAAATAAAGTAGTTACTGTACATATTAATCTTTGCAAATATATAAACTGTAATAAAAATTCTGCTTATAAACTTTCAAAGATTCTTAAGATCTCTTCAGAGCAAACTATAGGTCTTTTAAAACTCAGAATAATAGGACATATTCAGTTTGTTCCTAAGAATTTACATATCTTTTAACAAAATACTGTAAATCAATTAAAGTTATAGGAGTGTTTTCCAGAGGAAGTTTTCATGCTTATTATTAAAGATTCTTTAACTATCATTACTTGTCATTCATGCACTGATATAAATGCAATTGGTGTTTCTAATTCTTTGTATGTCAAACTCTCAGGAAACCATCTCATTAGCAAAGATAATATTGCTAGCTAGGTCTTTACAGTAGACTGTAAGGAATTTCAGTTAAATAATATCTAATTTTGTAAGATATTATCTCCAATGTTTCTTTATGTTAGAGTGTACTCGGAAGAGAAAGACTTTTTTTGCATAGTTCTAACTAAATTTAGTTTTGTTTGTCTGGGCCTGGAATAGAGATTATTGAAAACTAGAACCCTCAAGCCCTATCTTGTGTCTCCAAAGCTAGAGAAAGCATTAGGGGTGAGCCAGAACTGTCACTGTAAAAGCCAGCTGGGAATTTGCCCAAATGTCAGGTCATGATTTGACTTAGCCTGGTGTAGATTGGTACCAGACATAAAATTTGGGTCAAAATTCAATTTCTCTCCAAGGGCCTGATGTGTTTCCAGTCAAGCTTTCCTATTTATATTACAGTCACTTGTCTGAGGTTAATGGTGAAATCCATATCGAGAAAAACACTAGGAATACAGGCTGTTGGATTATTCATGTCCGTGGAATTTGGGAATTCCTGCTGTCATGTCACAATGACACCACTGGAAAACCAATGTACCTGATTGATTTTGTGTAATTAATCTGATCATGGATTTCGTGATTCAAAGCATTCCAGATTTGGAGGAAAGAGAGTATACCAGACAAAGAAAGGATTCCTTGTAAATGCAGCTGTCTCATTCTAGAGAACTGAGCCAGGGCTGCAAAAATAGTCTAAGAATCAGGGGTGATTAATCTAGTTTTTTCTGGGTATTGACTCTGTGCTGTGCTGAAGCAGCCATAAGACTGCAGTTAAGGTTTTCATGAAGATTTTCTGTTTCATAGCATAAAGATTTATTTTCATATTCCAAATTGTTTGAAAATATTGTATACAAGGATTATGATTTTAAAAGTACTCAAATTTCTGTGCTTGATTTTTTTTCCTTCTGTTTACAGCCCATGCAGGCGATGATAGATATTTGTGAAATATTTTCCTAAAAACATCATGAGAAAATTGGGGCCCCAAGTTCTCAGCTAATTAGATACTGTTTACAATGTTCCCTGTAAATAAATACACTGGAATGATGTAGTCCTGAAATGTTGGGTTTATGGTTTTATCTCATCACATTTTAAAACCTCCTTTTTTCATACCTTTTTCTTTGTGCAATAGTATGTGCAGAATGCGTGAATGCAGGCACATCTAATTCAAGCAGAGATGCAGGCGCTGAATTTAAGGATTATATCAAGCTACCCAATGGGAAAGGACAGAGGGATACTGGTTGATAGCTGGCTGAACATAAGCCAGTGTGTGCCCAGGTAGCCAAGAAGCTCAAATGGCATCCTCGCTTGGATCAGCAATGCGGTGGCCAGAGGACGGTGGCGGTGATCTTCCCCCTACTCAGCACTGCTGAGGCCACACCTCAAATCCTGTGTTCAGTTTTCTATGTTTCAAGTCATTGAGGTGCTGGAATGAGTCCAGAGAAGGGCAACAGAGCTGGTGAAGGTTCCAGAGTAAATTATTTGAGGAGAGGCTGAGGGAGCTGGAGTTTTTAGCCTGGAGAGGAGGAGGCTCAGAGAAGGTCTTCTCATTCTCTACAACTACCTGAAAGAAGGTTGTAGCAAGGTCAGGGCCAGTCTTTTCTCAGAAGTAGTAAGTGAGGAAATTGCCTAAAATTGTGGCAGGGGAGATACAGACTGGGTATTAGGAGAAATTTCTTCCATGAAAGAGTGGACAGGCATTGGAACAGACTACCCAGGGAATAAGCTGAGTCACCATACCTGGAGGTGTTTAAAAGGCATGTTGATATGGCACTTAGAACATAGTTTAGTGGTGGCCGTGGCAGTGCTGGGTTAATGGTTGGGCTCAATGATCTTTGAGTGCATTTCCAACCTAAGTGGTTTTTTGATTGTGTATGCATAAATATGGCTGATCAGTCATTCGTATGAGTGGTTCTCCATTAATTTAGAAATTTGCAATAATCCTATGTGCAGATTAAACACATGTGATGTGTTAGCACACAATTACCACATGTGAAACACAGGCAATGAACACTCCAGTTGGGCTGCACTGAAATGGAAATTTACTCTGTTATTCACTGCTTTGGTCCATGCTCTGCTTGGTATGTATATTGTTTTACCAGACCAGAGACTGTGTATAGGCAAGTAATATTGTCAGTGAAACTGTTGGTAATCCCTAAGTGAGCAATCATCTTAAGTTCAGGACAGGTGACCTCTTTATGGTATAACATACAAAGCTGTAGTGACCAAAAAGAACAGCTTCCCTCAAATAAGAGAGTGGAAATGTTTTCTCTATTTTAATTCACTGATGAGCTGTGTAATTCAATAAGAGTCACCCATCTAGTTTTTAACAACTTGTCTTGTGTAATGAACCACCCTTTGACTATTCTTTTCGTAAATTTTTTTGCTCCTTCTGACTAGGAGGTTGAACTTGACTAGGATTAATGACAATTTGATCAAAGCAGTAAAATTCAATCTCTATTAGGCTTTCGCCTCCTTTTGCTCCAATTGCAGGACCTCTCATGGACCTGGATGCTTCCCAGGAAAGTAGAGGTGTTTTTTTGCGTGTTTAAGGATCCATTATCTTTGGGAGTCAAGCAGCATTTCTGAAATGTAATTCCAATACGAAAAGGAGAATCTAATGTGAAAAAGATTTTTGCACATGTAATTGAAGAAAATTTCAGCAAATGGTTATTTCTTGGATAAGGAGTTGCAAAGAGCCTGGATAAAGTAGTAATAACTCAGAATCATCCTAGATGCACAGTGACTGTAGTGAAGATCCTTTGTTTCACGTCTGTAAGAGAAGATTAGATAAGTATAGCAACCTCATGCTGAGAGGCTATTCATGTACACTAGGTATATGCACATATGTGTAGAGAATTATGGCTCCATTCTATTTCAGCCTTCTGTTTTGGTGGCTGTTTTTGGTGTGGTTTTTTTTTTCCTTTTATTTTCCATTTAGGGGATAGACATGCTCTCAGAGAATCTCCAAATATCTTTATTGTGTTGAGTTTTAGCTTTCTACCACCTAGAAATACAAATGTTTGTTGCAAACAATAACCTGCCTGCATGGAGCTAAATGCTCTTTAAAACAGAATAGACTCACAGACCTTAAATAATTTCTTTTCTTCTTTGTCAGCATTTACACAATGAACTTAATACGAGTAATGACATCAGATATGTACAGCATGCTCTGAGTAGAGTCACATGCTATAACCATGTCATGCTTGTGTTCATTTATATTGTTTTAACAAAGGCCATTGCCCCTCTATTCATTTTATACCTGGCTGCATATTCTCACTTAGTCAAAGGAAGCTTGAGGCCTGAATCATTTATAAAGCATGTATTCATGCTTTTGGTCAGTTACCTTAGATTTCACCAGCTGCCTGTAGTAGCCTGCAATGTATAGCAGTTCAGGAGTTTGTGGTGAATTTATTATACTTGACAATATTCCCAAGCATATTTGGTAGAATGGTCTGAATATTAATGCATCTCCTGAGTCAGTACAATCCCTCACTGTTCTGTTGTTACTACTTTCTTTGAAATTCAGTCAACAGCCTGCAATTCCAAAACAACAAAAATATGTGCACTTATCTTCAGGCCATTAAAATCCTACAGCTGTGTTTACCTTACTTTTTGTGCAAGGAATGAGTAAAAAGCTTTCAATCAAATGCATGTAAAAAAGAGGAAGCACAGGGGAACTCCCTAGCAGGGATTAGAAGCTGCTGCCTTCCTGGCACTTGCTGCAGAACAGAAACATCCTGTATAATGTTAGCTGCCCTTTTCATTTCTGTTGAAGCAGTGACAGAGTTTCTAGCACCCCCTGCTTAATGGCTAAGGGGCCCATGGGTACAATTCTGCAATCTAATCATTCCAGGTAATTTGCTGTATGGATGGTTGGGTTAAGGCAAAGTGGTCCAGAGACCTGAATTCATTTCAACCCCGGCTTATCATCACAACTGGAATGAGATCCATGTTTTAATCTTAAACTTTGTCCATATATATTAATGACTTCTCTCCTACCTCCCACACCATGTGCAAAGGAAAATGATATACATTTGTTGTTTTAATTTCAATTTGGTTGATGAAAAGAGACAGGGAATCTAATGTATGTATGAGAAGGGAGAGAGGCAGCTCTCTAGACTGATCGGCTCTTTGAGTTAATTAATACCTATATAATCTTCAAAAGTATGTGCTTCCCATGCTTGTATTTTTTAAGAACTATGACTGTCATTCTTGCAGGAAACTTACATGTTCCCTTCAGAACAGGAACTTATTTTGATCTAGACATGGGTTTTTTATTACCTTGCCTTTTCAGAAAGGAAAGCAGACTGATTCAAACACACATTTTGAAAACGGAAGCAAACAAATTACATCCCTTCCCCCCACTTTCTTACTGGAGTGATCCACTGCGGTAAAATTTTATTTATAAAAAAATTATTCAGTCTTTCTGCCTCTTGTTCATTTCTCCACCCCAAAATAACAGAAAGACCTAACTTCTCACCAAGCAATTTTTGGAAGGTAAGAAGTCACCCATTTCTCTTTTCGTTTTCAAATCCCAAGAGGAGATTTTCAAGGATACTAAGGGCTGTTAAGCACCCAATTCCCACTGAGCATCAGAGAGAATTGGACGACTGGCTGCCCTTTGTGTCTTTGATTTATTTCCCTCTTTGGTCTTTACTAACAACAATTTTTTCTCATTTGGAACACACTGATTGAAAACATCCAAGGTCAAATTCATTTTGCGGATTTCTACTGAAGTCAACAAAGACACACATCATGATGGAGTTGAGTCTATAGCTGTACTTTTAGCCTCTCATTAGTACCAAATCTTCAGGTTTTTTATCTCCATTGGAACCACTTGGAGAAAGAGAGGAAAAGACAACTTAATAAATGCTTAAAACTGAGGAGGAATGAAAACTAAATTAAAATAGGGTTTTTTGCAAATTTATTTTTAAAAATATTATCAGGAAAAATATTTCCTTGCTTTTTGCAGGTTTATGCTCCTGACATAAATGTTTCCTCGGAAAACTTTACAAGAAAAAAGATGGGCTGCTTGCTTAACTAGGTTTTTTTTTTAAGCTTCCTTTTTCTGCATATCTTCCAGTGGTTGTTAAGAGTGGAATTCATCTCACATCACTTTACAAGTCTGCAATCTAGCTGTCTATATTTGAATTACTTTTCCTAGGCTACATTTACAGTCTTAAGAAAGACAAAGGCACTGTGGGGCATAATTAATCTGACCTATCCTAAATAAGATGTGAGGAATAACACCCTATGTGTACTTGTTTTTCTCCACTAGCAAGAAGGGTAATCCAGCTGGCTAGATCAGATTTGCACTGTAGGAGTCTACATTTGATCAGATGAATCCTCCCCTGCTGTCATCCATTTCTTCTTCCTTCCCAGGCTAACCTTGTTCAGTGTGGTGTGACTGCGGTTTGTTTGTAAGATAAATTGCATTTGTGTATCTTCACATGTTCTACTTTTTCTGATGTTTGTATATTAAAAAAGACAAATTCAAAATTCATGAATATGATGGAACAGAGAATGTAAAATTTGGCACATTTCTCTGTCTGACATATTATGTTGGCCTTTGTCACAGAAATATACCAGCACTTTAGCTGTCCCTATTCATTTATATACTTCATTAATAATAATTTATTTTTATTTAAGTGTAGTAGCTTTCTTCTGATGTAGTATAGAATTATCTAGATGAAACTAAAGTACGTTTTCATTCCTATCAAGAATATACTGAGAGCTAACTGGAAGGATTATGGTTCAGGAACTTGTAGCATTTGTCATGGTGACGAGTACAAGTTCCAGGTGACGGAAAATTGGTGGTTCACATCAGACTCCTGAGATCTCCCTGAACAACTACTTCAGAAATGCTGTTACGTGGGATTTGTTACTTCCCAGGGCAGAGTTTCCAAATTTCCCAGAGAGGTTATTGAAGGTGCTGTCCATCATTATTAGCCACTTCAAGCAAAACTCCATATTTTCTGATAGCAGCTGATATAATTTCAGTTTAATTCTCCATGATCTGTTGTTGCTGTGTTGTTGTTATGGTTAAAGTCTTTTCATACTTAATCCTTGCCTTTGTATTTTAAAATATGGTTTTGCTTAGTTAGAGCCATTCTCCTTTGATTGTAATGGCAAGTGCAGAAAGGGTAGGGAAATGGGTTTGTCTGCAGCTCAGATACAACCAGGTTTAGAAAACTTAGTTTTAATGACTTGGGCCTCACTTAGAAAACTGGACAATCAGTACTTAAACCACTATGTGTGCTCACTGACTGTAATATCTGAGTTACAGCTGCAAATGAGGACTACCCACCTAGTTCATTTAGGTTTTTTTAGAATATCACTTCATGATAGGAAAAATGGAAGATTTGCATGACTGCTTTGCTGTTTACATATCTGTTTTAGCTCTACAGTTACTGTTGAGCTGAAATTCAACAGAGCCACAAGGATTACTGAAAAGGTCTGAATTCTTTCTGTGTGTCAGTGATATATATCTTGAACAATTTGATTTTGGATACTGTCTCAATCAGCTATTAGAATATCTTGCCTAGGTAGAATGGTGGGAATCAAAGATTGCTTCACTAAAACTGTAGTGTTTTAAGGTACTTTGTCAGATTGCCTCATCAGTAACTCAAAGGTAATCAATTTTACTTACATTGTTCCTGATCGTTCCTTGTTTATACAGTATTAAAGACCTCCAATTATAAAGATTCCACAACATCCTCAGCTCACCTCTTGCAATGCCTCATTTTCTTTTACTATCATACAGGCCTTTTGTCTTTTTACCTGACCCAAATCTTCTGTTCTACCCTTTGAATGCAATCCACCATAAGCTGAGAAAACAGATTATTCTGATCTTTGATATTTTTGGGATCGTATTATCATACTTTCACTTTTACTTTCTCTTTGGTGTAAACTACTAAATGTATTCATTCTTTCCTCCAGGGTATTATTTCTAGACAGCAGATGATTCTTATGGTTTTTCAATTTTTGCTTGGTCCACACCTTCCTTCAAGCACAGGGAAACTAGCTAAGATTTACCAGTATGGTGCTTATAATTTTTTGCAGCAGGATGATGCTGTTGACACTTGCTGAATGTGTTACCCACAGTCAAGGCCCCAATGCTTATTTTTTTGATTTATTTTAAGCATAGATGAACAGCCAATATACAAAATGACTATATGGACACATATTTGTTTGGAGTCCACATGAAGTACAAGACAGCTGCTTTGTACATAATCTCATAGTGCCAGGCCTTTTAGTATTCTTATGGTAGCCTTAAAATCTGTATTATTTTTCCACAGAACTTCTGATTAGGTGTTGTTCTAGCTTCAGGGACAGTTTGTGAGGTTGATTCTTTCTGACACTGTTATTATTGACTGGTTTTCAGGTCAGACCTCCACCTCCGGTTTCTCAAGGTGAGTTTTAACTTCTGGCTGTCCTCCCTATCTTGTTATCTGAAAATGTAATTATCTGCACATTAAATAAGTACTCTCTTTATTCGCTTGTCCAGGTCAATGGATACCAGATCTGGAGCAGACTCCATGGATACTCACACAGTACGTCCTTCTCTTTTGACAATGAACCATTGATAACTAAAGTACAGTTACACTATGGAGTACAAAGGAATACATTGAAAATTAGACCAATGAATTAGAAACAATCACTGATTAATATTTTGACAGGTTCTGTAGCAAGCTAATTGCTTATCTTCATTCTTACTGTAATTTTTTTTCCTTTTTTGTTTACCCAAAAAAAATCCCCCAAACCCACCCAACAGAAAACACAGATGAAAGAATTAAACTGCTTGGTCTTTGAAAAGAGGTATTATGAAGAGATGAATCGCTGTTATGATATATACTTCTGCTGTTTAAGGCTATTTGCTACTTTCAAGTACATTAATTTACATGCCAATCAGCAGAACTTAACATTTTGAGGAAGAGTGTACTCCTTGCTCGAGATATAAAGCAAAGGACTCACAGAAATTCTGAATTAGTAATAGAATTGTGTATAATGAAGATTCTGATTATGTTGGTAGACATCTTATCTTAATGGAAGAACAATGCTACTAAGAGTGTCTCTGGGATTCACCACCAACCAAGCATAAGACACTTTGGTTTGCACTGTAAACTTTTCGTTTTTAACTGAAATTCTGGTTTGGTTCCTGGCTTACCTGAGGATCTTCATGTGTATTTATATACAGACTCAAAAAAAAGTGCACACACACCCACACAGAGGGCCCAAATTCTGCCTTTTACTGTGTATTGCATAAAACCACATTCAAGTCTTTGTTGGGGTACACAATCATAAAATTAAAGCTGAAATTGACCTTTCAGTCTATAAATAAATATCTCAGTATACAAATGAATAAAATATAAAGTAATACCTATGAAAAACTGCTATATGAAGCTGAGCAAAGAACCCTGTCTCTCCTATTGCTTATAGAAACCAGAGTGCAGATGTTCAGCCCTGACTGCTTATTTGCAACGTTACTGTTCAGGTCACGGGTGACCATCTGTTTCCTTTCACTTTATGACACAACACTTGCCCTCCATGAATCTTTCTGAGTTTCCTTCTGATATGATGGCAAAAGAGGAATGAAAGAAACACTTATTTGGACAAGAGGCAGAGGAGCTTGAATGAATAATATTATTGTAGTAAAACAGTGTGATTCTTCTCTTTAGTTACCAAGCATCCCCTAAAAGTGTCGTTAACTACTCCTCAAACAAGATGAAGATACACAGCCCTATAGTTATGTGACTTTAGCCCTTGTAGGGCTCTGTTTCTTCCCATTGACTAGATTGGCCCCCTTTGGAAAATGATAAACAGAACAGTAAGTATCTAAATTAGTTGCCATTGTATGACCCCCCTCTAAAGGAACTGGACTAATGCTTAGAGGGAGCAAATGTTTGTCTAAACTTTGTAGCAGTAAAACATTAGCTCTTTCAGAAAGCTGAACTGGCATTCAGTACAGTTTCATGAATCAGAGGTCTTTTCTGTAACACAGATGGGCATTTTTTAGATTAATTCTAACCCTATATTATGAATAGTTCTCTTCATGAGTGGGCCTGGGTTTATTTCTACAGGGAAATAGTATCTTTTCTTTTTTGAACAAGATACTTCTAAGCATAAGGGGAGAGAACAATGAAACAATGTTGAAAAGAAAAAACAAAATGCAAAGTTAACCACAAATTTCCATAATGAGGAAACAAACCACAATGTTCTCTGAGATGGTGCCAGCCAGTCCCTCACTGCATTTCAATGTAAAATAGAGAGTAAAATAAGAAAAGTTAAGGGACTTTCAAATGATTTACATGTTCTGTTGATTTTAAGTCCCAACTTCTTTTGTCAAATATGTATATGCAGTACTGTTGCATGCAAATGTGCACACTTGAATGAAATGACAACAAAATTATGTCTAATATATATGTTGTGTAGGGAAGCTAAATCTTATGCCAGTATTCTGACTTTCAAGAGCTTGCTTAAAACTCCAACACATCAACAGACTGGAAAGATGGGTTCTATTTTTTGTATTGTCAGTAACTGTATTGCAAAATGTTGGGTTTATAAGCATGGCCACTGTGCTCAACAGCTTGCTACCTTTAATGTTTTGGGTCCGATTTAAATCAATTTAATTATGACTGTATGTACATGAGAAGAATTTAACCTATTCTTTCCCACAAATTCTTATTCTAACTAAAAGTGTTTCAGATATGAAATATACAGTTTAAATAAGTGACTGAAAACTCTCATATGTCTTCTAGCTTACCACAAGCTGTCTTGGGTCATTATTTAACTATCAACTCAAGTTAATGCACTCAGATTTGAAACCCTTTCATTCCAAACCAAATCTCTCCTTTTGTAAGTCTTACCATTTTTGCTTCAACTCCAGAATCCACAGACTTTTAAAGCTAATTTTGCCATTCTTCACAAACAGTAGATCTAGGTAAATGTCAAAATGGACCCTATATAACAGTGGGTTCTGTCAGCACTAACTGGGACTTGATGTACATCAGTGAGGATTTCTGATGTCTGCTGTCTCAAGAAAGAAGTCCAACAGAGGCTTCTGTATTTCTATACCCAGATTTTGGCTACCACACACACCACTTCATTTAAATACATAAAGAAAATGGAGAAGGATCAACACTTCCTTTGTTTTCCTGAACATCAAAATATTCCTTTAATGGAAAAATATTTGAATGCTAATAATCCATGGCTGTACAGAAAATATACTTTTCAGCTGAGATTTAACTCTCATGAAATCCACAACCAACCTCAAAATGTTGATAAATATTTAACCCCGAAAGGAATGGTTGCTGATCAATATTTTCCTTGGAAGAACTAATCTGAAAGAACTTGATATTTCGTGGAAGGTTCTACAATTTTCATTAGAAAATTCTAGAACTTTCTCAAACTCCTTGTGTATAGCCCTGAATGCCACTAATTCTGTTCTACTTTATTTACCTAGAAACCTTTTTCTTATTTGCAGAAAACTGTAGAAAACTTGGTATCTGCTAATTAACTCATGTCTCAAATAGAGAAATTGACTTGGGTTTCATTTGTAGTATTTCCATGTAACTTTTGCTTTCACTGAGCCAAAAAATCAATTTTAGTATTACACAATTGTGCACCGAATCACCTTTGAACTGTAATGCTAAGTGCAGTGAAGAACAGGAAACCTTCTGTATTTTTCCAATCTATGTCTACAAACTTAGAGCTGGAGAGGAGGGTCTCAGCACCTTGCAAAATAGGGTACTGAATTTTATTAAGTCAATACATTTCCTACAGATTTATGTCACTATAAATAAGTTAAGTGAGCTGAGTTATTACTCAAAACACTGAAACAGAAAGTCGATGTGTATGTGGAAAAGTAGTACATTTTCTTCTTTAATCTCGGAACATTTGATATAGAACATTTGCATTTGACTGGACTTTGTATAAAAATGCAAAACAACCACCTATTACTTCCCATGGGAAATTAGTCAGCAGTCCAATAGTAGTAATGCTCAGGGTGGTTTTTTTCACTTCATCTCTCTATTTCTTTATTTCATTTTATTAATTCTCATTGCACAGGTACTGTTTTAAATTATTCTTCTATCCCTTTGATATTAATGCTGCTACATTTTCAGCTCTCTAGCCTACTGCCCAGAAGCATCACATTATATTCTTCTTTTGCAGTAGAAGAGACAAGTAGTCAAAAGCTAAGGATGCAGTTTAGGCTGCCTATTCAACTTTGTGTTATCCATGGTGTAGGTAGAATAAAGCACTTATAGACATGTTCATGTAGATTTTTACTAGATGTACAGTCCCACTGTCAGAATCCACTTAAAACACATGATCCTAGCAGTTTTTAGCCAGAACTTAGAGTTTAAGATTAGGAAAACCTTATTCTGACATCCTGGGGTGCATGAGACACCCTAGATATACGCATTGTCAGGCAGCTAATTAGAATCCCTGAGATCATATCTAACTTCATGGGTGCAAGGGGAAGTTGATGCTTCTGGCTGCATTTGCATGAAAGCCTAATAATTCAGCTGTTTGCCAAAGGACCTCTTTGATCTAGCTCCTCACTGTAAGAGGATTTTCACATATAGCTTTTGTGTTCTAGGAAGGCATCTGTACCGACAGTCCCTGGAGTGATTTGACCATGCCTTAGCTTCTCTTCCTATTATCATTGAGATACATTACAACCAGAAAGGGAAAGGCGGTCAGACCAGATAGTTGGAGCCTTGCCCTGTAAATAGTTGTTTGGGCATTTGGCCAGAAAGGGTAATATGGGGTCAAGTCCTGCACAGTCTCTTTTTTCTCATTTTTGTCAAAGGCCAAATGCTTAAACTACCCTGGGAGCAAACTGGTGTCTAAAAGCAGGAAATTATGTCAGGCCCTTGGAACCTGGAAATCTGAACAGTGACCATGAAGCAGGTGTTTGAAGCAGGCGAGGCATTTTAGGCACACTGAAACTCTCTGATAGAGTGAGATCACACATCTTGATGTTCCAGTTACTCTCTGCCTTGAATCCCAGTCTACAGACTTAATTTTTCCTCTAGACAATGTAGGAAAAAGTTGGATCTCTGACTCAGCTTTATGAGTTCCATTTTTTGAATATGCTGAGTGCATGACTTTTAAGCATTTCAGCAATGAACATTATTATGTCAAAAGCCTTTTGTTGAGTGATTGGCATGGTGAAAAATACTCTAAAATTATGTTTCCAGAGTGATAGAGAAGTATTTTCATTATTTGGCTTGATACATGGCTCCAAGTCTCTCATTTCCTGCTCATTATTTGCACCTTCTGCATGTAGGGATCTGTGGTACAGGCTGATAGCAGTTTCCCAGGCTATAGTCACCACTCTCTGGGTTATTCATACCCATCCTGTGTCCTGTCTTCCATTTTTTCCCAGTTTCCTCCTTAAATAATTTCTAGTTCATTCCAGTATCTATTTTTTTGTTCTCCTTTGCCCTGATTCTTCCTTGTCTCACTAATTTGTGTTTTACGGTTGTAAGCCAATCTACTTTTCTCAGTAAGTTTCAAGGTTTGAAGTCAAGTCTTTAAAACACCATTCAATGTCTTAATGATAAGACATTGTCTTCCCTTTCATCTTATTTTGCAACAGTTGGATTATACCAAGAACACTCTATTTTATGGTGGTTGGCTCTAACTCATGAGAGCAGTTCAGCTCATGTGTTCCACTCTTCTGATACACATCCGCACATTTTCAAAATGCAGGTGTTCCATTCTATGTCATAGTCAATACATGAACAAGGGCTGATGTGTGAACTTCCCTACCTCCAAAACAAAAGCCTTTCTTTTTGTTTGAGAGTGTCAAAATACAGGAGAGAAGGGTTTTGACATATGAAGGGTCTTGAGCATTTCCATAAAAGCCTACCTGCCTCCCCTCAACTTCCAAAAGGATTCCCCTCACCTTGTAACCAGAAATGCTGATGTCTTGTGTTCCTAGTCCTCTAAAAGATACTGCCTAGAATCTGACCAATGAAATCAGGTCCAAATGATTGGAATTTCTCCAAGTTATAAATACTTATATGAGTACAGTATAATTATAAAGACTTACAACAAGAAGGTAGCTTTAATACTCCATAGATCCTAATCACAATTTTGCTTTTTGTGCTTCCTTATAAATGAATTCCTCTAAACCCCTACATCAACAGCAAATGGAGCCCATTATTTTCTAGGCAAGGCTATTAACATTATAAATATGCATACAAAATTTGTGATTCCCTATTGCCAAAGCATAATGCATGGTCTTTAACTGTACATTGAAAAATTCTGCTGGAGTATGCATGCACATGTGTGTACTTGAATAATGAAAGATTGATCTTTCCAGTGATGTGTCACGTGTCTGTCCATCTTGATTGGGCATGGGCAATGTGTTTGAGAAGGCTTTCTGATTAGGGAAGTGGTTTTATTTTCCATTGTCCAGTGTTGTCTAACAGCCCCTTGGGAACATTTTAAGGATTTGGAGAGATGAATAAAGTCTTTAGTTTTCTTTGAGAGTCTGGGGTCTGGTCAGAGTTGGTAGGCCAAAAACGATGATGGTCTTCCACTTTTCTTATGCATTGCTTCTTAGATGTCCAATGTTTCAGAACTGAGGGGTTTTTTGCTTCAAACTGGATAATGCAATCTGCAGGTAATTAGGATCTACCACTTTGGAGGTCAATAGTATATTTCAGAATTAAGGTTTTATTCTTGCTGATCAGGAAAAATTGCAGTATATATAATATTCTCATCCAAACCACCTGCCTTTTTTCTTCTTTTTTTTTTTTCAAATCTTACTGAGCATATCCTTGTCATTTTTTTTTTCCTAGTGTTGTTGCATTTTTAGACTCATTCAAACTCCTGAGCAAACAACCTTGAAAAGCCCTTTGTCAATAACCTCTACACATATAGAACAATACACAGTTTACAGAACCCGTTTTGTTCTTCCCTGGCCAGCTTGGTTCCAGAAAGCATTGTGCAGCCATCACTGTAGCTACAGCACTGTTTGTAGGACTAGTAAGTGGGCCACCACAGCATCCCAAAGCTCCAGCAGTTACCATGTTCTTTTTAGGTTCATATTGGCTTTTCTTGCTGTGGTACCAGTTTAGATGACAGCAGCAGCACATAGAGTTGTGCATGGGCAGGCTGAATTAATTAATCTCTCCATTAAAATGAATGGAATTACTCCTCAGGAGATACATGGGAAGCAGAATGACAGGCACTAGAGGGCTCTAGAGCTTTGTACACCTGATGTATTTTATATGAACATTTAGTGGCAAACTTAATTACCTTCATAAATGAAAGACAGCTAGCCTAGGTAGTAGTCAGAGGTAGAAAATATTGCCTGGACTTCAGATGAAACCATCCAATCCCTGCAGGAAAATAGAGATTACTGCATGGTAAGCAGCCCCAATTTTCAGTTTTCTTAGCACTGTTCCAGCTCTTGAACAAATAAAAATTCAATTGTGTTGGAAACTCTGGAAAGAGCAAAAAAAATAATAAAAAAAGAGAAATAACTCAAAGAGCTAGAAATTACATCATACACAAAAAAATGACTCACCTCTTCTTTCCAATCAACTCCTTAAATGAGATTCTATCATTGCAAATAGTTCACCTAAAAATCATAAAATAAGAAAAACCTTATTGAAAAGTTCGCCCACATACCTCCTAGCTAACAATTGGCTATTTATTTTCTTCCAGTTGCTTTATAAATTCTAATGGGAACAGAGATCTCTTTTTGATTTCAGGCAGGAAATATCATTCTGTCAATACGCTTGTCTGACATACATGAAGTAATTTTTTTCCAAATAGGTGACATTTTAACATCGCATTTCATTTACACAAAGACCACAGTATTAAGAAAACTTAATGTAATAATTTTTCTTGTATGCGTAAGACTCCAGATTCAAGTCTGGAATGATTTTTTCAGCAGTGTTAAAGGTAATAATGGTTAGCTTCCTAAGTGCTGATGTTTAAGTTTTGGCCTTTTCCACTTGTGCTTGTTCAGCTTCTCGAGTAGCTGTGAGCAGCTTTATTTTTCTACTTGATATTTTTAGTTTAGTAAAGACTCAATCCAACAAAGTTCATAGGTAATTCTTAAAGCAGTAAAAAGATCCAACAAATCATTTACTTCTAAGTATTCTTTGCCCTGTTATTTTGGCAGCAGGACCATGTCCTCATTGGGTGTCTTGTTTGTCAGCTTCATTGGTCGGTCACAGTCTGTGGAAACTGCAAATTCAAGAAAAAAGAGCAACACTTAGTGTGTTCCTAAGGAAAAGCTGGACATTGGGCAGATATGCTGTGGTGGTCTGTATCAGGATGCAGGATTGTGACCTGCTGTTCATGGCCAATGCAATCACTTTCCTGTCCTCCTTATTGGACTATGCTTCAGTCACCATTTCCCAGGCTCCTAAAAGGCATTATTAGAACACAGGAAATTATGAAAGCATAAGACGTTATATACTATATATCTGAGAGGCAAATGATACAGGAAATACAGTTTGTATGTATTGTAACTAGAGACTGGCATAACCTTTTGGTGAGGAAAGAGAGCAGTTTCTCTGCTGTGATTTTGGGGGTCATTTGCATGGGTACTGGATATGTGACACACATATTCACTTGGTCAGTTTTATTTGCAGTATCTTAATTTGGACTCCTAGCTCAGAGACTTTAAGTCACTCATGCATTATGAAATACATCTGTCATCAACAGTGCATTTTCTTTGGGAAAAATATCTCTACTTCTTTAGTCCCACTTTCTAGCTTTCCAGCTAGAAAAGAAAGTAAACTCAGAGTTAAAAATCCTGCATTTAAGTATCTCCACACAAGTGTCTGTATGTGCACTGGGTGTCTAAGCTGCCGCTGTAGTCAGTGAGATACAGCCAATGTCACCAGCAGACCCTGAGGGTTCCTGCAGCTGACACTAAATCAGGTATCAGTGTCCTGTCAGCCCCTTGGTGCTGTACCCCGTTGGCTGGGAGCTCTGTTCAGCAGCTCCCAGCCCCAAAGCAGAGACCCAGCATGCTCCAGCCTCAGGATCTCCAGCCTGTAAGGAGTGACCAGCGTGGCAGGCTCTCTAACATTCCCTTTCAGAAACGCGTGTGTTAAATTAGTTCTTATTTAAAGAGGAATGGAAGGAGGGTTTAATGCAATTTTTGTAACATGTATTTTAGGTCTACTAGCAGTGGAAAGAAAGGATTTTTCCCACCTTTCTGACATTCATTGTGGTTTGTGGGGTTTATATTTTCCATGTTTTTCTGAAGCACAATGTATTGCAACAAAGGCAAGAAGGGCTTAAGGTCTTACTGGCGTCTGAGGAACTCTCAGAGCTCTGACTGATATGTGTCATTTAGGACTAAACTGATCTCTAGGTTTTGGTCTAAGAGTGTTTGCAAGGTTAAGTTCACAGAGACCTTTTGGATTTTGCCTCTCACTTTAACTGTGGGCCAGAATACACTCTATGAAATTACTGGCCAGTTTTTAGCAGATTTTTATATGGCTGTGGTTCCTCAGGACATCAGTGAAGACTCTGACCAATAAGGCCATGACAGCTGCATATTTACAATATCTTAATTGTTGAAATGGTTTCTGTGTGAATCATAGCATGTGTTACTGAAACATGTTGCAATTAAAATATTCTGTGTATAGCAGACAGCTCTCAGTAATTCATGAAACTCAGTTCCACCAATATTATATCAATTTGAATGAACAAAATTTCAAGAATTCAAAATTGTTGTTTGTTTTTGAAACTTTTGTGTCGTGAGTATTTTCTGTTTCCTATTTGATTCACTTTCTTCACACCTAAAGCAGCAAAATCTGGGAAAATTTACATTTGGGTACAAAATATTAAGTACTCGTATAGTGTTTTTGTTACAGAATCATGTTTGTTGTGGAAATAGATTTTTTTTTTAAATTCAAATCCAGCATCATTTGCACAATATTCTCATGCCCAGATGCATGGGGAAGAAGAAGCTATTAGAACATTTTGCACAGAAAGGTTTTGCGACAGAAAAAACCCCCACATATTTCAGCTCTAAATTTACAATCTTTATTTACACTGGAAACCAAAACAAAAGAAAACTGATTTAGGTAGAGAAGATGTTTTTCTCCAGGACTTGTCATCACAGTCAGACCATGGCCAGTTTATAAATCATGCTGCCTTCAAGAGCAGTTAGCTGAAAAATATTTTATTTGTTAATGAAGCTTCACAACACTATGCAGTACTACATGATGCACTGCATGAGAATTCATTTGTGAATTGTAACATTTAAAAGCATTATAAAAAGATCAACTGCCTCCTTTTGTTCTCTCTTGACTGGTAATTTTGTACTGTCTGCCGAAACGGCAGCATTGGTGGCTGATTACAATGCTGATGTCAAAGAAAGAGATGTCAAAAGCATCCTGTTAGAAATGCTACCTTCATTACATATCTGTTTGGTCATGTGTATTGCAGATTATTTCTGAACAATTAAAAAAACTCTGCCTGGCACAGTCCAGAAATTGTGCTTTTTACATTTAGTGATATTTATTTTCCCCCAGCTCATATCTTCTCATGCGGAATCATTGAAATATTTCACTGCTAATAATATTAATAGCCATTTGATTCACAAAAACATTGTTATTCCTGTCTCTCAACAAGGGATGAATTATCTTGAGCTTACACTGGAAGCAACTACATTGGTGTATTGCTATTTTTCTCTTACCTCTTCTATTAGAAAGCAGCCATTGAAATGACCTTGGAGTTTCAGGGGTCACATTTAACACTACCAGCCTTGAACACATTAAAACAATAGAAATGTCGCCAAATGTTTATTCCTTACATAATGTGGCTATGTTGTTCCCAGTAAATTTGTGCTGGTTGTGGATGTTCAGCTGAGCAAAAAAACCAACCAAAAACATTGAAATAGTCATAGAGAAAGAAAGAAAGAAAGAAAGAAAGAAAGAAAGAAAGAAAGAAAGAAAGAAAGAAAGAAAGAAAGAAAGAAAGAAAGAAAGAAAGAAAGAAAGAAAGAAAAAGAAAGAAATTCTTTTTTTTTTCCTGTACTTAGTGTGTTAGATCATTCTTCCATTTGAAGAAGTATTTTTAAAAGGAGTAGTTATAACCATGGCCATACATCCTTTTGAGGTGTTTTATTCTACATGTTATAGATGTGCTTGGAGATGATCAGTCTACAAACCCAAGAAGAAATGTGTGCAGGTGCAGGGTTGAGAATAAACAGACACTTAGGACGAGACAGAGCATTTCCACATTGCTGTAGCAGAGGAAAAACTTGTGTCTTGACCTGTTTTGTCTAATTAGCTGTTTCCAAAATTAGGTCTTTAAAGAAAACTAAGATTTTCCTTGGGTTTGCTAAATGCCCCATCAGAAATAAATAATGGCTGATATTGTCCTCATGATGATATTTTCAATCATTTCCATGGCCCATCAGTGCTGACAAAACAAAGCAAACCCACAAATGCCCTACCCCTGCTCCAAACAAATACATGCTAATGCTATTTTAAATGTAATTTGGGAGTTCCATCAGAAATTATCTATAGCAGGAAAGACCAGGTAAATTTTTACCTTCTTCATATTACAATTAATTTTTCTAGAGGTGAGGCCAAACACAAAAAGAAGATCATGTCTCCAAGGACACGCACAGCTTTGTTTCCATTTATATAAATTAATGATATTGATACAAATATCTTGTTTGAGAAAGAAAAGGAAAAAAGATCCTATACCCAAGCAAATAAAAAAAGAGAAAAAAAGTAAGAAATGCATTCTGTCTAATCATTCCTATGCAGAGATATTTTTGATATTAAGTAATAATCCCATTGTTTAAAGCTTATTAACGACAAAAGTAAATGCATTTTCTGTAGGTCTATATTTTTAAATTTGTATTTATCTGTCTCTGAAATATGCACACTTCACATATGTGTACGTTTTATTAACTACCAATTTTAGTAAGAATGGATTTTCCACCTATGTCCATTGAAACCAATGGTAAAACCCTTGCTGAATGTATTGGTATTAGCTTTTCTGTCATCATCACTGCTTTGACCCAAGTAAATGATGTCATCTTTTGTCACTGAAAAGAAAGAGCATATGCAGTTATGTCCAATGTGTTCCCATTTATATTTTGAAATACTGGCTGCTGAAAGCTCTGCTGGGGTCTAAACAGAAACGTTTATTCCTTCCTTCTCCCATACACACACACACAATTTCCTACACCTCCTATTTACCACCCAGAGAGAAGGATCACGTTTCCACTCCTCCCTTGCTCAGAGAGTATTTCAGAATCTTTTTGAAAAACTCTTGACCTCACACATATGTACTATTACTGCAGAAAGCTTCTTTAGTTTTCCTCCGATACCTACTTCTGTGTAATCTCATACAGAACTATAATTAGGATAAATAAAGAACACTGTCTTTAGGGAGCTATTATTTTTCTTCAGATATCCTTGTGAATGATTACTAACAAAAGGTTTAAGTAAAGTGCCCTCCTTCCATGCTTTGCAGGAGCTCTGACCCTCACTACTATGTCTGAAAGACCTTGCTCCTTCACAGTAGCCAAGTTGTTTTGGAAAATGTAAGCACTTTCTGAATGTGCTGTACTATAAGTGCAGTAAGTTTTACAAGTGTGTGAGTCTTTTGGGGGTACTAATCTTACAAGCTCTAGCTATTCTGAAAGGTCACCTGGAGGAGGTAGCTGATGGCAGGACCACCAGCACTGCAAATGCCTGATATTGCTCCAAATTCCCATAAATTCAGAATAAAAGGCATCTGCAAACCCAGGTAGACCACTGGTCTGGAGAGCTTGATGCATACCAGTTTCTGCAGCAAGAGCACACCAGGGTAAGGTAGCTAAGCAACACAATCTAGCTATGTTCAATGGTTCAGCCCTAATTTTTTTAGGAACTGTTTAAAATGTTGCACATAAGCACTGAACTGGTAGGTTGAGATACATCTTTTGCAAGCTGGATGCCGTATGGTACAATAAAACAACAAAAACACCCAAGTTAGTTTCTTCCAGGTTCTGACATAACATCCCTTTAAGCATATGCATATTTTCTTCAGTCCCCGATTGCTCTACAGAAGTATTCCAGATTCCTTTTTCTCCTGAGCTTATGCCTTCAGGAATTTTTGGGTATTTTTAGGGGAGAAATGTATTAAACTTAATAGCAATTTTCTTTTGTATTGCTCAAGATGAAAAATTTCTTTTGCGACAGGGCCTGAAGAACAATTCCTTCTAAAAAGGATCAGGCCAAGCATTTTTGTTCTTAAAAATGGCTGTAGCTTCCTATTCTCAGCAGGTCCAAGGCTTCAGGCTGCCCTCAGAGAAGTTGGTGACCCCTTTTTCAACATGGTCACCTCACTTCTTATAGTCGGTGCTCTCCATGGAGTGAGCTTGACAGCCCTGGTGTAGGTGGAATTTCCACTAAGCTTCTCAAAGCCCATATACCTCCAGGATGCTGAATGACAGCACACTCATCTGCCTACACACAGAACTGAGGCATTACAGCATTGGACAACTCTGATTGATTGAATAGACCCTGAGGGCAGGACCCTATTACCAAGCCAATGCTCAGAACTGATTAACCCCTTAGCCAGTGTCAAATACAGTACATTGCTGTAAGAAGACTATAAATCATAGGATAACTGTAGGGTCAGGCCTATTGTGGCCCTCTTATATGTCTTGCCTAAAGCCTACTGTTGATTTTTCTAAACAGAGTATGTTAGTGCTATTCTGGCAGAAGGATAACAGTACAGGAGCTTCCCATCCAGATTTTTATTAATTCCAGCATTGTGTAGGTTGTTTGCTTTTCCCCTTCTTTCTCCTGATCACCGAGAGACAAGGTGTATTTATGGTGCAATACCAGCCATGCCCAAACACTGTCTTGTAGAATGGAGCCTGGGGTTCCATGTTTGTTTCTGATGGTGCATTTCCTCAGAATGGGAATCAGAAAGTTGGGCTAATTTAGCGAGGATACACCTGAAGTTGGTAAGAGCTGACAGTAGAAAATGTCAGCGAAGAACATTTTTTAAAAGAACACATTTGTGCCTGTATTCAAGGATTTGGAGGCTTGCTCAGATGTCCTGCTTGAATCCATGGGCTGTTTTCACCTCTTGAAAACAGATGTCCTTTGACAGGACAGAGCAGGATCCTTTGTTCAGAGCAGGATCTGAACACTTGAAAACAGGAGACAGATGTGACTATGTTAGTGTGACTATGCTAGTGCTAGCACTAGTGATAATTCTCTTTTATAAGACAGCCCAATGGCTAAGGTACTACCCTGATAGCTGGGAGAAGGCTGCTCCCACATTCACAGCCATATTTGCCATAATACATCACTAGCAAAGGCAAGGAATGATCTTGAGCAAGGACCAGGATCCATGTTGGCTCTCTTTCTGCAAATGTGTGCCATGTTTCTGCTCTTTCTAGCCTGGAATTTTGACTTCTCCATTCTTTGTGATAGGGCAGCTGTGTAAAAACCAGCATATAATGCATCCTCTCCTGAATAGTGTAGAATATAGCTTAGCTGAGAGTACTGCTTAGGGCATCCTCTTGGGAGGCAGAAGATGTAATGAGAATATCCTGACTGAGGAGAGGGCTGATTCCGAGTCATCCGCTTCCTGGATGAATGCTTAAAGACAAGTGCCTGCATTATCACCTCCTTATAAAGGAAAATGAAAATGGCCCCTCATCTAACTACACCTATCTCTATCAAGAGAGACATAAAGGGCAAATTTTTAAAAAATGGGTTAGGCCCAGGTCCTCAAAGACATTTAGGCATCTGATTTCCTTTGATTGTAGGGGGAATTAGCTTCCAAAGTGCCTTTGAGGATCTGGACCTTGGAGATTTAAGATACTCAATGTCATTTATCAAATGTGGAATCAGTAGGAGTCGGGCATCTAACGAGAACCCCACAGTCTATATGTTTCTAAATTATGTATGCACTTTGAAAATGCTAAGCCCTTTATCATGCAGGAAATCAGGATTGATGACTGATGATCCTTTCTCATCTTAACATCCCTTGTAAAGCTTGCTAAGATCATGTGAGCACTATGATGGACACATCACAGTCATATATATGTCACGCATCCTGAGATATTTTATATCTATATACACTTCTGATGGACAGTCAGTTTTCTTCCAATATGGCATGTCTTATGATAGGCTGCTTTTTAATTATTTAAATTATTTCTGCATTTTCTGATGCTTAGATCTTTCAACTATATATTTCATTTTAAAAAGAAAATTCTGCATATCTTTACCCTGACTGATATTTTCTAAAAGTGCACTATTACAGTATTGATTTATCTTAGCAGAACCAATTCTGTGAATAATGTCTATAAATTTTATTGAAATAAAAGGTTTGTGCTATTTACCTTGAGTGTTAACTTCCTGAGGCTGATATATAACTTTCTGTTCTTGTTTTTTGTTGGTTTTTTTTTTCCCTGTTCGTTTGGTTTGTGGCTTTGTTTGTTTGTTTGACTAACAATAATAAAAATCCATCTTCTGATCTTTTAACAATACACCTTTTAAAACAATCTCCCATTTTTGAGTGCTTTATGGTAAACATTTAACTTCTCTGTCACTTGGGCAGTTTAGGCAGGAAGCTACTGAATGTAATTAAGTGCTGAGTATTTCCAGAAAGGGTTAGATTTTTTCTTTTATATTTTATTTTAACTAAATTGCTGTTAGAATTTCATGGTAACCTGGGAATTTTTTGCGATCCTTTCATCCAAACATTGTCAATGTAACACAGATAACCTTCACCACCTGCTCAATGTTAGTCTACCTTTTAATGATTATTTAAGAGAATTCAGCATCTTAGAAACTCTCATAGACTCCCCAGCTGATATCAAAAGCAAGATCATGTCTTTGTTATTCTACTCATATTTTTTCCTTATTATTTTTCTTTTCTTTAGGATTGTTTCTTTCTCTAGTGATAAGGTGGTTTGTCACCTTGAGGGCAAGACTAGGTAAGTTCCCTATTGTTAGCATGTGATTCACCTTCTTGGTCTCGGGTCCCTTTCAGACATAATAAGCAGTATAAACTGCCTTTAAATCTTTTCTTATCTTCAGCCATTCTGAGATGAATCTTCTTCATGCAGTCACTCTATTCTTAAGTTTCTATGGTGCATCCACTGCTTTATAGTAAATCTATTTTACAATTTAATGTACGTCCTGGCAGGTAAGTTTAAAATAGGACAGAGGATGAACTATTTATGAAATAGGAAGTAATTACTAAGAAGAGAATTAATTTATTTAAATATCACCAAACTTATAAAAGGAACACACACACACAAAAAACCAACCCAAAACTGAGGATACAGAAGTGATATAATTTATCTACAGGTACTAGTGTAGATAAAGAGGCATGGTCAATACCTAGCTACTAGTAGCAACAAAACTAACCAATGCCTGTACGTGTGGTTCCTCTAAAAGGGATATGATACCACACACTAAAACTTTTAGCTAAAAGTCAAAAAGGACACCAGAAATTTGAATTTAGCATAGGTATAATATTAGTGAATTAGAGTTGCACAATGGAGAACGTTGTTGTGAAATATATCTTACTTGAGAACGAAATGAGGAAAAGCACATTCATTGAATATGGGTTTCTCAGAGTTATGCAGAGAGAGGGAAAAACTCTTTGACAACTATTGTTCACAGAAATGATTTGACTTTAAACATACTTGGAGGGAATGAGACTAGCAATCATTTTGTTAATAAAATAGATTAACTAAATAAAGAAGAAATAATCTTAAATCTTTCTGAACGTCTTTATAGAAGTAAAACAAAAAGAGAAAATATAAGAATGGTTACCAATGTTGCGTAATTATCTTCTCAATTCCAATTAGATATTAAGCCAATGGATTCTTAAGACATAGAGGGTAACACAGCTTAGGAATATTTTCCATTAATAATGGAAAAATTGAGTACTGCATTCAGTTCTGGTATTCCCAACATAAGAAGGACATGAAATTGTTGAAGCAAGGCCAGAGGAGGGTCATGAAGTTGGGTACGAGGACGGGAGCATCTCCCCCATGAAGACAAGGCTGAGCAGGTTGAGGCTGTTCAGCCTAAAGAAGACAAGGTTGCATGGAGGCCTCACAGCAACATCCCAGTATCTGAAGGGAGCCTACAGGGGAGCCAGAGAGGGACTCTTGGTTAGGAATCACAATAAGAGGAGAAAGAGCAGAGGGTACAAGTGGAAAAACTGGAAATTTAGGATAGATATTAGAAAGAAATTTTTATTAAGGGTGGTGAAACACTGGTCTGGGTTTCTCAGGGAGGTTGTGGGAACCCCAACCCTAATATTGTCCAAAGCCAGGTTGGATAAGGCCTTGAGCAGCCCCACCCTGGTGGGGTGGAAGGTGTCCCACACCTGTCAGGGTTGGTTGGGACTAAATGATGATTAAATTCCATTCCAACTCCATAACATTCTAAGATTCTATAACCATATGCTGCAGCTTGTTGTTGATTAGGGTGCCCTGACATTTTTCAGAGCAGTGCATTTAAAGTATAGCTTAATTGAGAAACATAACAATTAATATTTAATTTTATATTTAGATTTGTAATTGGATTTAGGATGCAAGGAAGAAGAAATGTTCATACCTATAATTTTTAAAAGGATCTGTCAATAGTATGAAATATTTTTATTTCCAGAATGCAAAATTGGGAAAAAGGAGTTAAGCAAAATATGTGAGAAATGCATAATAAAAACATTAATTTTTGGTAAGGAAAATAGAGGCAGTAAAAACTAATCTATTTTTGTTCTTCTATTCCAAAATAATTAAGGAAATGAGAAAGATTTAATCCTCCTTTTTGAGCAAAAAAAAGTAATGGAAAAAATATATAGTTTAGAAAATTAGCAGAAGATTACTTTAGAAATAGTTAAAAATGATTGACATTCAATTATCCTTTGAAAGATCTTTGTTAAGAAAGAGATATACAAAATGAAGCCTATATAACTTGCAAATGATGATATTTTCAAATATGCCTTGATAAAGACTAGACAAAAAATGACTTGGAAAAGTGGAAAATTTGCAAATTGTTTGGGCCAACTGTTAGGAAGGCAATTAGGAAATTAATTTACTTTTCCACAGGCAATTATTTTTGGTGAGACATGGAAATCTGAGTAATTGCCTAAACACTATAGAGAAAAGAAAACAAATTCAGAAGCAAAAAAATTGTTTTCTGAAGATTCTCTCTAAATCCCAGAACAATACTGGGAGAGTATTAAGAGAAAAGAGCTCACTGTGAATTAGGTTACTCAGCCATCCCAGAGAGCAGGTCCTCTCTTACTTCTCAAGTCAACTCCATGTAAGAAGGCAGACAAAATTAAAAAAAAAAAAAAAAAAAAAAAAAAAAAAAAAAAAAAAAAAAAAAAAAAATCGTTTTTCTCTATTTTTNTCTGCATTGTTTCATTACCTACCACATAGAAATGCTGGCTCTGGGAGAGGAAGGAAATGTTTCCTTTACTCAAAAATAAAAGTGAGTTAGAAATATTTTGACTTTCTGAATAGGTTTTTGTTTGTCAACTTGTTTGTTTTTCTGTGTGCTCTAGAAGCAGTGCTTTCCTCACCAGAAATAGAGTAAGAGTGGAATGTGAGTCTCAGGAACCTGAAGATGAAGAGCAGCAGGAAGATTTTTAATATAGTCTCTTGATAGATGAAGACCCTGACATTTTACTACATGTAAATTGAATTGGTGGAAGAAAAGCAGTGAAGGTTGGATTTCTAATTAAAACTGTGATATCATGAGGCATAAAATGTTATCCAAATTATTCCATAGCCTGAAAAGTGACTGCAGAACCATAGATAAGGAAAACATAAACTTCCATTGATGTAAAAGGGAAGAGCTTAGGGAAAGACAACAGGTACTGGTTTTAAAATCTACTTCATTTAACATATTCTAGCTCATAAGGATGTACAGACCTTGAGCCTGGAGGAATTGGTGCTTGAAAATTAACCAGCTCTCTTCAACTACCTTCTCTTCTAGAGCCCTAACCCATGGAGTTCGTCTAAGTAGGTCCTTTAAAAGGCCAAAGTTAGCTCTCCTGAAGTCCAGGGTTTTAACCCTATTCACTGCCTTCCTTCATGTAGGATCCTAAACTCCACCATCTCATGGCCACTGCAGCCAAGACTGCCCCCAGACATTCAGAACCCGAGCCAGTCCTTCACTGTTTGTTAGTCCAGGGTCCAGCTGCACACGTCTCCTCCACCATGAATGTCCAAAAGTTACCATCAGTGCTCTGCAGGAGCCTCCTGAGCTGTGTGCACCGAGCCATGTTGTCTTTCCAGGAGATATCAGAGTGGTTGATTTCCTCCAGAGAACCAGGCCCTTTGGTCATGGGGCTACTTTCAGCTGCCTGTAGACAGCTTAAGCATCTTTTTCCTGGCCAGGTGACCATTTTCCTGACCTGTAGCAAACTCCCACAACAGTGTCACCCATATCAGCCTGCCCCTTAATTTTTACTCATAAGCTCTCAACTCATTTGTGATCCTCTCTGAGGCAGAGATACATTCCACTTCCACCCTAACATAAAAAGCAGCTCTACCACCTCAACTTGCTGGCCTGTGTTTCCTAAAAGGGACATAGCTATCCATGGCAGCATCCAAGTCATGTGAACTATCCCACCATGTCTCTGCCACTGCAAGGAGATAGTGGCCCAGTGACTGCACAGAGATCCCTAATCCTTCGATGCTTCCTGTATTCCCCATGCTGGGTGTGTTTGTGTGCAGGCATTTCAGAGAGGTAATTGTGCCTGCAAGTTTCCTAGGAGGGGTGCAAGAGGATCTGCCATAACCACACACGCCCTTGAGGCTGTTTGCCTTCTGGTTCTCATCCTGGGAGGCAGCCAGGGAACATTTGCTGCTGCTCAGGATGGCTAGGCTTATCCCCACGTTGGATGCCATGTCCTCTGTCATTGCTCCTCTGTCGCTAGACATTTTATAAGTTTCTTATATGCAAACTTGCTGAATTTTTCTTTCCATGGGAAAGCTCACTTCTGAGCAGATTTCTGTAAAAACAAATCTTTGTGTGTGTGTGTTTTCAAGGACACATCTGTTCTGTCTCCCACAGAGGAGGTGAGAACTGTCTCTCCTTCTTAACCTATGAGAAGAACAATTCTTATCTTGGAATTCTAAGCATTCCAGGAGTCTTGTGCTGACCAAGAAAGAGAAAGCATGTTAGCTCTAAAAACATGGGCACCTATAGCCCTAAAGCCTTCTGAACAATAGAGTCATTTTAATAAATAATATAAACCTTCTGATCATGGAGTCAAAGAGTCTTGATTCATCACCCCACTTCAGAAACAATCGTAATACTCCTCTGGACCCTGCATTCTGAGTCCTTCAGTTCAAAGCCTGGCAAGTCAGCCAGCCTGCTGCCATAGACTGTCTTGCCTCTTCTAAACAGGTAGAACTCACTCCTCCCTTACAGTCCAGAGGTACCAAAGTATATATATAGTTGTTGTAAAAACCAAACCCCTCACAACAGCACCAGCCATAAAGCCAGAATTTGATTGGCATTATATATATCTATTTCTGACTGCACCCTTTTGTCTAACTGCTAAAATGGAAGAGGAGGTACCTACATATCTCATCTAAATATGCAATATGAAATATTAAATGAAACGTTTCATTTAAATTATATTTAAAATATATTCAATTATCTATTAAACATTGCCTTATGGTGTCACATGCACACTCATGTATCACCTTTCTCTTTGGCCCATTGTTTGCAGGATTGACATGTGGAATTTTGCAGCCTTTGCCATCTGGCACAAGAGAAGTAGATGAGGATGGTTTAAGGAATGTCTTGAACCTCAAGTATTCCCAGTTTCTATCATACTGGTCTGGCTTTACACCATTCCTAGGAGAGAAGGGGAGAAGCAGCTGCCAAGTACCCCTTGGTGCAAGAGGATATGATGCATGGGTGAGAAAGTGTGTTCTTCATAAACAAACCAGCAGCTACTCTATGAAATCTTGAAAAACATTAGTAAGGGCTGAATAGATCATTTATTTTAAGATTCAAAACACTCAGAGTAATTTAAAACAGTATAAAATAGGAAAGAACTAATTTAAAAATAATTTGAAACACATGTATATGTGTGTGATAAATAATTGGTTTGTGTGAAATATGGAAAATATGTGCAATTGTAAGGAAATAACACTCATAACTCATGAGATTTCAGCTAGCCAAAGTAGTATTATAAGGCCAGCAAGGGGAAAGTGCAAAATTCCAGTAACAGTTAAATGAACTAGTTTATTCATTTATGATTCAAAAAATCCTTCTACTAAATATAACAAACTACATTGTGGTAGCAAAATAACTCAGTGTACTATGGAAAAAGAAAATTATCCACCCTGTAGGTTAATTTTTTCCTACATTTTTTTCACCTCCTAAAGCAATAAAAGAAAATGTGAAAGAAAGAAAGAAAGAATAGAAACAGATTAAAAGGAAAATTGACTATTCCTTATCTAAGACATTTTATGATGTGTAAACAAGTACCCCAAAGTGACAAAAGCTACAGATTTGTTCACACTACCACCCTTTATAAGATTTTATAAGTCTCTCAATTGTGAGTTACCCAGAATTTCCTAATAAAATATTACTGCTGATGTATCAAAATAAACATTTTATTTAATTCAGTATGTCTCTGAATTATGCAAATGACTGGCACTGTAGTTTTTACATTTCTTTAAAAAAACCAAACACACAGTCATTAGACTGTGATTGAGGGTGTATTAATTCCATAACCACCATTATGCAAGTCTGTCACCTGCATTTGGAGACAAAGTCTAAATACAAGCTACAATTCTTAGCTCCCTGTCCCAACCCTGAAGAGCTGGGACCTGCAGAAAAACATAATTGTCATGTAAGCTGAATTCATTTATCTGGATATCTATATATATTATTCACTACTTAAGTGTTGGTTTAACATCAGAGAGTGAGTGATCTGGAGACAGGGTCTAACAGTGTTAGCAGTGAGCTCCATTTTAACTCTGTACATTGACATGGACAACTGAGAAAACTCTGACAGAAAGCATCTTATTGTATTCCCTTTTTTTGCCAGTTACTGTGCTAGTTGAAAATATATATCAGTCCAACATCTGCCTCTTTCCAAAATCATCCCAGCAAACCAGACATGCAAGCAGTGTTTCCCAGTGGTCATGGCCTTTGAATGGGTAGAAGAAGTGCTTGATAGAAAAAAATTATATGGCACAAAAAAGAATTAAAAACTTAAAAAGAGTGCCTTAGAAAATAGCTGTCCTAGATGAATGATGAGATCAATGTTCCCAAAAAAAACCTTTAGTGTTTTACTTTGTGCCAGCCTCACATTACTGTAATTCCACTAAAGATAAACATTATGGCTAAATTTGGGCAAATGAATTAAAATCCCCTGTTTTGATAGCATCAAAAATATTTTAGGTAATTCTTTCTGTTTAATCTAGGAAGAAGGATAAACCTTTATTGTGCACTGAAGTGTAGCAATTTGCAATGCTTTTTTTATTACAGGATATATGCACTAGAAAATGTTTTATTTTGGACAGAAAATTCTCCTTCAAGTATGGTGGGTTCAGTCTTGGATAAGCATTCATGCATTTTAAAAAGAACTGGAAAAAAGAATGGCTTCCTCTAATTAGGCAGCTTGATCAATGTATGCATTAAAGACACATTTCCTAATGTATTATGAATTCAAATGGGTGAGAGGAAAGCAGGCTTAAACAGCTTTTAAAAATAGCCCAGAATCCTCTGTAATTTCCCCCTGCTCATCTCCTCTGCATGCCAGTGTTAGCATAATCTAAAATTCTTCAGCTTTCTACTACTAAAAGAAAACCATAGAAGAGGTGATTTAATGCCAAAAATGTTTTCTAGCTCCAATTGCATGCAAAATGCTGGGAAAAAAAAAAGTGTCTTAAGCAATGTTTATAGTCATGTTTTCTTCTGCAGTTCACTCTTTCACCTGTGTTGAGTGCATAGATTAAACCCAGCAGTGGAGAGGTAAAGAAAGGATTACTGCTCAGTCTCGGGGAAGACTGTAATTATTAAAGGAGAGCAGCAGCCAACCTGCAGGCCTTTGGATCTTCTGCAGTATGATACAATGATTGATAACCTGACCTACTCTTCTTGGATCACTTGGCAGGCAGAAATACAGCATCTGCTGTATTGTTAATGCCATAAATTACACCCCTTTCAAACATTATTTCAATAAATTAAACGCACAGATCTGTAATAGTTTGCATAAACCATGTAAATAAATGCCATGACTTACGTGTTGAGATTTGGGCATAAATTCAGTCCACTTCTTTTTAAGGCAGAAGTTCAGTATGGATATTTAAGATGACTTGTGCAATCATATTAATCTTTCTACTTCATATTTCACATTTTTATGAGAACTTTATTACTAAATAATATATCTCCATGTTCCCTTTTGTAGCTGTGCTCTCCATTACTTGCCTAAACTACTTGCTGTCATTAGTTATAGCAGTTTTATGCTTCATATACTACACAGCCTCTGATGGCTGTCTCCCTAATAAATTCTTCATCACCTTCAACATGACCATCTGCATTGCAGCTTCATTAATATCCTTTCATTCCAATTTCCAGGTGGGCAATGTCTTGCTTAGTTAAAGCTTTTTGTAAATTATTAATTATTGCAACCAAGAATCCTCCTCCCCGGGCTCTCACTGGTATCATGAAATAGTGATTTCATGGATATTACAGAAGTGTTGCTCGGTGCTGCCTTTATCTGTTAGGTTAATGAGGATCATTCTGCTTGAACACAATGGATCAAAATCTGGCCTTTGGTGTGCACAGATATTTCCCATTGATTTCACTGAGCTCATTGCATCTGAATCTCAGGCTTAGGAGCCTTTCAAAGTAGCATGGAGAGTGCAAAGCACAGATAGAAAGTTTACCCTGGTAAGTCAGGCGAAGCAGAAATTGAACAACTCTGAGACTTGAAAGAATCTGGACCAGTGCAATCAGAAGGTGAAAAAACCTTAGATAACTGGGCAGGAGATCCTGGGTGATCTCAATTTCCTGGCTGTATAGAAGGTTAAATACAGCTCTTCAGCAGATGGGCTCTATGTTATTTGATTCCTTAGGGAGACACTCTGCTGACTATAATATTGAGTCAAGTCAAATACGAGACCCAAAATGCTGAATTTTACACCTTTGAAGAGTCTTTGTAATAAAGAAAAAGTCACTAGATTATTTTTATATTGATGAATCAAATCATACTTTTAACTTATGCATAAAAATGCTTGATCTGGTATGGCTGGCTATTTTTCACTTTATCATTCATTTTCATACCTGTACAGGAAATTGTTAAACCTAGAAAAGTTGAAAGCAATACTGAGTTTTTAATGCAAAGTTCCAGGCAGTCTTCTCAGGAAAGGTGATGCAATGAACCCTACATATTTTATGTCTGTATTCCTCCTCCTGACTCGGAGATTTTGTAGTACAATTCTTCTGCAAACCCATTTTTAAAAAGTTGGATATACTCTTAAAAAAACCTGAACCAGACCTTCTTTGTTCTATGGTTTGCACTGTCCCTATTTTTCAGTGCATTAGAACTTCCTTCATTTTTTGCATTCAAATTCTCTTCTTTTTGTTATCTTTCCTTCTGCAGTCACTGATTTTGTGTTTCCATTTTGAGAACCATTTGGGGACTGATTTATACTCAAATTTCAGGACTCAGGCCCATGTCCAAAACAGACACTTTTTCTTGATGTGCCATCTCAAAGATTTCAAAGTGATGCTGGCTGATACGTGAGACCAGAGAGCAAAGCAGAAGTTATGCACAAGATTCCAAACTGTCTTCTGAAACAAAGTGCATAAGAAACAAAGAAATGTGTCTTGATGAGCCAATCAGAAACCCTCCTTTTGCCTTGGAAATGAAACGGAAGAGAGGTAAAACTTGGTTGGGTCTGAAGAGAAGTTCTTCCTACAGTGATAAGAACAGCAGGTTTTTATTAATTAAATATGAATGAGTGCCTCTTTAAACCAAAAGGACTTTGTCCTTGGAACAGGTCACTGAAACACCATGGCAGGACAGAAGGAACTTTTGAGCCAGGCAGGCACCTGCCCAACTCTACTGTCAAAATCTCATATTATTCCTGAAGTAACAAGTATGGTTTAATTTGACCATTAATTAAAGACTACTTCAGCTAGGTGGCTGGATCTTGCCAAGCCAGTGACTAGCAGAATCATATAAGTTTCACTATATTGAATGTATTCATTTCCTTTGCCTAATTTATGTAATGAAGTAACCCAATTCTGTATGTACCCAAGACCAAACCTGCCCTTCTTTAGTGTTCTTTGTTTTTTCCCTCTTTTTTTTTTTTTTT